>WAAB01018747.1:8930-62772 GCA_013389865.1 Piaya cayana | reverse complement strand
CCTGGGGGTGTTTAAGGTCTGAGTGGACGAGGTCCTGAGGGACATGGTTTAGTGTTTGTTGGGAATGGTTGGACTCGATGATTCAATGGGTCTCTTCCAACCCGATGATTCTGTGATTCTGTGATTTGCATTATTACACAGCAGAAAGGAAAAGTATTGAGTAAATCTCAGGAAAATTAGATTAAGTACATCTCTATAGAAGCTCATAGTCTAAGTTTTTCAGTGTTGCAGGTAATCTGCATTAACTGATCCCAATGACAGCAATTCTAATCAGACTCTGTGTTTGATAGGAATGGTTGGACTTGATGATCCAGTGGGTCTCTTCCAACCTGGTTATTCTATGATTCACATAATCATGAAGTGACTAGAGATAATTAGATAAAGCCAGCATGGTTTAATTCAACCTGTCTGCCACTTCTGAACACCTCCTTAGCTGGATAAGTAATGAATGTACCCCAGAAACACCTTATCCACTGCTAAGGTGAGCCTACTGCTATTCATGTAAGTTACTACCTAGTGCTCACTGTGGTATTATTTTCAAAAAACAATGTTAAAAAAAGTTCACTGAAAGAAGGACAACAGCTCCAGCTGAAAAATTAAAATACAGAAATAAAAAAAATCCATTTGTAAGAAGAATCCTACTAAGCAAAATTCCAATTCAACAATGTTATGGTGTGTTATGAGGATCTAACCACAGAAGAATGAAAAAGTCAGTGGACAAAAGCATCTTTCAGAGAAGTACTGTGGAGGTATGAAGTTTACATAAACCTGAAACTAAGATGAAACAGAAAGCTCTTAATCAATTCCAAAGAAAGGACGGTACAAAGAACTCCCTAGAGTATAAGACATGAAGATAAAGAAAGAGTAAAGGTATACACAACGTTATTACATCATTAATAGTATATTTTCTTCACAATTAAACTTAAATTAGTAGCTTAATTTAAAGGCAGGTTTAAGTCTCTGACTGAAAAGATATGAAGAAATCCTAAAAAAAAAATTGGAAAATATCATACTATTTTTGGATTATTTAAAAATGAGCTTTCAGTTATCACCTACTTTTATTCCTTGAAGTCTGCAGAAGTATGTGAAAGCAGATAAATGAAGGCCTCATCTGATGCTGAAGCATAAACTCTAACAAACATCTCACATCTTAGGTGCTCTGCTAAGGACCGTATGGGAACAAGTACAAATACCAATGAGATAACCTATTAAATCAAAAGGAACTTTTTTCACTTGAACAAGCATTATTAAAAGCATGTCTGCAATTCACATCTTCTATGACCAAGTGAAAAATGAAAAAACTGAAATCATACAATCCTTGACAGCATCTGAAGAGTCTTCATAATGGTAAGGACTATACAAGAAAAAAGCTGACTTTTACATGAAGGAATCTTGTATAATGACACTCTGCAGTCACACTTGTATATGTAGTGTACACTTTCTGTAGCTGTAGGAATTATGGATCTGGAAATAAACTAAACTAGATGGAGGTCTTCTGAAATATGGCAAAGCAGCTCACCACCTCTAAACCAGTATACAAAATTATTATCCAATTCCCATTAAATGAGGTCACTGGCACCATTCTATTTAATCTATTTTACAGCTATATAAGAAAATAATTAATTTTATCATCTTCCTATACATATGGAAATTTCCTTAACATCAGGAATTTCACATTCACAGGGAGAAATACATAAACTGAGTCTCAAACATTTGGGAAGATTTCTCATGCTACCTTTTTTCCTATTGCATGTGTATGCTCCCTTTGAAATGACAAGAGAAACAATTTGAAGTCTCAATAGATGATCAAAGATTAAAAATAAATATGTAGGATTTTTTAAATTAAAAGCTCAGGCTCACACTGTGTTTTAAGGCAACTGCAGTATCCAAATCTGCTTGACCTTAGCTATTTCACTGAAAAGACTGATTGTGCTCCTCCCGAGCACAGAACTGGAAAAAGATTATCAATTTGGTTCCAAGCTAAATTATAATCAATGGAAAAGAAGTGCCAATAGTTAAGCAGATCCTCTTTAAGACTGGGCCTTACCAATCTACCTGTCTACTGCAGCCAAGCTAAATGGAGGCCACAAGGAAACCAATTTCAGGTTTTCCAGGATTTAACCTCATAGAAGATGAACATTTCCCTTGTGCTGGCTGTATTAATTGTTAAGAAAGAAGACTATAATGGTGATGATTCTGGTTAACAGAATTTCTCTTTAAGAGATGCCACATTTTTCATCAATCAACATCCACCAGGTTAACTGAGATGACCAACTAAGTGTGGTTGTCCAGCACAGCTAGGATTCCTGAAAGAGCATAGAAGAATGGCAGTGTTTCACACATACAAAGCAAGCCTACATGGATACCTCGTGAACTGAGCATTTTTCACATTATGGTGATTTTATGAAACCATAATACAATTTAAAAACATACTTCGAGCATTCTAATTAGGCATCAGATTCTGTATGAATCTGAGTTTTTAAGAAATTCAAATAATGTTGCTTTTTAAATTGATTTAAACAAAATTTCAAAGAAACTAAAATACTTCTGCTTTTACTTAATAATCCCGTATATCTGTAAGGCTGCCAGGTGAGTGCAGCCAGAAAGGGTTAACATTTATTTTGGCATTCATATGTAGTTGTATTCATTTACTAACCAAAACCAAAGACTGACCTAATCACTTCTGAATAAAACAGCTTCTGCCCATCATTTCTAGCCTCAAAAACACAAAAGAAAATGTTGGCATGGAAACTAGCCTATCCCAAAGGTATACTGCATTTTGCTAGATCCAAATTCTATTAGTATAGTATCCATATTTCCCTTAATAGTAGGGACAACTAAATTCATTGCCACATCACACATCACACTGAGCACAGTCACCATTTAACACAACTTAAGCCAGCCTAATAATAATTTAAATAAATTACTAAATAATGTTACAAAATACATTTTAATTGAGTTTTGCTACTATGTGAAGTTATAAAATCTTCAAGCAAGTATGAAGACGAATGCCAAATCACAGAGGACAACAGAGCTACTGAAAACCACAAAACGCTTTTTGAGAAGAATCTGACTGCTCATGCTAGCCTTTGTCTAACTTTCCAGCACTTTCAAATGGATATATTATTCCAATTCATTTCTGGACCTAAATGCTGTATATCTTCTAGAAAGCAGTAAGCATTTGTTCAAAATCTTTAGGTAAAGGAAAACAAAGGCTGAAGAGCTTTAACGGTTATTGTATTTCTATAAAGAAATTTCACTCTAAGGAGAAGTTTGCTTTAATTCTGTGTTAAAGGTTGTATTTTATTAAGAGTTCATTGCATAAGCACAAAATTTGACATCATCATCATGGCATTTCCAGTTAAATTTAAAACAGGATGTAAATGAGAGCAACATGAAGAACAAACGTAACTCCAATCACATGAACACCACCTGATCATTAACAACAGATCTATAAAACGATGCTGCCATATGGGTTAGATATCTTGTGCTATCTTTCCACACTGACCTTATGCAGTCCTTCAAAGAAGCAAGTTTCCTGGCCCCCAAGACAAGCAGGCATGGTTCCCAGCCTCTGCAGCCCCAGGGATCATCAACCACCCTTCCTGTGGCAGCAATACTCTTCACTCTGTCACACTTGGCATTTACTCAGAGGGATGCTTACAACATCAGGGTCTCTGGTCTCCCAGAGCAATACCACTGATTGTACACATCCACACACAGAAACACCCTAGATTAGATTAAAATCAAATCAAATCCATTTCCATATGAACAGGAAGGTGTTTTAACCCTAGATTTTTCTCTATCCAGACAGCATTGGTTTTGATTACACATGTGTTACTAGTCCCTCTGTCCAGTATCACAAAAGGAGTCATTAAGCAAATCTATGAATCTAACTCAGAAATATAGTTTCTTGTCTTATCATAAGATAAAGATCCTTCCAGATACTGCAATCACAAAAAGAATCTGGCCTTCCAATACTATTTCCCTAAAGCCTTGAGATGAACCATCTTTGTATTCACCATAGAATCTTCTTGGCAATGAATGCACTACTCTTACAGCATCCTCAGAGTCCTTCAAGCACTACTGAACATTAATGAATTCAAAATGGCAAAAGCTTTTTCAATCCTGCAATTATAAGTTTAAAAGTTTTTCTTTGTAGTTTAAGAAGTGCTATGGAAAAGTCTGATACTTGAGGTAAAGGTGGTGATTACATCAACCCAGAGCAATATAATCAACTATCTGCAAATGCAGTCTCAGTGGGAGGGTATTAACTGTCAACCGAAATGAAACAGTTACACCCAAATTCTCATTCTTACTATTCTTCTGCATTAAATGAAAGAGTATCTCTTGGACAGCACATGACATCCTTCTTCAGATTTATTCTTGCTCAGAGATCTGACACTAAGTGTACCACACTAAAGTAGAGAAAGAAAAGAAGCCAGAAAGCATTCTGGATCCAGGTGAATCACAGCTAAGCAGAAAAACAGGCTAATGAAAAGTAATTCCAACTTGACTACTGAACAGATAAAAAGAAGCTTCTCAAAGATTTTAATTACAGACTGTCTCAAGAATATTCATGCACCAATGCATTTATTAAGAATCTGGTGCAAATGCAAAATGCCTGCTTATTTGACTTCCAACTCAGGAAGACATCTCTCAAAAAACATTCCTACAAAACACCAGTACTTTCAGCCTCCACAAAGGAGGATAAGAGCTAATAAAAACAGCTGCAGAACAACCAGGAAGGCAAAATAAGAAAAGAGACATAAGACAACCCTAAGATCTCAGTTTCAATTCTTTCTGACTTGCCAATGACCATGTTAGCTAATAAAATCAGGAAGCTAAAAACGTACACTTAGACCTGGTGCACTTCTGCATGGCACGACAAAGGTAAAAACCTTGCACAAAAGCAGGTAAAATCCTGGAGAAAAAACCCCCAACTTTTTGCTGGTGGAAGACCACTGGTGACGGGACTGAGGATCTTTGCCAGTCTCTAAAGTGCTGGGTGAAAGTAAAGCAGAGGACCTCACAGAGCAATATATACGTATGCCTCTGTCTTCTGCTGCCTTATGCTTCTTGTCCAACTTTCCTACACTCTTTGCTCCTCTATTTCCCATATTCTTGGTTTCTGCTTCCTGATTGCTTTGCTGCATTTCTGCTGGCTACCTTGTGCACAGCTCCAAGCTGTCTGTAGTCAGCACTCCTTCTCCACTACCCTCCCAAGGCTGACTGGTGAGAGGTTCTTTCCCATCTTCCACATGCTTTTCACTTTTCTTCAGTTTTGCTCCTCACAGGGCTCACTATGAAGCCTCCCATGGGCCATCCAGCTGATGAAGAACTACTGAGTTATCCTGAATTTGTCTAAGTCATCCTGGCAGAATCTTCCACCCACTGTATGTGAAGATTGCCAAGTAAAGCCTTTGTTCACATGTAATGCAGTTAGACAGAAGGTTGTCTGAAGAACCACTACCTAATGTACTGTCAATGTGTTTACTGGAGCCCTTCCTCCTGGAGTTCTTGGCAGGAATCTACTAATAATGCCAGCTTGTGCCTGTGTTCACAACTCTATGAAAAAGATAGGAGTTTATGGTTTTGAAATACCAATTGATCACTGTGAAATATATGGACACATAACCCTGGAAATGGTTTGCTTTTTTTTTTTTTAATTATACAGATATATTTATATATCTGAATGTCTGGAGCTTTTTACCATGGTTCAAATATCTCTCCCAAAAATGATGCAAAGAAGGAAGCTAACCTGACGTTTGCTGTAGTTCAGTGCTCACACAGAATTTTACCTTTCTTACAAAAATAAAGTTACCGGGTACTACAAGTATGAAGAAAATCTGAACTCCCTACTAGGACATGAATATTTCACTTGGCTTCTCCATGAGAGTTTAGGCACCTGGACCAAAAGTGATACAGTGATACATTGCCTTTTAATTAGACAGAAATGAACTCTTGAAAGATGGCAATGAAGCTACTTCTAATCTAGAGATTAATTTGAACCCCCATTTTAAACTTTAAAACGCAGTATCTGGCTAGCAATTCAAGCCTGTGGTTTTTTTTTTAAGTGCACTCCTTTCAAAATCATCTTAAAGTGGCCTAATATCATCAGCCTGTTAAAATTTTGACAGGCCACCACTTCTGAGCTTCAGTTTCTCGTAACTCAATCTCAAGATCAACAAAGGCTGAGAATGAGGTGAATGTGATTGTTTCCACCATGGCCAATCCAGTTTGAGGAACTAAGCGATGCTGAGGACACTACATACATCTTCTTATCCCCTCAGGATGTGGATACTAAAAAAACCCCTTTAACTCAACTGTCAAGCCTTAAACCTGTGTCATATCACAAGAACTACTTTAAGGCAAGAAAAAATGGTGATTTATGGAAGGCATTCATTAACAACTATAATAGTGGTTTTCTGTTACACAACCTCCTATCTTTCTTCAAACTTTCAAGAAACCCCCAATAATGTTGTAAATGTAATGGCATACTTTGTGGCCATGGCAACTTTTTCTTTAAACAACACTTTAGATACTCAGTGAGAATAGGAACAGAAATGTAATCTTAAATACATTTAAAGACTATAATCTGACACAGTCCACTGTCAATAGCTGATTTTTTGCACAATAATTTTAAACCATAAGATATATATCATACTTAAGTAACCTACACATTCTATGTAACACTTCTGTTTACACTGCTTCAAAAGTAACAAAATAAAAATCTGACTTCATATATAGTCCACCATTTCACAAGCCTGTCTTGGAACAACCTGAAACTAGAGAAAATTTTACTTCAAGTTTCTACTGAGTTTCCTAAAATCTGTTAAGTTCAGTCTCAGGAATTTCCATCCAAGGGTTTGAAATATACTTATCAATACTAGAACAAATGAAACATGATGTATTTGTGGTTCCTAACCATCCAAATCGGATGTTCTTTTGCTTACACTTTTTAAAACTACACCTTCTTCCACCACAATCCTTCATCTATTTCTACTTAATCACTATTAAAATAAGTTAAGATAATCCATACTTTAGAGTTCTTAGTAGTACAGAAACACTCTTCCAACTCAGGACCTTCCAGTACTTATAAATTAATATAACCTCTTGTAAAAGGAAGAGATACGTAGCCTTGTTTATTTTTTCTGAATTTATGTAGCCACAATCTGAGGCATGCAAAACTATTAATCATGTATGGAAAACCTATTTCTTTATTAATAAAAAGACCTGAACCCAATCAGCATGCAGAACTTGTTCCACAGATTTGTCTACAACTTGCCAGTACATAAGCTTCTACATGCATGTTACTGGCCCAGTCATGATATGTTCTTGGGGAATACAATAGTCTATCAACTTCATATTACTGCCAAACCAAAACCAACATCATTGTTTGCTCAACAATATTCAATACTGTCAGTCATCAACTCTGTTCCAAGACCTGCATAGTAGCACCTGTACAGAGCTAACACTGACTAACAAGGACTGAAAAATTTTGCCATTTCCCCATAAATGCAGTGAAAGAAGTGAATAAAGATAAACAAGAGTGAGCAATGTAGCAAATTAGCTGGAGCAAAGGGAGCACTGACAGCAATTAGATACATTAAGATCCTGCTGGCACTATCCTTACTTCTATTTAAATGGTTGCAACTTATTGTCTAATACTTCTGGCTTTGACTCCGTCTGTATTTTCAACTTTCTTCCTAGCTTTCTTTTGTTGCATTCTTTTACAGGCTGTTTGCAAGCTAACTGTATTTCTGTACCACACTGTGCCTAGCAAACTGGAAATACCTTCCACCACCTTGCAAAAGTTGAACACTAAATTTTCAAGCATCACTGATAAATAGTACCTGCCTGCATACAATACCAAGTTATATTTCCTTCAGCTGCTGATCGAACCTCAAAATAGAAAGTATTATTTAGACAAACACACACACAGGCAATTCAGTGTCACCTAAATTAAAGCAGAATTAAAAGGTGTTCAGAAATTCACTGAATCACAGAATTGTTGAGGCGGGAAAGGACATCTGGAGAGTACCAAGTCCAACTTTGGGGCTCATACAGATGTCCTAAGCAGGCTGCTCAGGTCTGTGTCCAGATGGGTTTTGAATAGCTCCATGGATGGCCTCTACATCCCCTCTGGGCAACTTTTTCGATCTTATCAACCTTCCAGTGAGGACTACTTTAACTTTACAAGGAATTTCCTGTACTTCAATTTGTGCTCTTTGCCTCCTGTCCTTTCACTGAGCACCACTGAGAAGAGTCTGGATCAGCCTTCTTTACTCCCATCAAGTACTTATGCACACGGATGAGACCTCCTTAAGCCTTCTCTTCTCCAGGATGAACAGTCCCACAGCTCTCAGCTAGCTGCTCCTTGTACAACAGAAGTTTGAAGCCCTTAACCCTCTTTATAGCCCACTGCTGGACTCAATAAAGGAGGCACTTTTCTTGCACTGGGAAATCTAGAACAGGACACAACACTCCAGATGTGTGTCATCAGGGCTGAGTTGAAGAGGAGGAAAACCTTCCTCAACCTACACATCCCTGGCTGATGCTGGCTGCCTTTGCTACAAGGGCACACTACCAGTTCATAATCAGCATAGTGTCCACCAGGATCCCCAGGTAATTTTTACAAAGCTGCCTCCCAGCTGTTTGGTCTCCAGCATGTACTGGTGCCTGGGGCAATTCCTCTTCAACCACGAGAAGTTTGCCTTTCCCTTGGTTAAGCTTCACAAGGTTCCTGTTGGTCCATCACTCAAGTCTATGAAAGTTCTTCTGAATGTTAAGACAACTGTCTGGTGTATTAACTACTCGTACAGCTGTTCCATACTCTACATACTTGCTAAGGGCACACTGTTTCATCATCCAGATGACTAAAGAAGATGCACATCCACCTCCAACATATTCCCAGAAATGGAAATGAAGGTTTGTACGAAAAACTGTGTGACCAGCAGGTCCAGGGACATTATTCTCTCTCTGTACTTGGCACTGGTGTGACTGCACCTTGAATCCTGTGCTCAGTTCTGAGCCCCTCACCACAAGAAGGATGTTGAGGCTCTGGAGCGAGTCCAGAGAACAGCAACAAAGCTGGTGAAGGGGCTGGAGAATAGGCCTTATGAGGAACGGCTGAGAGAGCTGGGGTTGTCTAGGCTGGAGGAGGCTGAGGGGAGACCTCATTGCTCTCTACAACTACCTGAAGGGAGGTTGTGGAGAGGAGGGAGCTTGGCTCTTCTCCGAAGTGACAGGGGACAGGACAGAATCACAGAATCACTAGGTTGGAAAAGACCTTCAGGATCATCGAGTCCAACCATTCCTATCAACAAAGACAAGAGGGAATGGCCTCAAGTTCTGCCAGGGGAGGTTCAGGCTTGACATCAGAAATAAATTTTTCATGGAAGGGGTCACTAGGCACTGCTTCCCTGCAGTGTCACCATCCCTGGAGGTGTTTAAAAGACAGGTGAATGAGATGCTCAGGGACATGGTTTAGTGACTGATAGGTATGGTTGGACTTGATGATCCTGTGGGTCTTTTCCAACCTAGTGCTTCTGTGATCTGTCACTGGCCTGCATTTCTCCAGATTCTTCTTACTGTTCTTCTCAATGAAGAGTTATTTTCTTTCTTATAGTCCTCATAAACCTACCCTGATTACCATGGCCTTTCAAATACAATCAAGAGTGGCTTGCAATGATGTTGGTCAGCTTACTCTGCTCTTACAGGTGCATCTCATCAGGTCACGCAGACTTCTGTATGTCTAGGTCCTTAACCTGATACTCCTCCACCAACGAGAAGTCTTTGTTGCTCACACCTTCCCATGGGTGGCACAAGACAAACTAGTATAATACCAAGGTGAATAAATACTTGACCATTTCCATGTTCTTCATTGCCAGAGCCCCTGACAAACTCAGCAGTGAACCTACCTTTTCCAGGTTTCTTTTTGCTGCTGTCAAATATGTAGAAGCCTTTGCTGTTGTCCCTTACTCCCTGGCTTTCATTTCAGCACTCTAAATGAAGTATTTCATGTGAAGAGAGTCATATAACACTCACTAAGAGTTCGGAAGCAACTAAGGTTGAATTCCTACCTCCCCCAGCACAATTAGATATTCATGATGAATTAATTAACACAGTAATTGGTAATTTCCTTAGCAGCAGGTTGAGGGAGGGGTATTGCTGCAAATGGTCTATGCTTTTGCATTACCTCAGAAGCTCTAAAGTGCCTGAAGAAGAAAGGAAAACTAATCATTATTTTTACTGGAGAACAAAGATAGTGGAGATCAAGACATTCCCGTGGCTCTTAATTCTCCCAGAAAAGGAGGTATAAGGTATCTTTAAACTTCTTTTTTCACATCTGCCCTTATCAAGTCACTCCAAAAGTTGATCATTCTAGTCAACATTCCAAGCTATTTTAAGCATTCCTAGTCTTCAGGTGACTTTATCCTACAGCCCTATTATCACTGGATCAGTTAGTGCAGATTTTGGGCCTCATCACATGCAAACCTTTTGCATGCTAAAACCTCCGTCCATGAGAAATGTAGCATCTTTAGAATTTTTACATCTTTTTTCACGTTCTTGCACTCCAAAGTTTTATAAGTGTTGCAAGTATTTATTAACCTGAGGGTTTATCTGCTTGTATCAGAACTCAAATTGTTCAGATGTTCATGGCTTACTTTCAAAATGTGTAACAGACAACTAAACTGAACAAGAGACTGAAATACAGAGTGGGACAGCTAGACTAACAATAATTGCCAGGCATAAATAATTCTGAGTGCATTAATCATTTTTCTAGCACATTGCTACTGCCAGCATCCAGAAAAGGTTCATTTTGAAGAACTGAAACAGCAGGAAGTACCAATGCTTTAGACTTGTACTGTAAACTCTTTAGGTTTGTAATAAAAGCAAAGATTTTCGGTCTCCAAGACTGCAAGCTAAAGGGGGATGGCCTTTGGGCGCATGGGCATACATATGATAAAATGGAAAACAACACACAGCTGAGGGAACAAAAGGAAGAACCAGAATACACATTTCTTCAATGTAAACTGCAAACAATTTTCTTTTCATAGAAGAATGCATTTATGAGCAAGCACAGCACAGCTAGCAGACTCAAACAGCAAAATCTAGGGATGCGATTAATTTAAGTTCAGTCATGCTGCTCCTGGGCAGTTTCTTTTCTTTGATTGTGATAGTGGCTAAAAATACTAAATAGTATATTTATTAAGTTAAAAATTCATTACTTACACAAGTATTGAAATTAAATCTTCTTGTACTTTCATTCAACAAAAGAAGCATAATTTTAAAAATAAAATCCTGTATCTGAACGTCTTGTCAGGAGGTTTGTTCACCTTTTCCACACTGGTTGCTGAGTACTTTTAAACACAAGAGTATTTCTTGTAGTGCTGCTGGACAACATGGCCAACAATTAAAGTGACAATAAATTTAAGCTTGCTATTGTCATAGTAATGGCAATGTAGTGTGTTTCAATGGTACTTATAGACTGTGTCTTCAAATAAATTACACCTGTGCTGTCTATCACTAATTTACTGCAAAATTACAAGCTCTGATGAGGTTGAAAAAATCCTAAATTGATCTCATCTGTAAACTCTGTATTTTTAAATGAAAAACACCTCTAGAGACAAAATATGATGAAAATAACATAAATAATCAACCTACATTTTAGAATATTTAATAGCAAGTGACGGTTTTTTGGCATACAATGTTACAGCAACTCTCTTTAGAACTCCTCCTTTCAAGGGATTAGCTTTATTCCTGTAATACATGACTACCTGGAAGATTTATAGTTCTGTCTTAAGATAAACAGTGCAGGAATAGTTCCCCTCAAGGATGACTACAAGATTGCATCAGCTGATATTTTTAATCATTTATTATTTGATGTTGATATCCAAGATGATTTCATATCATATTTATCAAATATATTTTTCTGAGTGAGTCTATTTGGCCTGATTTCACCAGCTAGACAGGAAAGCAAGGAAATCAAGTAGGATCCAATATAGCTAGCACAGAAGCAGAAATATTTGACTCTTGCTTATACAAAAAAGCATCCAGATGCTGTTGCTTTTGTTCCCTCTAAATTTCTGTGGAGTTAAATTGGAGGAAAAATTCTCCAGCTTTGCTTTCAGCTAAATCTAAGAGATTGACAAACACACTTCCAAGGAGACTAGAACATTCTGCTACTCCAAACTCAATAGAACAGTTGTACATTCACAAGAGTACAAAAGAAACTTTCACGGTTACAATTGTACATATCTGTAACTTGCTGAAATTTCTGCTAAAACGTGCTACCTAAGCAGATGGAACATCACGGATATTTTTAAAAACATGAACCTTTAAGGAAACCAAATATTTTGGCACCCTTTGCCAAAGTTCAGTTTTGGACAAATATCTGTCTTAAGTTGCTGAAATGGTTTGTTTTTTAAGTGATAGAACTATCCTACATTTTTCACATAAAAAAACCCGTTGAATCTAAGAATCCCAACTGTGTGTATACACACATGTAAGGAACATCATAATTAAAACAGAGTAATTTAGAGATCTGGAAATTATAAGCAGATGACAGTAGGAAGTTCTAATCCAGGTATTTGCAGCAATCTTAATGAGGAATTCTCATTCTGACAAAACTCGACTTTATGAATTGTGTGTGCGGATTTTTATCTAATCCAACAGTGATATATGATATCTTTACACTTAGATAGCCAAAACAAATTAATTTTACAATTTATACATAAGCTTGTATATATACATTAAAGCATTCCCACACACACAGTTCAACATGATATTACATTTTACTTCTAGTAACACACTACACTGTAAACTGGCTGTAAAGTCTTCAGAGGTGGAATCTTACTAAACTGTAAAAAAAGTGAAAGAAGAAGAAGCGGTTCTAAGTTTAGAAACAAAAAGAGGGGATTGTTGTTTGAGATACTGGTATCCCAAACTTCTTTAGCAAGCTTCTCCAAAGAAAAAAGAATTACAATTTGTATGGAAACAAAGAATGACGCCTAACACAAACACCATTTACACTCCTATGAGTGCAACCACAAGACTGTGGACAGACCTCTACTTCAAACTATGACTCCAAACCCTAGTTACTACCCTGTCACAGTTTTTTCTGATGAGCACATCATGCAAAATCCCTAAACAAACAGGTGGCTTAGCCCAGAATCCATAATTTGGTCAGTGTGAGGCAGCCTGAGAGAACAGGGCAGCATACAGTATACTAAAAGTGAATCTTTCAACGTATTACGCAGAAGAAAATAATGTAAGTAAAATTCATGAGGCTCACGGATGTTCATTCTCTAAATGTTTGCAGTACAAAGTTGAAGTATAATTTAGTTACCTAAATTCAGGAGATAGCTCAAACTTCTCTGTCTTCCTCAAAAGACCCAAGTCATAGGCCCTCATGTATTACACAGAAATATCGATCAATGAGAACTGATACGCTGGTTCCTTCCTTAGGACTTGTTTTCTTTATGCTGCATGTAGCAACAAAGATAACATTTAAATTGACTTAAAAGTTATAAAAATTATCCTATGTCTATGTTGTATCTATTCAGCACTGTTGTATCTATACCTGCACTGACTTATCTTAGATTTCCTGTAAACAAATGATGGTAAAATAAATGCAATATCCAGTTGTATCTACTTTTAGGCTAATATGTCACTGAATTCAACCTATATTTTATGGATTTCCCACCTTTAGTTTTTTCTCTTTTCTTTGTTAAAGAAAATATTAACTCCTTCTGTTTGCTTCCACTAACTCTGTATATCTGGAAACCAAGCCCCCAGTTTATTACAATTAGTTTTCTTATTATTACTAAAATCTATACTTTTTTTTTATTCCAGCAGTGTTTGCAGTGCTACTAGTGTTATAGGTAGTGAGAAGAAACATTCCTATTATAAGATTATTACAGTATCGCAAAATAATTTAGTTTGGAAAAGACCACTGGAGGTTATCTACTCCAACCTTCTGCTCAAAGCCAGTCTGACTGGATCAGGGATTTGTCCAGAGAAGCACTGAGTATCGCAGAAATGAAAAGCAAAACTTCTCTGAGCAAACTGTGCCAGTGTTTTGTCACAGTTGTAAAAAAAAGTTTTTCCTTGTATTTATCTGGAATCTTCTATGTTTCAGTCAGGCCTTTTTAAAGTCAATTCACAAAGTAGACCTGATTTTTCAAATAATTCGCTCATTTAATTTTCACTATTTATACTACCTGAAAGGACAAGAAAAAAATTCTATGTGCATTTAATTTACATTGTCACTTTTTTTTAAGGTAGAGGAGGAATTTGTTACAATAAATCTTAAACTCAGTGAATATACTGCCAGTGTAAGTTGGTAGGTATGTGAGCAAAGAGCAGTGTCATCCACATATCATGAAGAATTTGGGAAGCCTCTTATACATATTTACAGCAAAAAATATTGAAATATGGAAAAGTAATTCCTTGTATTTTTTCAATATCCCTCTGCATTTAAGGAAAAGCAGCAACTTTCCATTGCCAGACTGAAGACTACAAAAAATTGAGTGCTTTTTTCCCACTTCCTATCTTTTATTTGCTCTGTCCTTTCAAAATAGCCCTATGAAATTTCCCATACTGTAGCTAAAAAGTTTGAAAAACTGACATGGAAACAAAATGAAGGAAAAACAGTTCAATAGTTCTGGCACACCACAAACTAAAAATCAAAGCATCTGAAAAGTGCAGAAGCCACTTCAGTGGTTTCCGCAAAAGCAGAGCATGCCGGAGGCACTGCTGACCAGGTCATTGTAGGTGCAACAGCCTGTGCTCTTTGGGGCACGATGCCCTTTCTGAAAATAGTGTATTTTTTCATGCTCTGTGAATATCAGCCCCAAATTCAGCTGCAGAAGAAGCAGCAGAATTATGTTTAAGGTCATTCTATTAGGGTTTTTTTATTCCCCAACTGCCATTTGAATAAAGTACCGAGCTTATTAACCAGGAATGGTAGGGGAGGGACAGTTTCAGACTGCAAATTGTTACAAGCCCGTTCATATATTTCACTTTTTTCATGAAACTAACTGAAAGCTTCAACTGCATTGATTCCATCCAAGGATAAGCAAGCTGAATTTTAAAATCCACTTCAACTGAAAGAAAAGAGCTAGGTAGAAACATCTATTAAGATTCATCACTCCAAATTAAATAACTAACAAATACAATTTCTTAAGAAAACTTACTGTTGAACTAAAGTATCTTACTTTCTTTTTCGAAAACTAAAGACATTGAATTACTGGTTATTGTACACAGAGGAAAAACTATAAGTTAAAAACAAAAATCATCCAGAAAAATCAGGCACATACAAAAATTCCAAAAGGTTATCTTCCCAAGAAGCTCTAATACCCTGTAATGATTTCCGTCATCCTACCATATGTCAATGTTGGCAGCCATTTCCTGACAACTACTGTCACTGCAGCTGATCTGACACTGGGATCTCACTAGCCATTACACCTCTCACACTCTGCAAGCATTAAGTGGAATTTTCTTTTTAACATCTTCAAAGATACATTTGTGATGTTTTCTTTTTTTATCATTAAATGAAAGGAACTGACTAAATGGCTCCAACACGAAAATTTATTGTAAATGAAGAACTTCAAAACCCTACATCACTAGATTTGTCTAAAGACTTTATGACATAATTGCAAGAATTCCAAACAAAATTCTTGCAAATTCTAGCCTCACAGACTTAAATTAAGTTTTTATGTCAGCCTGGCCAAGACTTCACCACTTCAGTTTGCACTTAAATACCTTGAGTGAATTCTAGTGTTCAGTATAAACACATAGACAGATGGACAGATGTCAGAGCCTGCAAAAGTTACCATTTATATACCAGTACATAAGTATCAAGCAAAACTGAACTGAAATTAAAATTCACAATAATGAACATCTTTTTTTTCTGGCAAGAGATCTGAATACATAGATTATTAATGCCATACTATTCAGATTCCCCTAGTAATTAAAATTAATTATTTTACAAATAAAATAAAAAACTAATGCTTTCCAGTATATAACTTACTGAGATACTAAGGAGGAAGTCTGTGTTGAGATTAAACCTTTCAAAGGAGGTTGTAAGCAATTCTAGAAAACAAGAAGTTTACATTCTAACAGGAGTTTAACTGTAATTAGCCATCAGACACCTTTCACTGCATTTTTGTCTTTGTCACAAAATACAGTAGTGGGCCCCCTCACAAAGCACATGAGTAGCAGTGTCACCACGAGGAATCATTGCTGATTAAGCGACAATTTAGAGACAAAGTCCCAAGCACTGCCTCTGTTAGAATTACATTCTCTTTTATTCAAGACGCCTTTCTTTCAGCTTAGGAAAACACTAAATATTTTCTCTACTCATTAAATTTTAAGTTATAAAATGGAAAAAAATAAAAAGGTTAAAAAGTTGTCACAATTCTTCCTACCCAACTCTGCCTGTGACTAAGGTGGGTGAGCCCATGGTAGCTCAATTAGAGATGACCTGTGCAAACCCTTTATTTAACAGTTGAAAACACAGGGAAATTGAAAGTCAGGAGAAGCAGAACAGAGTGGGAAGTGGCATATAATTTCCCACTACAAAAAGAACTGTCTGCACATGAAGAAATATGAACAGGAAAATCAGCAGAATTTTTGCACTGTTTTACAGTGCACATGTGCATAAACATGGTCTAAAGCTCATCTCTGTGAGTGAACAAGCTCATGCTGCACTTAAGGGTATCATGTAGTAGTAGGAGTGTATCAATTTCATCAAGCTGAGAGGTCTCAGTAGTGAAGAGAAGGATCAGTGCTGCTGGTGAAGAAATAGATGGATACGATGACCCTCAAAAGGATTACATTTAACAAGTGTGAACGAGAAGATGAGTAGCATACCTACAAATTAATAGAATTTTAAAAAACCACCCTCAGTTATCCACATATAGTGAGATAAATATATAAAAAACCAGAGTGATTACAAAGTCATGAAAGCAAATATAAATCTAAAATCTTGAGTAAACTTGGTAAGTATAGGAAAACACTGATGTCAAACCAGCGTTTGATATCCAAAATGTCAATCCCATGAGATTCCAGCAGGGACACTTTGAAAACTCTAGATAACATTAATTTGAGCTGGAGTAGAATTAGAGAAATACCAGTATAACAAGTGTTACAGTGGGAAAAAGTTTGACCACTAAGTGTCGGTGGAGAACTAATCAGGCTTATATGGCCATTTATTAACCATGACTATTTTCACGATGCACATTCGGAATGTTGGCCAGCAGAACCAATTAAAGATGGAACTTTTTCAGAGGGAATAGTTTCTTTTTACTTGGACATCTGAGGCAAAACATCTGTGTGAAACTAACATGATAGTCTTCCACATGCCTCTCTTCTGTTTTTTGTAGGGGAGGTTAATAGTAGGTTCACACACATCACCTTACAAATTCTTCAGTTATGATGAAAAGAAATAAAATTATACTAATAGGAAGCTGTGTTTCAGCTCCCATACTTTTTCAGTAAAGTGTAAAATAAGCAATTTTATCTCCTTCAGATCTGTCACTTTTGTAAAATGCTGGAAAAATCGTTAAAAGGTGCTCATACCCATGTTCATATAACATGCTATTTTCTAACAGTCCTGTGCAATATGGTCATAGGCTTCTGAAACAAAAATAGCCCCAAATAAATTCCTAACAAAGCGAACTGTAAATATTGTTGTCCTTCTTTTGGCTTTGATCAAGCCATGCTGAGTTACCCTGGCTGAAAAGGTGCCCCAAAACATTAATGTCAACTCCTGGTTCCAGTAGCACAGAAGGGGGAAAACGAAACAAAAGACTGAGACAAAAGGAGAAGTGTTTTCTGAAATTTAAACACAATTACTTTTTCTTGGTAGTATTCAAATTAAGATGGTTTCCTCAATTCATATGTAAAATGCTAATAATTTTTTTTCTATACTGAAGACCAGTAAAAATTCCAAGCACCCCTAGAGGTGGTAATGTTCGTGCAATTTGTCTAGTGACCTGGCGAGCAGCCCACAAGAGAAAAACATGCAAAAGCTAGCTGATGCCTCTTGTAGTATCATGCAACAAAATATAAACTGCACAAAGTAATCAGAAACGCTTGAAACTTATGTACATTGAAACTATTTGCTTACTGTTGTGACCCAATGTAACTGCATCAGACCTGTGTGTAGGAGAACTTATTAGATAAGGTCTCAGATAACCTCTGCTCAGTTGCAAGGACCAAGAGAACAACTTGTACTTGCAAAACTGGAGGTGGGAAGAAACAAAAAGGAAAAGGCAATCATGTTCAATAATAGGCAAGCATTTATCTTGATGTCAGTTTTCATCCTTGACACTAAGAGTTGGTATCTGGTCATTCAGGATGATCGCTTTTGGTGCAGGTCAATGGAAGGTATTTTAGATCAAGGTTGATTTAGGTTTAGATTTAGGTTGATCTGGCCATGTAATAACTGTATACAGAGAAGTGGAATTCAATTTCAGAGAAAGGGAATTACTTAAGAACTTTGAGGTTCCAAAATTCAGAGACTGTCCTTGAATTTCAATATAAATCTATGTTATCTTCTAAATAAAGATAACGGCTAATGCCGGAAATCCCAGCAACAAATTGATTCTACATTACATATAAGCATTCTACATATTAAGAGAAAATAAACTCTGATTAAATGAATTATTACTTCTTTCTCAAAGGTAAAACCCAATACTCAAAATGTGGCCTACTTTTGCTCTTCTGGAAGAAAAAAAAAAACCAAGCCAAAATTAGTATATGATGTGAAAATAATTAGCAAGAGCAAAAATCCCTGCCGTAAAATCATGGTGAATTAGAGTTTGTACTGAAGCAAAATTTCCCACATATGATCCATACTACCATAATCAAGTATGTTTCCTTTCTCTCTTTCACTCACACTGCACCATCTCTGTTCTGAAAGAGACATGTTCTTGAAAACACTGTCTGCAGTTACCTTAAATATTACAATGCAATTATGCAAAGGGTCTGTGCATGAATACTGCCTTACAGAAAAACAAAAAAAGTACCTCCTTTGACTAGAAACCTCACTGTTTCTTTTCCATTCAAAGCAAGTTGCAAATATCAAACATAACAGAACACAAAAATGCAAAAACATATTAAAATATCAACATTTTCATATGAAAACAAAATGCTCAGATACTTTTTGGGCAGTGGAGGAAAATCTGGTGAGAAGCTGCATAGCAATAAGTATACCAAGGAATGACTGAGATGAGAAATTATATTTTATCTTTGTAAAAGGTAAGTTTTAACAGATAACAGCATGAGCAACTCATCGGTGAAGGGGTTAAATGACAAAATGTGTCACAGCAAAATTAGTTTGTTTTTTTTTCACAGAGGGCATTAAAAATTAATCTTATGCTAAAATTAGATAGTTGTACTCTAGAATCAGAACGTTTCCATCCCTTCTCTTAGTTTAGGCTGTCCACAGAAGAGCATCCCATTGTGTGTACACAGGCAGACTTGAAAACTAAGCATATTCAAGCCCTCAAATCATTAATAATTTAATAAGCTAAGCTGCCACCACTATCAAGTACTGCATGCAGAGTTTCTCAAAAATTAACCTCTTCCTTCACCATTCAACATCCAATCAATTAATTCCTTAGCCTACAAGTACCAAAATTACTCTCAATTTTTAAGAACTCTAAAACATCTATTATGCGAAATCTAGCTCACTGTGCAATTACCTCCCTAAAGTAGTGTACTATTTGGAATAAACATTCAGAATACTTTCTGGAAAACACAATCCCAAACTAAAGTCAGTTCTGTATTAAATACAAAGGATCAAAAATGCACTTAATGTTATCATTAAGGGTATGCACAAGAAAGTTGGTAGGAAAAAAAATTTAACAGTCTTATCAGAAATCTTGCTTCTGAAAGATGGGAAATGTGCTTCCCACATATGTGTTACAGACAGTATTAGTGTCAGGTCAAGCTAACATTTACATTCACGTTTATCATATCAAAACTCTACTACATACTGTTTTTTTCTCTCTTAAAGGAGGAGGCAAATGACAGATCCTGAGAGTGCATGTTGCTGGATGGACAGAGACTTGAAGTACCTTATGATCCATGCTCTTCACCATTACTTACTGTGAATATTGTACACTGCCCAGAAAATCCGCTTTTCAGTATTTTTAGAAGAAACATTTTCTCAGTTAAAATTCTTGAGAAACTTGCTTTGAAAAGGCTTATTAAGAAAGCGAACAAAATTATTTATATTATATATATAATATATATTCTTATATATGATATTATTATATTATATTATATTATATTATAATACTTATCTATAAGTGATATCTATTATCTACTGCTTATCTGTCAGAACAGAAACTTCACAACAGAGTAACTTCCTTCAGTGTATGTTTCACACTTGACTTTCACATTTCTTTGACTTTTGCATTTCTCTACATAATTAACAGACAGACGTCACTTGTGTATGGTATAAAATGTCATATGATAGGTAGGTTGGATGATATTTATTAGAAAAGGTCAAAATCACATTTTTAGGATTTTGAAACTTTAACATTTGATATGATATGACCATAAAGTATTTTAATGAAATAATACGTAACAGCATATGAGAAAAAAACAAAATAAATGACAACATGTATCTTGAAATTAAAACAAATATTCTTCAATCACAATGTTTTTTAAAGAATGAAATATTTTGCCACTTTTAGAAACTATTTCTGTGGCAAAAGTAATCTAAGTTGACAGTAATGGTGGGGAATGTTAGTAGGTAATTAATATTTTCCCTCAAAATTTGCTTCAATAAAAATGTGCCAATAATTATCATAAATAGAAAATTTATCTTATTATCAAACATGCCCTTGCATGAATAAAGATAACCTTTATGAATAAAGATACCAGCAACAGAAATATTCTCAAACCAAATATATTATTTGAATCTGATGTTGAAACCTATACTTATTATTTGATACTACAATATACATATTTTTTTAACTGTACTATAAAAAAGAGTGTAATTCAAACCTAAAATATCAGATTTAAACCTAACTTTCTAATAGTTTCAGATTAATCATTCTGGATGTTTCTGTTATCCTCCAAAATGTCAAATCCCTTCTAACATATAGCACTGCAACTTTCACTCCTAAAATGGAGTAGCCTAAATGAACATGGCAGAATAAAATTCAGTGCCTCTTTTGTTATAAATAGCCTTAGAAATCATCACTGCTAATCAATAAACATTGATTCTTGCATTGTTCAACTCCTGTAAAGCCACAGCCTCTCTCATTCCAATCCACTGCTTATGATTTACGACCAACTTCATGCTCATCCCACCCCTATGCTCATAAATGTATACCCTTTGAAGCTAAAGGACTGATTCTCTTCCCCATCACTAACTAGTACGCAGGTGAAAACATTCTGCTAACCAAGAATATAGCTTCATTTTAACTACTTAATTTTTATTTTTAAGAAGTTTAATACTAGTTATGATAGAAATTTTTTTCACATAGCTATTACTTCAGCAATGGAGGTTTGGTTCTCTAACTCAAAATACAGGAATAGACAGCTTTGGAGAAAGCATGAATTGAGAAGAAAAATAAAACTACCTGTGTCTAATTTCTAAAATGTCACTTATTTAGTTTTCGTTCCTGTCACGACTCGTCATCTTTCTTGCTCTTCATGTAAGACTATCCTTTTTTTGGTGGCTGAGGTGAACATTATTGCACACAGAGATGGTTAAGGCCATAACATTCCATATTGTTTTACACTGATTATTATGCAATTCTTACACAAACTTATTTTCCTGTGTTATCATAAATTATTTCAAATGGAGGCATAGTCTTTGAATAGCTAAGGACCAAACTTCCTTAAATTTCAGTTTCACAAATACTACGAGCTGATACCAAATAACCCACCAAAACAGCTGCACTACAAACAATACGAGAAGTTTAAATATAAAATGCTTGTGTCAGAAAACTTGGCTAGTTTGAGCTCTGGATTTAAACATCGAGTGAACAACTAAGTAGTGTTTTTCATAGGTTTTTTATTATTATTATTTCATTTATAGATCTGTATTTATGCAGTGATTATATTAATACAGGTTTGTTGTATGTATTACAAAATACTGCAAATTTTAGTGTTAAATGTGCAAACCAAACAGCAGTATGCCCACAATCAGGAAATCGCACTCAACTCTGGAAATAGAGGAACTTCTCAAGGGCAATTATAAAAAGTGACTGAGCTACTGAACAATGTAACTTATGAACTGAATATTTAGGACACTAAATATCAACATCCCCTTAGAACAGAATGTTTAAAATTATTCGGTCTGTGGATATAGGCACACACATACATGAAAATCTTTGATCATAAAGGGTTTACCAGCCTTACTGGAGCATAACAAGATCCAGTAGCTGGAGGTTAAAGTTATATCATTAAAATTGAGAAGTCTTTAACACTAAATGCTATTTTCTAGAAGTCAGGATTATTAAACACTGAGCTCTTTCTCTGAGAGAGGTTATGGGCTTACTACTAGCTGGCAGTTGTTAAGGTGAAACCAGGGCTTTTCCTAAAGTTATGCTCTTATCCGCTTTGAGGTAAAAAATCAGCTTGTGTGCACTGGAGACCTATTTCCTCTGCTTCTTTCCTTCTTCCACCATAGGGAGTGCTGCGTTGATTGCATCTTGCTCCATGTGCTTGCAACACTTGCAGCCCTGCAAGGGAGCACCAGTCATACTCAAATACAATCCTTAATGGCTTTTGTTACTTGACTTTCAGAGCCCTGGGGCAACTAAGAATAAAAGTTTGGTTTATAGCTTTTGTTTTTCTGTTTCCACCAAAGTAGTAGAGGCTGGGTGTGACAAGGTACGAGGTACTGATGATCATCGCTCTGACATAAAACAGACTCCCCTTTTCAGAAGTTATCTTTTGACTCACAGAGAGATAGGTGACACTTGACAGTCTAAAAAAGCCAGGAAGTCAGGCTGACTACTTCAATCTTCCCTCCTGCTTTTAATTGCACCTTACTCAGATCTCTGGATAACAATTACCCATTAACACACTGCACTGAGGTCCCCACTGAGCTAACTGAAATGGTCCAGACCCTCTTTTCTATTGTTATAGTTTCTTATGACAGTCAAGTATTGGATTGGCCAGTTGTAATTTTTTAAACAATAGATTATCTCTTAGTTTAGCCTTCCTAGCCCTCCTAATTATTTTACAGGCTGTTTTTAATAAACTTCAAGAATTGACTGGGTTTTCTACATTTACACAAGTAATCCTGAAAACCCATTCTCACCCTTCTGTTTTTCCCTTGAGCACTGCTTGCTGAAATTTACATCCGTTACCCTTTACTATTTACCTCACAATTTAAAAAAAAATTTCCTCGTGTTTTTGTTTGAAAACCATCTTACTCTTTACCATTAAGCATCCCATCTTACCTTTCCTTTCTGTTCAGTGACACGCTGTTTTTTAAGAAATTGCTGGTGTTAATCTTAAGTAACATCCAGACCATGGCTCTAGGGTTTTTTCTTTTCAACATTTAACCTCAGGGTCTCTATGCCTAACTATCTCATTTTATTGAAATCACTTTCTCTAAACCTTGGTCTCCCTTTCTGTTGCCTTACAGGATGTTGAATTTAATTATACTGCAATTATTATTAAATTGGTGGCTCAACTATTCCACCTCAAATGAACTTCAGTTTGCTATTTAATATTAAATTGAAAATAATGTTGACTCTCCAACCAACTTTTCAGAAGAAATTCTTTAATGTGCTAAAAAGCACAACAAAAATGTTGTGCTCATCACCTACTTTAATTCTGACTACCTTAAGTCTTGCATTATTATTTATTATTATTGCATTATTATTCAGACAAGATTGTACAGACTCTTCATCTCTCTCTGTTGCTACATCAGTACCCTTTTCGTGATTTACATCTGACTATGCATCATCTTTAGTTTCTTTCAGCTGGGGATTAAAATCTGAAAACTACTGAATTTAAATCCACCAGCTAATAATGCCCATGTAAAGAAGTAAGTACAATTCAAATGCAAAAATCCCCCCACCTTTGCTTGAGCTATGCCACTGTCTGCCACTCCCCACTTTCCACTTAAACACACAAACGCACACCATGTCTGAAAATATGTCCAAAACCCTGCATAGTCTGGAATCTTTGCCTCCAGGGGCTAATAAATTTGAGCCTGACTTAAGACTTTTTTAATTTGCAATGAGATCCCATGCCTATTATTACTTATTGTTTGCACTTTAATAAAAAAGACTCAGCCAAATCAGAATCTGGTTATGGGAACATGGTATAAACAAAAAAGCAGGAGATAATTCTTACCACAAATAACTTCATGTTCAAATAGAAAGAAGAGATCTAAGAAAAGGACAATTATACCTTGTTTACAGATCAGGAACTAAGGAAAAGAAATTAAATTATCATTATACAGGAATTCTGCCTTGAAGCTGGCCATTTTCTTCAGTCACCTTCACTGTACACCTATGTGAACATACATATTTTTAACTACTAAAGCATCCTTCCTTTTGGAAATGGAAAGGAAGGAACAAAAGGAGACAATTGAAAGTCTTCCTTTTACCTCTGTCTTTTTTGTACTAAATGGTTTAATGCTTCATGACAGCCTGCCAACTTCAAGAGACTGACTAGTGCAACTGTGTGCAAGAAGTTGTGAGAAAAGAAAAAAAAAACCATACTCAAGTCTCCCTTCCTGAAGAAGTGAAATTACTTTATTCAAGATCTTCAGTTCAGTGTGAAATTACAATCAAAGAGGATATGGAAATCACTGCTTAGCTATACTAACAGGCACAACTATCTGCTAGTTGAAGCTCTGGGAGATAATCACTTTCAGGTTGTATCATGGTTAACTGAAGAGGTTAAAGCTACATTCTAACAATTTTTTTAAAATTTTATAAAAGATTAGATTATTCTATAATTACTGTGTTCCCATCCTAGTCAGACAAGGTCTTCCGAATGTGAACAGAAAGGGATAAAAGATTTTATTTTTTTTAATGCTGCTGAGTGGAAAATATTTTCTCTTTTGTTTATTCTTTTTTTAACTGTGCTGTACATGAGGATGAACATCCACAGTATTAAAATAACTAAATCATTGTTTTAAAAAACAAACATGTAAACCCTAAGGGAATAATCCTTCCTGAATTTCTTCCTTAGATCTATCCAGATTCAATTCTGAGAACTCTTTTTCTCCTACAATTTAGTGAGGAATTGATGCACACACTCTCACTTCTTCATGATTAGGGGTTTCTTTTCTATTTTTCTTTGATCTCTGGACTTGCTTGAGGAGGAGTTTCAACTACAAATTAAAAACAACTCTTTTCCAACCTCTCCTATCTATGTAAGGGGAATTAGTCTTCCTATCAATATCCTTGCTGGAAAATAAGGATGAATCAAGCTAACTATAAAGTTTTGTGGCACCTCTTCTTATTACAACACAGCGAGGTCCCAGACACACTGAAGTTGTATTTCAAGGGAGACATCAGTGGTTGACTGGGGATTTGTTTGCTTTATTCAGAGATAAAGGATCACCTCACTTCCTCTGCATGGAGTTGATATAAAAGTGGCAGGTAAAGACACTCAGGACAAAGAAGAGAAAGACAGTTTGTTCTTCCAGAGTAAGACCGATTGCACTGATCTATATTATCAGGGCACTTGCAAAAGAACACTGTTGAATTCAAATCCAATAACTTTCAGAAAAAAATCCTAATACATTTAATAGTACTCTTCATGTTCTGTAGTAGCACTGTTAATGACACTAACAAAGTTTTCTCTGAGAAGTCTGAAAACACTTAAGAGTTCTAAGAATGGAAAAGTGAAGTGGTCAAATCACAAACGGAAACTAATCTAAAATTCCAAAACAACCTTTCCACCACATTTGAACCACACAGTATACAGCAGTGAACTGGTAAGCAAGTTCCTAATGTAAACAGCACATGAAGTAACAGCAAAAATTGTTCAAGTTACATTAAGTATGACATTTATAAAATCATCTCCCTATGTGTTTGTATCATCCCCAACTGCTTGTCCATAGCTGTTGAATTCTATCCCTATAATTCATACTTTTGTTGGGTTTGTACCTCATTTTCAAAACTATCCTTTGCATTATTAAAGGCACTACTGATCACACCACTACTTCTGAATAGTTATTATTTGGGAATTCAGTATTTTTTTTAAACATACTAATATAATGTCTATGACTCCTCTGATTTATTTTATACCAGCTTACTCATACATACCTCCCCTCTGTATCAACTTTGGTCATTCATTCTCCAGCCTAAAGAGTTAAAATACTAAACCCTAAAATCTCCCTCTCCTCCCCAACCCTACCCCTTCCTTCTCCTCACCTATCACTTAGGACATTATCACTTACAAGGCCTGAATATTTGCAAGTGAGCTATGTATATTTGGAAAAATACATATTTTGCTGCGTAAATAGGGAATGGTATGCATTCTTGTGGTTTAAATATAAAAACCAGTTCTGTTACTTATAATTCATATGTCCAAAGGTTTTAGTTGTGCTATTACTGCATGACCTAACCCAGACAATCATTTCTTACTTAATCAGTTTTTCTCAGTTGTTTATACATCTTTCTAACCCTCATCTGACGTGTTTTAATATTTAGGGAAAGTCTTTGAGGGCAGGGAATAACTCATATGTAAAAAATAGCAAACTAAAATAAGAGTCTTGCCTACACAAAGCTACAGAATAGCCTTGAGGTTGCTACAATATTTCTGGCAACTAAATCTGACCTTGCTAGCCCTGTAATCAGTAGATACCAAGATATACATGCATATGCAAGTCATTGTGCATCTAATAAAAAATGCTGCAGTTGATGCTGGTATCAAATTTCTCAAATGTAATTCCATCTCTTTTCAGTTTGAGAAGAAAAGAGAGGAAGGTTATATTTAATAAACTGGACATGATTTAAAAAATAAATCATTGCCAATGTATATGTATGAAGGAAAGAGACAAAAGGAACGTTTTTTAGACTCTTCTATTGTGTCTCATTCAGTCACTGCAGATGGTGAAATGAGGAGCACTTTGCTATTTACTCTGCTTTTGGGGACACCATGTATTCTCAGTGTCTTTGTCTTTCAAGTCTTGCCCCTCTCCACAGCATTTTAAGCCTAGCTCTGACAGCAGAGAAAGTTGAGGTCTCTGTGTAAGGTTTATTCCAGAGGAAAAGAAGGGCAGCAGCTTATAAATTAATGTGGAATGGAGCCTGCTTAGACTGGAAGTTCTGGAAGAAGAGTTTGTTCAAGCATTGCATGTCAAGTCATCCTTGATGTCACATTAAGATTAGAATTACTTCTGTGCTGTAACAAACATAAAGAGGATTACATTGTCCCAAAAAGAACATATTCTTCCTATACAACTCCAGGCATGACGGACTCTGGAGAACTCCAAAATATTGGTCTTCCTGAGATAAGGCAATGATAATTACAGGGTCAGATAAATACCATTATTATTATTTTTTTCAGCTAACGTAACATCTACAACCACAAACAGGTAGGATATGGAGGGCTAGGAGAAATCAAAGCAAAAATGAGACAATATTGATCAGCACCTACACAGCAGACAAACCAAATCAGCAGCACATTTGCCTGATTTTTAATGTAAAAAAACCCCAACCCCTAAGCCCCCTAAAATCACAAACAAAACAAAATGATTAAAAAAGAAGTCTCGCACTAACGCCAAGTTTTAGGGATTAATCTGAAGAATGGGAACAATGTAAGCCTGGGGATATTCAGAGAGATTCTCTTCAAAGGGAAACCACTGGAGTGCTTGTTTCAAAAATCTGTGCAGTAAGAGCAAAACCAGTATTATGATAAGTGATGAACTTTTGATTAGAAAGTGGTAGAAGAAGACTATGGTCTCCAAAAGAAATGGAAAGAAATGTAGCATTAGCAGTTGGAAGTGTGTAGCAAAGAAAGTGAGCAGCAGCAAGTTAGAAAAGAAAGATTAATACAGAAATATTCTGGACCAACTTTGGTATAGCAAACAGATTTCTGAAGGCCAGAGAAAAGCAGGATTCTATAATCAAGGCAGTGGTTAAGCACAGAGACAATAGATTTGGCTGTATAAAAAAACAATGAACATACATACATACGTATATAAATATATATTTTTATATATAAATATGAAAATACCCGCAGATTACAAAGTGTACCTGAATAACAAGAACAAGGTAAACAGGATACCATTTTCACAAGCCTGAGGGGGAAGCAGAAAGTCTATTGCTTCAAGCAGTCATAGAAGAAGATGGTAAAGAGAAACAGAAGCTACTTTTAAGTCCCCATTTCAGTCAAAATGAGCTTGGAAAGGTACAAGAGAGTAGCCTGGATGTTTTTTTGGGAAAAAGAATTTTTAAAGAAATAAAACCATAAAATGGTTTGGATTACAAGGGACCTTAAAGATCACCTAATTTGAAACCCTCCTGCCATAAGCAGGGACAACTGCCACTAGATCAGGCTGCTCAAGGCTCCATCCAGCCTGGTCTTGAACACCTGCAGGAATGGGGCAGCCACAGCTTCCCTGGACAACCTGTTCCAGTGCCTCATCACCTTCATTGTTAAGAATTTACTCTTAATGTCTAATCTAGGTCTTCCCCCTCCAACATAAAGCCATTCCCCACTCTAGCCTTATCACTACATGGCCTTATGAAAAGTCCCTCCCCAACGTTCCTGTACTCTGCACACCTACAGGTACTGAAAGGCTCCTATAAGATCTCCTCAGAGACTTCTCCAGGCTGAACAACCCCGACTCTCTCAGCCTTCCCTCATATGGGAGGTGCTCCAGCCCCTCTGATCACCTCGTAGCCCTTCTGTGGAAACGTTCCAACAGCTACATCTTCTTACGCTGAGGATTCCAGCACTGGACACAATACTCCAGATGAGGTCTCACAAATGAGGACAGAGGGACAGAATGACTTCCCTTGACCTGCTGGTCACACTTCTTTTGATGCAGCCCAGGATACGGTTGCCCTTCTGGGCTGCGAGTGCACACTGCCCGTTCATGCTGAGCCTTTCATCCACCAGCACCCTCAAGTCTTTTTCTGCAGGACTGCTCTCCATCACATCATCCTCTATCCTGTACTGAAACCTTGGACTGCCTGGACCCAGGCCAGGACCTTGCACTTGGCCTTGTTGAACCTGATGAGGGTCTGACAGCTTCTTCAGCTTGTCCAGGTCCCTCTGGATGACATCTCATCCTTCCGGTGTGGCACCTACACCACTCAGCTTGGTGTCATCTGCAAACTTGCTGAGGGTGCACTCAATCTTGCTGTCTATACCACTGGTGAAAATATAAACAGCTCTGATCTGAGTACAGACCCCTAAGGGACACTACTAGTCACGGATCTCCATCTGGACTGTGAGCCATTGACCGCTACTCTCTGAATATGACTATCAAGCCAGTTATCCAACGTACTGTCCACCCATCAAATCCGTATCTCTCCAATTTAGAGTGAAAGGTGATGTAGGGGACCACATCAAAAAATAAACCCAGATATATTAGCTGAGTTTGTGTTTGGAAATGAAGTCAGAGTGAATATACCAAGAGGAAAAAAGGCAGAAAGCTAGTGAAAAGGAGAAAAATGTATCAGGAAAAGTTATCACAAGAAACACTGAAATAGTATATGGCAGGACAGGAGATGAATGAGGCATACATATCCAAGTAATTAATGGTACAGAAGGTGGGGCAGCTTGAACTGCATCATGAGTGCATCAGGACTTCCACTTCCCTTCTCGTTAACATAATAGGCAAAATATGGATTGGAGAAGGCCTCTTGTACCTTTGAAGGAGAGCTACCCCACTTACACATGCTAGGAGATGAAAAGCTGGTGGCAGGCAGCATGTGGCTGAAGGTAAAGGTAAAGCATGATTTTTTGTGTTTTCAAATCCCAAGGGACTGAAAATTTTCAGTTAAAAACAAGGTGGGAGCAGAGATGAAAAAGAGAAAGGTAAGGAACTATGCAGAGTGCAAGAAAGGAGAACTGAAAGACTGGTCAAGCAGGAGGAAAGCTAAAACCACTTCCTGAACCTGAGACAGAATAAAACTTAAAAAGGAAAAGGGAGAAGGAAGACAAACCAAATGAGGGGAAAGGTCACACTGTATGTTATTCTGCTATCACTTTATTATTTTTATGAAGTCAGTGAGATCATACATGGACACAGATGGAAAGGAGAAGTTGAAGATTTCAGCAGAGATCCAAAAGCAGGGAAGAGCCAATTGAGATGGCAAGTATGGGACCTGATTATGCCGCAACGTACAGCTGTTCAGTGACAAAGATGGCAGAGATTAAAAAAAAAAAAAAGGGAGATGAATCTATAGCTAAAGGAAGTTGGGTTGGTCACCGGATTTCCGTTAGTGATACTGTGCTACATGAGAGCAGGACTGGAGGAAGCAGATACTGGGAGACTGCCAGGGCCAGCAGTGCACAGGAGGAGCAAAAAGAGGACAGCACAGTTTACCTTACAGCCCTGTTCAAATACATGGTAGAGGAGGACAAACCCAGGAGTGAGAACAAACAGGGGTCAGGACCTGCAGCATTTGCTCCTGCAGAGCAGAATTTGCAGGGGGTGTGACAGGCTTAGTCTTACTCTCAGATGGGAAAAAAATATAAGGAAATAATGGGTGAGCATGCAGAAAACTAAAGTGTTAATTACCTCAAAGCATTAATTACCTCCAGGAAATTTCCCCTTCAATTTGACAAATCCCAGCTTCCCAATGGCATAGAGCATATATGTGAAGAACTAATGGGGGCTTATGAGATATTTCTGCATGCTTAAACTACTGGTCCCTTGATCTAGAAGTGATGTTGATCCCATGCACATTAGAACAAGTTCTCAACAAGATAAGCGATTTTTCAACCTTCAGTTTTACATACCAGCATACCAACATTCAAGCAGTTTCTGCTCACATCAACCATACAGCTGCCAGTTTAAATACATGTCTCCTCCTGCAGTGATGATTAGGAGCAGTAATAGAATACAAATTCTGCAACATGTAATTTTGCTTCCATCANGAGCAATGAGGTCTCCTCTCAGCCTCCTCCAGGCTAAACAACCCCAGCTCTCTCAGCCGTTCCTCGTAAGGCCTGTTCTCCAGCCCCTTCACCAGCTTCGTTGCTCTTCTCTGCTCAACATTATTTCACCAACTAAATACTGAAATTGGAAATAGCTCCATTTTGAGACATACAGATTAAGAAACCTGCATTCATCAGATATATTTACATATGTGTTTATAAATCTTGCAAATTTAGTTCCAATTTCACTCTAGTGGAATCCAGCAGTCAATGATATCTTTAGGGGAGATAAGGGGGAAGAAAAGAAAAATAAAAGAAAAAAGGTTCTCCAGAACTACCTCAAAAATTACTTTTTCAATAATCACATTGAAAATTGAAGTTTAGGTGCAATGATGCTTTTTTAAAATTTTTTTTTTCCCAAGAAGACTGTACAATTGTGCTACTCATCCTGTGGAAAATATTACCTTAAATCTTGGATCAATTATTCTGGGATTCTAAACTGTATTTTTTTCTGAAACTTCCCAATCCTCAAACAATCTTGCAGCAGATTCTTCGAACCCTCACTATCGTGGTACTTAATTAGCAGACATGCAAATTAGCCAAATCCTAACAACTTAGGTCCTTATTTGTTCCCTAATCCTCCTGAAATTCCCAAGAACTCAGCTCTTCTACAGGAAATTGGATTTTGCTGGAAAGCAATGTATTTAAAAATTTGTACATATTAGATTTCATATTAGGAGCACTGCTTTAAGATGATATATGTAGTTCATACAACTTAATAAGCTACAGGGGGGGGTATAATAAACAGTAGGTGAAAGCTTGATTCCAGAACTCAATACAATAGTAATGCAGCATCTAAACTACTTGGCACAATTCTTCTATTTTTGCAGATTAAAAAAAAAAGAAATACTGTTGAGACACAGTGTGTGCTAACTGCATGTCTTCACAAATAAAAGGAAAGAAAAAAATGCTGGAAAAACTAAAATACAGAAAAAAAATGTCAGCTACTACAAGCATCATCTATAGCTTTCAGGATATAATGACGAACTGATTAATTTGGGGGTTGCTTTTTAATCAAAAAGCTACCAAGTAGCCCACAGATGAAAACAAGCTTTGATTATATGGCTGGACTTAACTATACTTATCCAAGAAATGAGAAGAAAAACATTTTCCACCGTTTTACACTGGATATGGGGTCTATTTCTAAATTTCTTCCATTGTACTCCTTACCAAAGGTTTAACTTCAGCATCTGCTGCAACACAAAAGCCTCTCGATAATATTAAGCTGCAAACTGCTGAGCAACCAGAAAAAATAATATCGACAACACTGTTTAGATCCCAAAAGAGTACATTTAGAAACCAAGTAACTGGAAATGAGACTTGAACCAATTCTATGGTTCATCAAACATATGCAATAATATGTTGATTCTAGTGCAGCTGAAGGCAATGAATCTGAATGTCTGTCAGATCAGAATTAAAAATTAAAGCAGAGGTCTCAGTGTGTCAGGAACTGACAGTATTTTTTGAAAGTGTCAGTAATGTCAGAAGGAGTTTGGAGGGAAGGCATAACACCATGAGGCTTCTTGCGATGAAAAATACAGCACTCTATCTTTGCCTGCAGCAGCTGTGAACAAAAGGGAATCGTAAATAAGTTCGAGTTAAAAAAAAAAATATGTAAAGAAGAAAAAGAGGAAAAAAATTAAGGAAGCAGCATCACTTAGCAGCTGGAGATTACCAAAACAATGGTGACAGTGGGTTGAGAGAAGGAGAAGAGACTACCAAGAAAAAAATTGCATTGTTTTACAAGACTAAGAGCCAGTTTTGAGACAGAGCTATGAGAGTGCTCAAAAGAGCAATATTAGCCGTTTTCTGTGCCATTTTATACAAGATACTAAATACCTGTACAGAAAATAAAAATATAATTAAAAAAACCGGTGAGCCCGAAGGATTTACTCTGTTCTGCACAGCCCCAAAAGCACAGGTTCAATTTGAGTAACGTTAGTTGTGCCTGCAAGCTGGTATCATCCAGCTGATGGTTTATGAAAAAAATACCAGTTATGTCACTCAACAGTATGATGAAACATCCGCCTGCAAAGGGCAAAGCTGACACAGAAGTATTAACAGACTTAACATGAAATAGTTTCAAAGACTTCAAGATTAAGATCTCAAAGAAAGGTAAATAAATGCAGAGATCCAACAGTGCTAAAGACGCAAGGAAAGCACAAGTAAAAGAAGAAACCACATCTTGGATCTATGTACATGTACACACACACAGAGAGAGAGAAAACAGGGCTCACAGTGTTCACCTCAACCTAATATTCTGAAATACCATTTAAATGTCTCAACTGATCTGTAGAGGATATAATTGTTTCAGTACTTCAAAACTGGGAGGGGTGGAGCAGGGCAGGGGGTCAAGGACATACACAAGGACAGGTGGAAAGGACTGAAAGCAACTCACATATAACGTATACTTGATAGTTGAATTCGAAATATAAGCTTAATTTCTGAGAGTTATAAAACATTCTTCTTGCTTAAATAGCAAGCAAGTATAGTTTTCTTTTAGTCCATCACTTTTTATTTATTTTTACAACTAAATTATAAAAGGATGAATATTGGGACTTTTGTGATTATGGATTCCTTTGTGTTCCTTCACTATACATCTGAAAGGACATTTCAGTGAAAATGAATCTCTTAAGTAAATGGACCTGAAGTAGGATTTCTAAAAGTTTGGAACTATTTGTGTACTAACACACATGAAAACTTTTGCTTTGTGCATTGATCTTCTTAATACTTTTTAATGCGAAAAATCGCATGCTTACATTTACATATTTTATCATGTAACTATTTTTTAACCCTTATGATACAATTAAATGCTAAACCAGGTTAAAGTTAGTAGAAAACTGTGCTGATGTACTGGCATTTCTAAATAATACATGTTCTTTTCCCACATGTGTAGAGATCGGAAGTTGGTAGGTCTTAGGTCATTGGAAATGGTGAATTTCATAAGCTTAAAGGTAAAGAGATAATTCATGCCACCTCCTGCTGCTTGATCTGTGAATGAACATGCAAATAAAAAGGGTAGACTAGAACTACACTGGGCTGCAGCTTGCCACTCTAGCAGCTGAAGAATTGCCCTGTCTTGGAGGCAAATACAGGAGTTAAATAACTGGGCTGTGTATAATTCACAGATTAGGAAAGGTTAGGGTGATTAAACACTTCCAAGTCTACATTAATAGGTAATAACCAAAATCATTTCTGAAACAAAATTATTTATTTAGGTGGTAAGCTGTACAAGTTTTCTCAAGCTTTTTACTTGAGTGATCTTGCCAGTATTTAAAAAAAACCTGCATGTAGAAAGAGATGAAGAGAGGTAAATAACGACAATAAATAATGACAATGCCCCAAGCCCCTCCTCCTTTTCTGTGTCCTGACCTCCTGATGTCAAATCAGCTAATCTCCCCTCACTAGCAATACTCTGGAAGGCTTCATGCTGGTTCCTCATGAGATCCTCAAATCCCCTTTGGAGCTGGTCTACGTGAGTCAGCTCCATATGCACCCTTGGAAGATACTGACAGTGATACTGTAGCAAGGTTACTCTAATATATTGTAAATATATAAGGCTTAAAAAATCAGAACATCAGCTTTAGACATCCAACAACTATGCTTCACCATTTTACTGTAGCAATTTGTACGTTACCAACTAAATAGTATGTAAACACATTTTTACAGAGCAGCCAAATTCTTATTAGAGTTCATATGCTATAGGGCTATCAAGAGCATGAGATTTAAAACTTCCTTCTCTTTCACACCAAGGAAGGACTCTAAAATGCAAAAACACTAAGATTTCAGATAAAACTATGGGGAAAACATAAGAAGACTTTAGCATACACCTGCTGTGACAGGAAAATATCTTCTAAGAAATTTGGGTATTTTTTCTTCCCTAGAAATAAATACATTTGGAAATTTTTCAAGTAAGTTACTTTTATTTACTCCATGCTGGCAATGTGAAATCAAGACAATTCACAAATGGCATTTCTAAAGCATTGTCCTGTAACTATTTTTCTTTTGCATCTCACTCAACGTCATAACAGTTCAATGACCAGCTCTTTTAATTATATTAACTTTACAAAGATGCTAGAATACCAAGTACTGTAGCACAACTCCTGTCCATACGTAACATCTATTTGGAACCAGCATCAGTACAGGTTTCTTAAGCCTTTGTATCTTCCATGAAATTCACACTTTAGGAAACAACCCAATAATATTTTGTTTCTTGGGGCACCTAAACTTCCACTGGAGACAATCAACTGCCACCACCATATCCTCAAAAAAAACCCTAAGGAGACAACAAAATCAGGATTAGAAGTCTCTGGCTTAGAAGTCAAAGAGGCTCAAAGATGCAACAAAGGGTGGTAAGGGACACAGGAGAATAGAGCTATGTTCTCATAGCAGAGCCATGTAGTATTAGCATGTACACCAATAAAGACAAACAGTTCTGCATTAGGAAAGGAGCATATGGGTGGATGGATGGATGGATGGATGGATCCCACAGAAGGCAAAGAATCCTCAACATCTGGGAGGCTTCAGGAAGCAAGATACTAAGCCAGGAGCACGCAAGCTGACTACTCTTGTCTAGATGTATATATTCCTGGGCAAGTCAAAACAATCTACAGAGTCCAAATATCAAGTGTCCATCTCCAAAAAGACAAATCCTAAACCAGACCAAAACTGCTTCTGACAGGGAAACCAGAAATTTTTAGCACAAGAAGAGCAAAAGACACATGGCCTTTACTGTAAAGTCTGACATTTATAGAAGAATAGACAGTCACAGATAACAATCTTTCAGCCAAAGAAAGAGAGTTTATCCAATGGAAAGTTTGAGGAAGGACAGATTCAGTGTTGTAGGAAACAAAATAAGCACCCAGCCTGCATAACTGCACCATGGCTGTGCAACTGCACATGTTTTGAAATGTTCAAGATGCATTCTCCACAATACAAAAATTTACGTATTTTATCATTTTGTAGCTTCAATAGCTCTATGGTCTCCTTATGCAGCAAAAACATAACACAGAATTTACTATAAAAAAGGCAATCTTGTCTGACAGAATTCTTCTTCCAGGAGAACATGTAATATACACATTTAGGTAATGGTTGTGTGTAATTGGTTACAACACATGCAGAAACAGTAATTCTGTTTCTGCTGTTATCAATGCAGTATTTCAACAACTGCAGCATTTGCCAAGCCTCATTTAATGAAGCTGGAACACATTTACTGACACGGCTTCTAGTCACTAATAAATAGGAAATGCAGTATGTGAATGCTTTACTATCATTTTCTTGGAATATTTCCTTTGATCTTACTCTGAAATTCTGAAAACTGTGAGTGACCTAAAAAGAGAACAGAATAGGTATACAAATTACTAAATTTTGCTGTATGTTTTTTAATGTAGAAGTTCCTATCTGAACCAGAGTATACTACATCTTTTACACGACAAGTTTGTTCAGCTCCTTTAATTCATCCTGTATCATCCCCATAGTAAAAAAACACTTATTAGTTAAGAACAAGGATAAGCTAAGAACTATGGACTGAGCCATAGCTCAAAACAACAAACCCCAAGATTTACAGCACTAAGTATCCTAATGCCTATACACGCATCTAACCTCTTAAGTAGGCAGCCTGATTTACAGCAGCTGGAGCACCTCTAGGGTTCATCTCACTTCAATAAATACTGCTGCATACTCAGGAGATCTCGACCGTAAAACAAACAAACAAACAAACAAACAAACAAACAAAACCCCAAACAAACAAACAAACAAACAGGCTACCTCAATTAGCAAGAACTTGTAGCCAATCTGCAGGCACACATAGCTGAGATGTAATTCATAGTGTCAAAATTAGACCCAAATTGCTAGCTCTTTCAGCTCCTGCTCCCTTAGAATATTTTCTTAAGATACACAAGAAAACCAGAGGGTTTAACCATTATTCAAACCTAGGCATGACGGTAATAATGCTAATAATGTTAACTGGACTATTTCTGCTTAACACTATGAACAAATCATCCTCCTGTCTTTCTACCAGCGCTACATAAAAACCAGAAGTCCAGAGGTACACAACATCCCACTCCCTTAGAAAAGGAGACAGGTATCTCATTAATATCAGCCCCTGGAGGCTCACAAGAACCACAAAGCTGAGGTAGCTGAAGTGCATTGCAATGCACATACTGTCATTCAACTAACTTTTTATTTACTTTTTAAGATTGATTTACTTTATATTTTATGTAGTTGACAAATTAGAAATAAAGTACAAAACAAAAAATTCAAGTGAATAGTTTTTAACGTTTTCATTTATTTTGAAGCTTTTAAGTCACAGACCACTCAACAGTAAGTACACCATTTGTTAGGGCTGTCTAATCCACAGAAACATGGACTAATCCAAACTGTCATTGATGAATGGTTCAAAGACTGCGGTAGAGTCAAAGAGCGTCTTCTGGAGGACAGGAAGGTTGCAGAAAACATAATTTGTGTGACGTTCATGGGATTTAAATACAACATACCTGAACCTAGGTATTTAATAAAAAAATACCTTCTAGAAAAACCCAGTTCTGCTACCACATAACTTGAGAGATGTCTAACTGCTATCACAGTCTCTTTATTTAACCCAAGTTAGTAGTTGTTTTACTTCCCTTGTTTTTCCCAAAAGTGCAAGTTTTTAGCAGCTCTGCAGTTCATTGCTCAACCAACAGTTTCTCTCAGCTCCAGAAACCAAGCATTTCCAGCAAAACTTCACTAGACAAACATTTATACTAAGTTTCATGGGATGGATAGTGATGACCACCATTTTCCACAAGAAGCTGCTGGGGATGTCAAATCTCTGCCCTACCTCTAAAAGAGGACTGTAAGCATGGTGAATCACTTGGTAACTACATGAACATGCACAAGGTGTTTTCTTCTGGAGGACCCTTGCTCCACAGATAGGCAAATTTGGATTTCAGGAAACTGAATATTAGATATGTCAACTTTACTAGGGAAATTCTCTTTTTGGTACGTAATCATTTTCCATCACTCACTCAGGTAATGTTTTCTAAGTGATCAAGTAGGCTAAAAAAAGATATTTTAAAAAAATAATGAAAGCTTAGTTCCTTGTACAATTTAAGAAACATGATCTGATAAACAGAAACTTCCACAAAACACTCCACATACTGAAGTTCTGCAGAAATAAATAACAATATCAATTTTCTTCCAGGAAGAAGAAATTCTGCATATTATCAGGAAAGACAGGGATGTAAAGGATCTCCCTTTTTTCCTGTTACAAGCAAAAGGAGTTAACAATTTCCCTATGTCTCACTGTTGAAAAGGCGTGGTATTAAATATCAAACCAGGAATAAGCTTTGTATCAAGGCCCAGAATGAATATTCATTAAAGTATAGAGAATGCACCATATTAACTTTCTGAGATTTAACAGTATTCAGCCAGCTACTGGAAGCAGTGAAGCTCCAAGAGACCACCACAGGCAAGCAGCCAGGAAGGACACCAACAAAGGGAATACAGAAATCCAAGATGCTGACAGTACCGTAACTTCCCCCTCTACTCCACTCTTGAGACTCCACCTGGAATACTACGCCCAGTTCTGGAATTCTCAGCATAAGAAGGATATGGAGCTGTTGGAGGGGTGCAGAGGCAGGCCATGAAGATGATTAGAAGGCTGGAGCACCTCCCATGTGAGGACAGGCTGAGAGAGTTGGGCTTGTTCAACCTTGAGAAGAGAAGCTCTGAGAAGACCTTATAGCGAATTTTCAGTACCTGAAGGGGCTCCAGGAAAGCTGGGGAGGGGCTGTTCACAAAGCCATGCAGTGATAGGACAAGGGGCAATGGCTTTAAATAGAAGAGGGAAGATTTAGATCAGACATTGGGAAGAGATTTTTCCCAATGGGGGTTGTTGAGACACTGGCACAGGTTGTCCAGGGAAGCTATGGATGTCCCATCTCTGGAGGTGTTCAAGGCCAGGAAAGATGGGGTTTTGAACAAATTATCTGGTGGGACATGTCCCTGCCCACAGCACAGGGGTTGGAATTCTATGATCTTTAAGGCTCCTTCCAACCCAAACTATTCCATGAATCACTGATTCCTTCTTAAAGCAAGAGGAATAGGTTTCCTGACAGAGAGTGAGAGGAAGACTTCTTTCTCTCCAGAATCAAGGAGGACAAAAGATCCCAAAAATGCTTGAGGGATGGCCTTCACACAGAAGGAGGCTTAACACTTGGTAGGAGTCTGTTTATTCTTAATTTTCTTTATCTTTCAAGGGAGGAGGGCATTTACTGGAAATGCTAAATTAAACTATCCAAGTAGCAGAAAGTAAGCTGTTGCAGATGAGTGAAAGCCAAGACAGTAGTAGGATCTGGCTCAGGAGAGGTAGGAACTATATTCTTGTGATCCATCAGTCCCCAGTCCACCACATGTTCACCATATAATAACAGGGGGAAAGCAGCTGAAGCAAGAAAAATCAAGCATTTGACAATGGGAATCAGAAAATACTTATGTTGCTGTAAACAAGAGTATCATAAAACCACATTAATAGTGGGGAAATAAAGGAACTCATATAAATTAACTGTTACAATTGAATAAAAAGCTTTCTGAGGTGATAAATGTAGAAGAGTTGTCCAAGAAATCTTTCTTCAACAGCTGTGTCCTTTTAAGCAGAAATTTTAAGATTTTCTTCACAACTGAGGGGACCAGAAAAGGGTCTCTTTGCACACGAATATTCTGAAAAAAACAGACTAAATAAATAGCTGGTTTCTATATTGAGAAATAAAAATTGGACAGTAAACAAGAATGGCCTACTGTGTTCATACAGTTTCCTGTGATCCTGATCCTGTGAACATATATGTGAGTTTAATGAGAGTATTCGCACCTACAATGCTACTCAACTACGAAACTGTTTGCCAGATGAGGGCTAAAGTGCCTGATCCTGACAACACATCTGAGTTGTGATCTTGAAGATCTCTCTTTCAAAACAGAAAAGATACTAAAATGAACTTTATGGATTATACCCCCTTAACTATTTTATAGTTAAGAACTCTGTACATTTTGTAGGCTAAAATCCCAGTTATCCAATACATTTACAGCAATTAGATCTGAAAGCAAAAGTAGAAAAGGTTACCAGATTTTTTTATGGCTCAGAACAAAATATTTATCATATACCTTAAAATGAGCTTTGTCTTCCTATGTAGGCTAGACAGGTAATGCAGCATTCCAGGTGTGAATTATGCAGAGTACTACTTTCTTGTCAGGGTAAATTAGCCTAGGATGGCTTACTGACTGCTGCATTCGAGTTTTGTTATAGGTATCTTCACTAAGTGGCATAAGTCTACTTTGTGGATGTTACTCTGACAAAACTATGGACATGTCCACTTACGGTAAGTAGGGGTCAAAATGAAGCAGTTTACAATGACAAGATGTAGATTAGATTTTCACCTTAAGCTAAGTTTAATTTTGATTCTCCCTGATCATGCCACAATCTCAGTCTTCCTCTGAGTACACACATATGCATATATGGGGGTTTCAGCAACACTGTACACAGAAATTAAATGCTTTATTTGCATATATTGAAGGCTTACTTATTCTCTGTGGCTAAGTCAACAACTTTAAAGTTTTCAAAACAAGGAAGACTTTGAAACATCATTTTCAAAAACGGATACTCTAATATGGGGTATATTCGCTTTTCACAAGCAAAACATTCTCTCCAAGCTCAAGAATCCATGTTAGCACAATTGCTTGTAATATTAAAGCATTAATTGGGTAGAAAATTAAAAAACACCATTATCTGTTTCCTGTGGTTCATGTAATATTACATGCATTTCATATTTAGTGTAAACTTTGGATATGACAGTTCTAGTCAGCCATGTTCCCTCAAGAGGTTTGCCTGCCTTTCCTCCTCATTACTTCATTTTTCACCACCTCTCATATGGCATTCGTTGTTCAGCTGTTCCTGTTAAGAGCTGCACGTCTCCCACAATTTGTGATCTTCAGGATTCATCTTTCATCATATTAGAGAGCAAATGGGAGTTATAAGTCTTTGGTTTTTTCCAGGCATCTGTTAAGCAAGTCTGAAATGAGTCACTTAGACATATCAACAGAGCAGTCAAGCTTCATACAAAATCTGCGTTTGGCATATTGTGCAGAAATAAGACTCTCACTTTCACTTTTATTTTTTATGCAGCTAAAGAATGCATTTAGGCAAAATGCCTCAAATCTAGCCAAATACTGGTATCAGAAAAATGAAAATGCCACAGATCAATGTAGTAATGGCTTGAAGCATATTATTTTGGGAGATGAATGTGTTGCTACACACAGACAAGCACACAGAGGCACACACCTTTGCAAAGTCAAAATATCTGCTCATAAGAGCTTGCTGCCCCCCATCCCTCTCTTTCCCTTTCCCTGTCTGGACTTTATCCCCATCTCCGGGTGTGCAACCGCTGAGTAAAGCTTCGCAGACACCAACCACGAGCGACTGTCGAACTCTTTATTTTATTTTTTAACTCCGAATCACGGCCAACTCCCTCCCTCTCTCTCTCATCCCCCCTCCTTTGCCCTGCTCCCCTCCTCGAGCGACTCTCCGCGATGCTGGTTAGGAGGGTGGAATTCTTTATTTACAGATTAAATGGTCCAGAAATTAATCTTGCAGGTGGAGGAGCAGCTCCTGCCGGCAGCAGGAGAGCCGAGCTCCCTGGAGTCACCTGGAGGAGGTTACCTGCCACCCCTGGGGCTCCCGCTGGGGATGAAGAGGCGCTGGAAAGGAGAAAAAAAGCAGCCACCAGGGCAGGTTTGGGATCTATTTTAGGTGTTTTCATCCATGAATTCTTCGGAAGCCGCCTGGGAGGAGCTGACAAGGTGACATGAGCTTTTGATTGTGTTGCTGAACTCATTCATGTCTTTCAATGCTATTTTTTTTTTTTTTTTGTGAGGTATATTGAGTGGGGAAACCTCCATCCTGAAGAAACGCTTCAAAGCACTTTCCTGTATCTTGTAAACTCAGCTTCTCAGCATAACTCGGATGTTCCTTAAACCACCGACTCGAGCGTGTAAAAGGCAGAAATTGTATTCCTGCTGATTAAACTTGCTCCACACTTAATTAGGGATGCTCCCGAGCTCGCAACCTTCCTAGAAAGCTTTTCTTCTTTTTCTCTCTATCCTTTTTGGTATTATTTTGGGGTTTTTTTGGGTTTCGTTGGGTTTGTTTTTGGTTTTTGGTTTTTTGTTGATTTTTTTTTTTAATCGAATAGTACGTGGTTTTTTTTTTCCCAGTTGGTAACTGGGAGGGACCGGCAGCTGCTCCCAGAGCCTGTTGGGGAGGGGGAGATTGCAGCAGCAGGACTGGAGAACCGAGTAGAGGTCTCCTCCTAGGACAGGTGACCAGCAAGGAAACTATCTCCAGGCTTTAAATGAAGTGTCCAAGGGCTAACGGCGCCTGCTTTCCTGCCTCCGATTGCAAGGAACAAACTATCACATTTTGAACTCCTTGGAGGAAGAAGTTTTAATGCTTAGAACCCCAGGGTCTTTCCCCTCTTCTCTGCTGCCCCTTCTTGCACAACCCTCACTTTTTTTTAATCTCTTGGTTGCCTGCTCTCCCCCACCCTTCAGAGATCATGATTTTTTTTTTATTTATTTTTTAAAATATTTATTCCCTAGGATCACACAGGAATGCCTGGGTGAAAGTATGAGGATTTTCTTCTTAATTAAAGTAATCGACCTGGTGTGGAGTTAGTGCCTATCCCTGCAAATCTTGTCTATTAAAAAAAAAAAAAAGAACCCCAAAACCAAACAATCCAACAAAAAGAGTAAACCCAAACCTCAACCTCTCAGCAAACAGCTGCCTTCTCAGAATCACCACATGACTCCTGAGCTCCTCACCTCAAGCAAGCCACAACTCTTTGCCTGTAGCCAAACACCCTGGAGGGGTTTAAGGTACAGGTGGACGAGGTGCTGAGGGACATAGTTTAGTGTTTGATAGGAACAGTTGGACTCGATGATCCCGTGGGTCTCTTCCAACCTGGTTATTCTGTGATTCTGTGATTGCTGGGTACCTCCAGACAGATAAATAAAGTGGTGTGGCTGAACAGAGTAGGGAGCTAGATCAGGTGAAGGATTTCCCTGGGCAGTGCTGTCTCAAAAACCGTCTGTCTCAAGGAGGAAACCTCGAACTGCTAAGGAATTAGTACCTGGAATTTCAGAAAGTGCCAGTATTGCTGTCTGCTGTGTGTGTTTGCTTTGCTTTGGATAGTCCAGCCATTACCGCACTAAGAATGGGGCTTAATTTGCTTATCCCAATACACACAAAAGCACAAAGCTGAATGGGGGAAACCACTTGCCAAATACAGTTTTCAATTGCTCACTCTGATGAATGCAGAGCACACTGCTCACTCTCTATAGCCGTTCCCTGGGTTATGACATAGACCTCATCCCTCAGAGGGGTCCAGAGCTGGACTTGTTCCCTGCACAGCACTGGTGTCGCTCCCAGGTACGGTAACACGGCCCTTGCTCAGCAGCCAGGGGGTTCATCAGCCTCATGCACCAAGCGCAGCGTTTCCAGCAAACAGTCTTTTTAGTGCCCACTTTAACACTGAGTCACGTCGACTTTCAATTAAACTCAACAGCCTGTGGGAACAGCTGCAGACTATATTTACCTCTAATTTTGCCAAGCGCACAATTTTTAGAAGAATGAATGAGTGGAAAACACAGGCAAACAGCATATTTTTATTAGGAAAAAAAAGTTTCGAAAGCTCTGTGAATCCTGAGAGGCTCGGATCCTGAAAAATTTACTCTCGCTGAGGATATCCTTGACAAAGTAGGTGCAATATATTCATTTGTAGTTCTGCCTGATCCTTTGCCTCTTCGCCCCTGATGGCACAGAAATGCAAGAATTCAGTCTGACTTGGATTTACTCACAAAAAATACACTTTGATATCCAAACCATGATGTGGACCTTGCTTCTGTTTTGGTTCGATGCTGTGCAGCCAAAACATGAGTTCGGTTACAAAACATACAATATGTGAGTGTTTATAATGCTTTATAGACATTAAATCACAACCTGGCTAGCATTTATATTCGTGTCGGGCCCTGCTAATTTTCACTTGCTGTGACAGACATTAGGGTTGTTTTTTTTTCCCTGACTGTATGAGTCAGGCAAGAATGATGATAGACTTTTAATTGTTAGCCAAGATGCTAAGATTCCACATCTCTTCCCTCTTGCCAGGTAAATATTTCAAGGTACATTTTATTCAGCGTCGTGGCATATCAGAGTGGGTGTAAAAAATCTGCTATGTATACACCCAAGTTGAAATACGGATGAGCAGAACAAAAGATACTTTTGCCTCAGTGTTTTTTTCTCTTTAAATATACAGTAGGCAATGGTATTTCCTGTTGTCAGTAATACTATATAAATACTATATAAACATTATATAAATACTATATAAAATTATTGCAGAAAACAGGAGAAACTCCCTACTAGAGGTAATGCACATCACAGCGTGTAGATTACCTACTTTCAATGTCTTTCAATTAAACTTTAATAAAAGACGAAAGCCAAGAATAAAACATGGTTAGTGGTCTTAGTTAACAAGTCTCTTTTTTTTTTTTTGTATGATTGTATTTCTCTGTTTTGTTTTGATTTTGCAGTTTGGTAGCAGAAAGACAAGTTTTTCTCATAATATAATTGCTGGCCTGCTATCAGAATGCTCGTGGGAGAATTGGAAGGAGTTTTTTTAAAAAAAATAAATGAACTACTGCCTTCAGTTCTGGAGTTCTCAGCACAGGAAGGGTGTGGATCTGTTAGAGCAAGTCCAGAGGAGGTCATGAAGATGATCAGAAGGCTGGAGGACTTCTCATTGCTCTCATTGCTTGTCATTGCTCTCTACAACTACCTGAGGGGAGGTTGTGGAGAGGAGGGAGCTGGGCTCCTATCCCAAGTGACAGGGGACAGGACAAGAGGGAATGGCCTTGAGCTCTGCCAGGGGAGATTTAGGCTGGACATTAGGAAAAAAATTTTCCCGGAAAGGGTCACTGGGCATTGGAACAGGATACCCAGGGAGGGGGTTGAGTCCCCATCCCTGGAGGTGTTTAAAGGCGCAGGTGGGAATGGTTGGACTCGGTGATCCAGTGGGTCTCTTCCAACCTGATGGTTTAGGCAGGGTTCTAGGGTTCTAGGCAGGGTTCTATGCAGGAGCACAGATATCTGTGGATGGTAGGGAAGCCTGAGAACCCAAACCCCATGGGATGCTGGAGTGGTGATGCTCCTTGGACAACCTTTCAACCAGGTCTGTGTTGGAAGGACTTGGTGTGAGAGGGCAGAGCAAAGGGAGGGAGACTTGCTTCTTAAGTAAGAAGTGGTGTGGGAGGGAGAGGATGATGTCCTGTAACTCAATAGCGGTCATGTGGGGCTTGTCAGACCTGACTGTAGCTTTGTAGTTGTGTGCAAAATTATAGAAATAACCATGAGACACCAGTGATGTGTTAATGACGAGGTGCTAAGGGACATGGTTTAGTGTTTGATAGGAATGGTTGGACTCGATGATCTGGTGGGTCTCTTCCAACCTGGTGATTCTATGATACTGAAGAAAATATTCACATTAGCACTACTCTTTGGTGGTCAGGGAATAAGAGAGAGACATGAGAGCTGTGTATGAAGGAAAATAATTTTCAGCATTTTGTAAAATGCTTAGTGCGATTACTGATTTTGGGCTGAGTACGCATTTTACCTGCTGCAGTTATGTTTCAACCAAGATGTGTGGATTTTGCCATTTGGTAGCAGAGAAAAATGCACGTCTGAAGTCAGACTTAATTCAAGATAGTCATGTTATAAATACTTTCGTGTGATTTATTGCACTCCTACAGGCCCAGAAGGGATCAGAAGGGAATAGCTGCATCAACTAGATACATTTTTGGCACATGATTTAGCCACACCACATCTATTAGTAGTAGTTGTCATGATCTCGTTAAACCTGATATTCTTCCTGTACTTCTTTGTCAGCTGCCATCTCTAGCCTGACTGCAACAACTTCTCTGATAAAATCTGTGTTCAGTCACTGTTGGACAAGCTTTCACTCTCATTGACATTTTTTTACCAGGACTTTGCTTGGTTGAAGACTGAGCTGAAAAGTCAGTAAGACCTCAGGTTGTGCCTTCATGGGAAGGTGCTTGAGGTCAGGTGAGAAAAGAATTTTTGATTATGGGAGGAGCTCAAAACTTCCTCTGCCAGTTTGGGTATATCTAGTTTGACATTTCAGTCTTTGGAGTCATAACCTGTATTTCCATAGAGTATAACAGAAAAAAAAAAAAAAAAGAAAGTAGGAAAGGTTTTCCCCTTACCATTGCTTCCAAAAAAGTGCAAGATAAGACCCAGTGAAGAGAACCAGACTAGGAAATAGAACATAAGCACAGGCTGCGTGGGGAGGTGGTTGAGTCACCTTCCCTGGAGGGGTTTAAGGGACGGGTGGATGAGGTGCTGAGGGCCATGGTTTAGTGATTGATAGGGACGGTTGGACTTGATGATCCAGTGGGTCTCTTCCAACCTGGTTTTTCTATGATTCTATGATTCACTTGGCTGCTGGCAAGCACTTTTAGGTACCTACTTTACAGGTCCTTGTGCCTAGGTTTGCATCTCCATACGTGCCCTCAGGCTCTGTATGTCTGGCTGCTCTGTTATCTCATCCTGCCAGGTCCCTTAGGAGCCTGACCCTGTTGATGTGCTTTGAGGACTTCCCATGTACACCATCAGAGTTTAACTGCACACATAATGTTCAGAAAACTGCTTTTAATGAGGAGAGCAAGGGCATGGCAGTGCATCTCCATTCCCTGTGGAAGGACCACTTGACCAGGACCCTACAAGGTGGGATTTCCAAGTAATCAGGGCAGAGGTGCCCAAGCGGAGGAGAGAGCAGAAATGCAGTCATGTCGGTCCCAGATTTTATCTAACTGCTAGATGCACAAGAGAAAAACTAAGCATTTGCTCTGGAGATTAAATGATGCTTAGTTTCTCTTGGATTCAGGCCACTCAACAAACAGATCTGTATCTTTACAGAGATGTGAACTCCAATAAAAATCTTCTTTGGCAATGGGAACAGTTACAAGATCTGCTGCACTGTATAGATCTGATAATGTGCAATATGGTGTGAGCTTGGCTTTTTCTTTAATTGGGATACATCTCTGCATTGGGATAATCTCCACTACTTAGCTGCCTGACTCCTGTAATTTTTGGAAAATGAACTGCCCCTCAAACCAGCCAATAGAAACAAGAGTCCCCGTGAAAAAAAATGCAGAATCAGACTGGCAGTCTGATAATGAGAGAATAAGAAATCGCTTCTAAATAAAGATAAATTGAAGTCCACATGTGCAGCACTGGCAAACAGAATCTCATCCACTCAGAATAATCTGCGCTTTTTCGGATTAGTACAAGAATGTGTTTCTAACATGGATAGACACTACCTGTTTTCTTGAGGTTTCATTTACATGTAATAGGTATCATTGGCCAAAACTCGCTTTCCTGTTACATAAAACTGATCTGTGTAACTGAGGTAATAGGATAGATTATTCTAATATGTGAAATTCAGAAGGGAATTGTAGCATACTTGTCCCAGGCTCATAAACTAATTTCTTAACAAATGACTGTTTAACTCTGAACTCCCTGGAGGTATTTAAAAGATGGGCAGATGAAGTGCTTAGGGATATGATTTAGTAGTGAACAGGTATGATTGGGCTTGATGATCTCAAAGGTCTTTTCCAACCTAGAGATTCTATGATTCTGTTACAGATATTTAAAAGGTGTTGCCTTACAGCCTAGTTTCTGCACGTGGAATCATTCTGGAATTCTTGTTGTTCGATAACGTTAAGTCTTGGATTTTCCCTGAGCAGGCAGAACCATAGGTGTCACTTCTAACTGATCGGAAGGCATCTCACATCCTATAAACCCTGCTGCCAGGACCAGTTACATTCCTCCCCGTGGGATGCTGGGAGAGTAAAACCACTATTGCGATGATGTTTTGTGTCACAGGACTAGAGTAATGTCGAAAGTGGCGTATTCAGGATGTCTTTAGGGTTGTTTAAAAGATACTCTTTCCCACTGAATACGGAGCTGCTCTGATCCTCCTTTCAAGAGTCATAGAGTCAAAGTGCAGCAGCTGTAATGGTTAAGCACACATTTAAGTGGAAAAGAAGTGGAAATGTGCCTGAGTTATACGGCAGTTCAAATAAACTACGAGAATACCAGGGGTGCTTTCAAAATTTAATGGGAAAGTTATATATCTAACATAACATTTCCTGCCTCTAGTACACTACTGAGACAGGGATTTACAACCTGCACCATAAATCTGAATTTATTAGGTAGCCTGGTAAGTTCTATGAAAAGACAAGCTTTATTTTGCTTTATTTGCAGAACTATTCTGAGACGATTTTCACATTTGCTCAGCGGTTTCCAGTCAAAAGTGTCAAAACTTCCTTCCTGAAATTCAAACTAAAATACAGATGCTGAAGCAGCTAGCTGACAATCACAAATGAAATCTCTAAAAACGAATAACTGAATTTTATATATTCCTTATATTTTTGACACACACAAAGAGCTTTTTAGCAACAACACACACACACTCTAATTAGGTCTGTTATTAGCACAGGAAAAGCATGTGAAGGCTTCAATAAACATTGAAGCTCCTATGCTGGCAGCTCAAGTCAATACTTCTCTACTGGAAAATAAAGATTTTAATAGGATGGTAGAGCAGACTACCCCTCTCTCGCAGAGCTCAGGTGCAATACTATTGCAGCAAGTATCTACTTTAAGTTTTTTTTAAAAAATCCACCTTTCACATAGGCATATTCACAGTTCGCTCTCTGAAGCATCTGAAACAAGTCAAAACAAACGTGTAGGACGAGCTTGTACGAGCAGCAAAACCTACTTGCAGCATGAGTGACTGTCCCAGATGAAGGTTCATAACTGCTGCATGGTTTGGGCTTTTCCAGATTCCAAAATATCAATCAGGTATATTCAGCTAAGCCACCAGTTCATTGAGCTCCCTTACACAAACAGAAGTATTTAACATGATACAAACGGGCAGCCAAGTCTCAGCTTGCACCTCAGAGAGAAAGAACAATGGTTTAAGGGCATGGTTTGGTATTTGATAGGAATGGTTGGATTCGATGATCTGATGGGTCTTTTCCAACCTGGTGATCCTATGATTCTATGAATTCCCAGAGCAAAGGGATGGATGAAGAGAAGACCTAACATGTAAGGGATCCTGAAGAAGACAACCAAGGTAACTGGAATTCATTATCATAGAATCATAGAACAATCAGGTTGGAAGAGACCCACCAGATCATCGAGTCCAACCATTCCTATCAAACACTAAACCATGTCCCTCAGCACCTCATCCTCCCGTCCCTTAAACACCTCCAGGGAAGGTGACTCAACCCCCTCCCTGGGCAGCCTCTGCCAGTGCCCAATGACCCTTTCTGGGAAATGTTGTCTTGTCAAGATACACAGATTGTGTGTTTTACTTAGCTTACTGTTTAGTGATAGTACTAAAAGAGGAGCCTGCTGAAGCTAGATTGATGGAAGGTAAAGAAAAAAACAAGGAGAATTTAGTGAAGAACCACAGGAATGACTGAAGAATCGGGTGCTGGATAAAGATGATTATAAGAACACTTACTTCTGACTTGGGAAAGACAAGAACAAGTGGTTACATCTGAAGCATTTGCAAGAAAAAAAACAAACTTTAAAAGAGCAACCATTGAATTTCATTGTTTGCAAGCTTGGCTGAAATGAGCCAAATTTAGCCTCCATGCTGCAAAAATTTAACTGTGATGATAACCAGACATTGGAGTCAACATAACAAATTACTGGAATCGATACTGAAGGCTACAGTAATGCTCTTGTTAATGGTAGCTCTTTATAACTTTATATTTTTCTTATCCTTCCTAAAGGAACTAAAATGTAGACTAGGCAGGAATTAGCTTAACGAACTCCCCGAAAAGCATTGTGAGGTAATCACAGTGGTCCTCTACAACAGGTTTCCTATCTCTGAATCTAAGGAGATAAGCCATCAAACGATTACCTATGAAACTGCAAAATTATTTGCCTGCTAGGGGCTGTAGAACACACTAATCCATATTTAGCATTTCAAACCGTGAGATCTAGAAGAGCCTGACCCCGAACTCGTGGTTCTCTTCTGGTGAGACCCACCACCAGCCCACGCTGAGATATTATCTGGGTAATTAGATTTGAGTGGGTAATTCATTCACCCATAGATGTTTGCATAATAAAATGGAATTTTATTTAATTTATTTCTCAATCATTTGATGAAAATCCGAAGCTTGAGAAAAATCTGACTTTGGCCAGTTTCCGTGATTAATTCCCTTTAATTAATCAAAATATATTTTTTTAAAAAACCCAAAACACCCAAATGCTGACTTCTGCAGAACTTTATTTTAATGCTGGTGAAGGATCATGTTTAGCCTTCTTTTTGAACCTGATTCATGGCCCGCTGAAATTTATAGGGGCCATTCATTAACTATAATGAGCTTTGAAATTGGTCCCTTGTGAGACAGACTGCTCAGATGAGAACAGATGCAATCATCTCTGGATTTTTAAACTGTACAGCCTGAACTCGAGTTGCTTGCGTTCACGTTGAAGTGTGCTGGCTTAGAAGAAGGGGTAACTGTAAGAGTTAAATGCATTTCTCTGTTAACTTTTACTGATTGATTCTCTATGAATCCTTCCCGCTAACAGATGCATAAATGGAATTCTGCAAGACTTTTCCCTGGTTGTGTTATATTCAATATTTTCATTAATGACTTAGTGAGCAAAAAGATGATGCTTATTAAATTTCCAGAAAATGTCAAGTCGAGAGAGGCTGGAGAACAGGATTAGAATGCAGAATGATCTCGACTAACAGGATAAGTTATCGGGGAGAAAAACAGGGTGATATTCAACAGGGACAGGCTCTAGGAACTGAACTCAGCGGGGAATGACCACTTGGACAAGTACAGGTTGCGGCATAACCACAATAACTGACTAGGTGGCATTTATGATAAGATACGAGTTTATAGTTGAATGAAATCTTGACACAAGTCAACAATGCTATGGCAAAGCACCCTCCTGAGATGCACCGAGCAGGAATACAGATTGCTAGACATGACAAATAATCCTGGCTCTGCTCAGCACTGGGAATGCCTTAACTAGAGGACGGTACCTACCTTTAAGCAAAAAATTCACGAAGGGTGTATACCTGCTGGAAAATGCCCAGCAGAGAACAGCGATGATGATCAGCAAAGGTGACTCAAGCTGAATATCGGGGAAAATAAACCTTTTCAGCATTAAGGAGAGTGAAGCAGGGATTGCTTCTGGGAACATTTTACAGAGAAGGCGGCCTGGATGCTGTGAGACTGATTGATACTGAACAACTTTAACTAGGACTTGAAGCAGAGAGCCGAAAGATAAACAGGGGCCAGCTGGGAGGAGTGCAGTGGCTAGTTCGTGGGAACCAGTACCAGCTGAAAGAAAAATAATTAAAGAAACTATCAACATAGTTAATTTTAGTATAACTTGGTTTCTTAGCATGTGTAGTAGTTTAGCCAATAATATGTTAGTAATCGCTTTGTGGACAGCTACCTTTAACCAATAATACACTGTAGAAACCCTCGTGGGCACCCAGTTATGTAACTGAAAAGGGTTTGTAAAGAAACAGCTAAGCTCAATAAATTGGACACTCGTTGACCATATTGATCTCTGCATTTGATTCCGTGATCTCCCGTCAACAATTGCTGATGCTTAGGCATTGTTAGAATTGCAAAAATTAACTATCTGAGCAGACATCTTTCATGAATGGCACCGGTGCAGCTGATCCTGCCTCGGGGCTGAGGGTATTCAGAGGGACCTTCTCTAGTTTCTTCCAACACCCTGCTTAAGGAAGGCTTATGCTGAGTGATGAGCTCTGGCAGAAGCAAGAAGAGTCACCTGTGAGTTAGTGAATAGTTTCAGGATTGTTCAAGCTCACGTGAAAAAAAGAGAAGATTTCAAAATGTGAATCCATTGACTATTTTTTATGCAGCAGGAATTCTTAGTCTGTTCATTCCCTGATGTAAGGTCTGGCCTCTTCTTTCAGCTCCACTGTGGGGCTACCAGCCTGGGAGCCTTGCTGCTGCCTGGTCTTTAGGGGTTGTTTTTATTGTCACACTGCTTGGAAGGCTTAAGAACTTTTCTTTTGATCTAGTTACAGTACATGAGAAGAGGGTGTAGGTTATAATTGCATTGAGCATCCTCTTTGCTCAAAAATGGCTTTAGCTTGTTTGCCTATGTGCCCGTTACCTTGTGGAGAGGAGGGAGCTGGCCTCTTCTCCCAAGGGACAGGGGACAGGACAAGAGGGAATGGCCTCAAGCTCCACCAGGGGGGGTTCAGGCTCAGCATAAGGAAAAAAATTTTCACAGAAAGGGTCACTGGGCACTAGCAGAGGCTGCCCAGGGAGGTGGTTGACTTGCCTTCCCTGGAGGGGTTTAAGGGACGGGTGGACGAGGTGCCGAGGGACGTGGTTTAGTGTTTGATAAGAATGGTTAGACTCAATGATCTGGTGGGTCTCTTCCAACCTGGTGATTCTATGATTATATGAATAGCACAGTTTCATAATTGTAATGGAAAAAACAAAGATCATTATATTCAGTAATTATTTTTCAATTTATTCTTGAGATGGAAACTAGTCTTGAGGTACGTGGTTAGAGACTGTCTCATATGCTTACGTATTTCTGTCTGCATTCAGGGAAGTGTCATTCAGTAGCTTTTCTGTGTATTTGAGATAAATCATACAAGATTCAGATTTAGTATGTTTTACTTATGCTGATTGAATAATCATAGAATCAGAAGGGTGTAAAGGACCCACTGGATCATCGAGTCCAACCATTCTCATCAGTCACTTAACCCTGTCCTTCAGCACCTCTTCCACCCGTCTTTAAGTTTTTGAATAAATAATGTTTTAATAATGTTTAAATAATAATAAAAAATAAATAATGTTTAAATAATGTTTTCAAATAAATCATCTGGATAAAGTTTCCATACTCTTTATTAATTTAAAATGCTAATATGTGAATCTCTTTATTCTTCTATTGTAAAACAACAGGAACCAAGGATACTTCTTGCTATTTTACGCATTCCACTTTCATATATAGTATCTCTATCCTTATCTGAGAAAGTTGGTGGTCTCCTTCAGGCACTTCTCCTGCAAGTCTAAAAAATCCTTTCAGAAAGACTGGCCTGTGTTTTTTTTCTAGGCTTTGTATACCATAGCGTGAATTAGTTATGGTTCAATAAATGCTTTTAGAAGATGTGTCTGCCCTATACTCAGAAGTGAGGCGTTTGGCATTTGCTGTTCAGAAGCACCTCAGGTATCGTTACTCATGCATCTCAACCAAGCTTATTATTCTTTAAAAAAGATGCACGGATTATTTTGCCATAGAAGTTTTCAAGATCTTTAGGGCTTCGACAAATTTAACAATGCATTTTTAATTTCCTAACCCCATGGCTGAGTAATAAGTAAACATCTACCCCTTCGCTCTACACGTAACTTCATAATACCATGGATCACACAATAAATGAAAAAACAAACCCGTACCACTTTCCAAACCGTTGGTCACAATCTTTATTGAACGGGTAATGAGTCCATTAGTGCACTGAAGGATTCAACATCACAAGAGATTGAAACTTAATCATAGAATCATACAACCAGGTTGGAAGAGACCCACCAG
>WAAB01018746.1:51441-72070 GCA_013389865.1 Piaya cayana | reverse complement strand
ATCACTGCCAGATGAGAAAGTGGGTATTTTTCACATCACAATTCATATCACTTATTTCTGAGCTATGCTTGGAAGGAACATGGCAGGTAAAAAGGTTTGAAAATTTTGTTTAAATTGCTAAAATACGGTTATGACAAAAGATGGAGGATTGTGAGGCTTTGCATTATTTATAAACGTACCCTGTAGGCCTCTGGAAGACACTAAACTGGGAGGAAGTGTGGATCTGCTGGAGGGTAGGGAGGCTCTGCAAAGGGATCTGAACAGGCTGGACCACTGGGCTGAGACCAATGGAATGAGGTTTAACAAGGCCAAATGCTGGGTCCTGCACCTGGGGCACAACAACCATATGCAGAGCTACAGACTAGGAGAAGAGTGGCTAGAAATCTACCTGGAGGAGAAGGACCTGGGGGTGTTGGTTGACAGCCGACAGAACATGAGCCAGCAGTATGCCCAGGTGGCCAAGAAGGCCAATGGCCTCTTGGCTTGTATCAGAAACGGTGTGACCAGCAGGTCCAGGGAGGTTATTCTCCCTCTGTACTCGGCACTGGTGAGACCACTCCTTGAATCCTGTGTTGAGTTCTGGGCCCCTCACCACAAGAAGGATGTTGAGGCTCTGGAGCATGTCCAGAGAAGAGCGATCAAGCCAGTGAAGGAGCTGGAGAACAAGTCTTATGAGGAGTGGCTGAGGGAACTGGGGTTGTTTAGCCTAGAGAAGTGAAGGCTGAGGGGAGACCTTATTGCTCCCTACAACTACCCGAAAGGAGGTTGTAGAGAGGAGGGATCTGGCCTCTTCTCCCAAGTGACAGGTGACAGGACAAGAGGTAATGGCCTCAAGCTCTGCCAGAGGAGGTTCAGACTAGATAACAGAAAGAATTTTTTCATGGAAAGGGTCATTGGGCACTGGAACAGGCTGCCCAGGGAGGTAGTTGATTCGTCTTCCCTGGAGGTGTTTAAGGCACGAGTGGATGAGGTGCTGTGAGGCATAGTTTAGTGGCAGATAGGAATGGTTGGACTCAATGATCCAGTGGGTCTCTTCCAACCTGGTGATTCTATGAGTCTATGATTCTGTGGTCTTGAACAACTCATATCCCCTTCTTATTCTTATGTATTCTTCTTATTACTTTGTAAAACTTAATATTTCATGTAAACATATAAATATATACTATAATACATTATAATAACGTTTTTATGTGAATAAGTATTCTTATTCCTAATCTCACTGGTGTACTTTCAGTGAGAGCAGAAGATCCTGAACACTGTCAGTTTCTATCCTTTTTGTGTATGGGGTACTAGCAGAAGTGTTGCACTACCCTTCAGCCTGAGTTTGACTAATACAGAAAGTGCACTTTCTTGGCTTTTCAGTCTGCATAGACCACAGTGGCAGCCTGATATTGATCACTCAACTCTTAGTATATAGACTTGAACCCTTACTTGATTGCCTCTGTTTTGTCCTTCTAAGCTACTATCCAGGACAGAGGAAAGAGCAGTCAAGGTGATGGGAACAAAGTGTTGTCATACCCTCTTAGCCCTCCAGCAGCTCATTACTTACTCTGTGAGTGATGCAGCTGGGTTCTGGGTTGTGTTTATTTCAAATTCAGATGTGTGCTGAGTACAGAAACAGCAAGAACCCACTGTAAAAAGTATGGTGATTTTCTTCTTTGGCTACTGCAAATAGGCATTGGTATTAAGAAGAGTAATCAGAATAGCCTTTACTGGTAAAAAAAATAATGAAGAGTAATGCTCTATGATTTGACCATTGATTAAACTGGAAATGGTTGTATTTACATATTGACACGTGCAGATGAGGATCAGCAGAAAAGAGACAGATTAATTCAAGCTATGGAGAAACGTAAGAAGGATTTTCTACATGGTCTTCTTGCCTCACTGTTCAACTCCAGAAGTGTTTCTCCAAGCCAGGAGAAGGTATGTGATATTCTGACAAGGTAGGACCTGTCACTGAGTCACATGGAAGAGGTCAGTTTCCCCTTAGCTGTACTCTGAAGTGCCTGTACCACAGCAGTTAAGTGCAGGCTTATTTGGTGTGGCTTTTCATATTCTAGTCAAATTGAGATAATATTTGACTCAGTTTGGCATCTATGCCATCTAAATGGCATCTATCCTCTCATCTAACTGTTGCTATCCCCACATGGCCTACAATGGCAGGTACCCATGTCATGACAAGTACATGTCTAAAATGTGTCGCTGCACTGAGAACATGAGTGTACACATGCCACTCAAAAGCCCACACTTGTTCTGTTTGTGCCATGGAATTTTTACTAAAGTATTACATGGATGCCCAGAAAAATAAAAAAAAAAAGGCTTCATTGAATTAATTTGCTGATGTGTGTGACAGCATTCTTATTAGGATGATTTCTGCACACAATATTTTCAAGAGAAATAAATCCCAGTGATTTTTCTTAGTGTTCCCACTGAATGCAATGCAATGACTACTTTTTTTTTTTTACAGTATCCTCTGACCTTCAGAATGGTATTTACTACTAAAAACAAGACCCTAAAGTAATTAATCCTAACTCTCTATATTCAGTCATATACCAGCAAACTGATGCTAGTGTAATTAGGTCTGATCTTCACTGAATTCTGCAAATGGACCTCACCTCAATAGACAGTCTTGCAAAATTTTCTTCTGCCATAGACCAGAGTCTCCCTGGGGCAAAAAATTCCTCAGCAGACTGTACTTTCTATTTGTTGAGAATTATACTGAGCTTACCACTAGATTACCCATCATGCTGTTTATAAAGAATGTCATCCAATTCAATCGTGTGTTCTTTTGTTTTGTAGGATCTTGCTCCCACTGAGATAAACAGTAAATGATAGGCTACCTGTGGTATTTATGAAGATAACAGTGTTCTGTTTGACTCTGAGCTCATGACATGGAGTCATGCTCACATCTGTATGGGCATTCAAGGAGAGATAATGAAAGACGCCATTGAAGAAGGGCTGTAAGATTGCCATTGAGGCATCAGTTCCATAGATGAGGATGCATACTGTCCAAGGAAGAAGAAAATCTTCTCTTCTCCCTCTGTGGGATGCAGCAAGCAAAATGGATTTTCCATAATTTCCCAACACTACTCGTCATTAGCAAGCTCAACCTTGTAAAGAGAAGGAAAGAAAAAAAATTAGAAAGGCTAATTTTTAACTAGCTCTAGCACAGTGGCAGGGTGACTTTACTCCTAACTGTAGTTCCCAAAACTCAGCAAGTTCTTTAGACCATTTGAGACAGTTTGGAAAAAGTTTCTTAACATTCTTCCTAGGAGATACAGCCAGCAACGGTTTTGCAATTTTTCTGTCAGTTATTTTAATCTTTAACTTTCAGATGAGACGGTCATTGCTGGGAAAATGATCACCTATATTTGACATCTGGTCAGAACAACTGTTCTAGAACAAAGAGAGAGCAGGCCCACCTGTATTTTTCCAAAACTCACTTCCAGGACTCTAATGCCAGCTTCTACTGCAAGAAAGTTTATCCAAAGCATTGCTTAGAATGGTTTTTCTCAGACTCACATTCAAAAATCTAATGTAAAGAGATCATCAGCTTCTCCACTTTTGCAGTCTCACATACATTTATGCAGCTGCAATAGGAAGAAGGTATTTCAAATATCCTTTATGAAAATACACTCTGGGGACCTCCCTGATGAACATGCAATTTACTTCAAAGGAAAGCAGCATTTTACCCCTCAAATCTCAGAGACATTACACAAATCTTTTCTTATAAAACACAGGTATTATGATCCTCCCAAGAAAAAAGAGTTTCTCCCCTGGCAGACCATCATTTAAATCAGCAGATGTCAATAATGAAAAGAAAGTTGCACGGATACTTACTCAGTGCTAAAAGTTCAGTAGTTTTCCATTTGAACACATCATTTTAAGTAAAACCATTTTGACACTGTGCTTCTAATCTTTCAGATTTTCAGAGGATGTGCATGTGGGACCACATTCAGATCACATTTCACCACAGCTAGTTGAGATTGGTGTTCTTGGTTTGTTATGAAGAAAAAGAATGGAGCCGAGCCCACTGTTCATACACAAAAGTTGTCCACATTGTACGGATATGAGATGGAAAACTACCATGGTTTAGTCCCAGTCCAGTTTGATTGGTAGCAAAATGTGAGCAGCTGTGATCTCAATTCCTGCTCTCCCCAACCCCTCCCACCAGGGAAATGAGAAAAAAAGACTTGTGGGTTGGAATCTAATGCTAAAGCAACTTTAATGAAACAATAATAACAATAACAATAACAATAACAAGAATAATAATAAACAGAAAGCAATAAAATATATACAAATATATAAAATCAACTCCTCCTCCCCTCCCCCACCCTCAAAGACTACGTCACCAGAGATGCTGCAGAGCAGGTACGGGGAAAGGTCTCAGAAGGGCAATGGATNGAGATGCTGCAGAGCAGGTATGGGGAAAGGCCTCAGAAGGGCAATGGACGCAGGAACTGGATTTAGGAATGCAAAGATCCAGGGTCAGGACAAAAAGACAGATGAGGTCCTCACTGGACACCAACCATCAAAGAAGAGAGACTGATTTGTGAGCCCTCAGCTTTATACAGAGTTTGTTAATTTTGGGTCAGCTGTCCTGTCCAGTCCTCCCTGCAGGTGTGACCTTTTTTTCCTCTTTTGCTTAGGCATTCCACCAGCTCAAGGATGGTTTTGGTTTCTATACAAGTAAGTATCAGCAATGGCCTTTCTGCATACCAATGCCCATGTTACCACTTCTAGAATGAAACAATGTCTGAAAAACGTACCTAACAGTCAGGAAATTATGCTACTCAGAGGAGGCTTATCTAAAGTTTGAAAACTGATTCTACTTTAGCTCAAATCAGAATAATGGAATTACTAGCTTTGGTGAATATATGTTAGAAGCAAAACCAAAAATTAAATCATCTTGTGGGAAGTCACTAAGATGTGATTTCATAAATATAACGTGTGGCTAGGAAGGGTCAACAAGCTTCTATGAATGAAATAAGAACAACTAAAGTAACTAGACTCTCTGAGAAATACAAAAGAGGCATTATGTGATGACAAAAACTATGTATTCCAACACAAAACCATTCTTTTGAAAGCAGAGCTTTTTCCTACTTGACTGACATCTTGCTGCACCCTTAGCATTCTAAGCAGTCATTTCAACTGTTAATTGATTTATAGCCTTTCATTTCTTCCAAATAATAACTTGGAGCCCATAAACATCCAGGCAAAAAGCTAGTCATTCAACCTACAGTCAGTACAGTAGTATGCCATACAAGACTTCACCTGTAAGTTGCACTTCATTAGTCACCAGGATTTTTTAAATGAGTGGGGAATTAATTTAGTAAATTTCAGTGCTCTTTAAAATAAGACATGCTTAATAGTAACCAAAGCCATGCATGATATAGAAGTTATGGAAGATTCTTTGGTCTGCTCCTTACTTCACAGAATCAGTGTTGAATTTCTATACAGTTCTGCCGAGGTACCACAGGCGTGATTAGTGCTAACCCTATCCTAGCTGACCCTATTCCATACCTTGTTCCAAACATCAAAACCTTCATTTCACACCTTTACANAATTAATTTAGTAAATTTCAGTGCTCTTTAAAATAAGGCATGCTTAATAGTAGCCAAAGCCATGCATGATACAGAAGTTATGGAAGATTCTTTGGTCTGCTCCTTACTTCACAGAATCAGTGTTGAATTTCTATACAGCTCTGCCAAGGTACCATGGGCATGATTAGTGCTAACCCTATCCTAGCTGAGACTATTCCATATATTGTTCCAAACATCAAAACCTTCATTTCACACCTTTACAAGGAGAAGCTTCTATTCCCATTTTACAATAGCAAAATATAATTTCAACATCAGTCTGTTTTTCTAAGTCTTCTTTTAAAGATACAAATGCATCTTGTGCATCCTTTTAAAGAAAAAGCTGTCTTATTTGAATGATGTCTGGAAATATTTTCTGTTTTGTCAGGACTTCTGATTGCCTTTATAGAACTTGCACCACTTTTCCCAGGTTATACAAGCTTGTTTCCATTTCTGACCACACAAACCTACCTAATAATAATACTTTTTCTTTATTTATATGAGTCATTGACACTTAAGATGCTTCGGTAGAATGCTGTCGTTATTTTGATATGTTTTGATATCAGATCATTTCCCCGTGGTGCTCAGGATGGAAATATATAATGTGAATACAAAGATAATTTTAAAAAATCTACTTTTCCTCTTGTCTGTGGCAGAACCATGAATTATGGATTCCTGATTCTGAAATGCCACTTTCCCCAGGATCACAACCCAATGAAAAGTAAGTTAAATATTTGTTTGTCCCATTTAACTGTTTCTGAGATTTCAATCAAAATATTACAGTAGGAATCTGGTGGAAAATTGAAAACATGTCACAAGAGCTGATTACAAATGGGTGCATGTAGTGGGTAGAAGATTCCTTTAGGGATACAGAATTCAGCTTCCTGTTTGGGAATTGTGGGATCAAGAAGTTGGAGAATTACATCTTACTGTATGCAAATATATATGTTAAAAATAAGTAGAATAAGTAAATATAAATAAATAAACAAAGTTGTTAATAATTTTCTTCTGGTACCTGCACTTTTTATGACAGAACTTTTTTTCAACTCATTATTCATGAGAAGCATAAATGTTCTTGATTAATGAGATTAATGGATTAAATTAATGGGTTCAAGTTATTAAGGAGCTAACCTACAGAGCTGTGGAAATCAGTCATTTAAAAAAGCATAAACCTGGATAATGAAAAAATGCAGACCAGTAAATAGATTCATCACTTTTCAATATGTTGGTGGAATTCTTTATTTGAATTATTTTAATTACTCTAAAACAGCTGAGTTTTTGGATGACATTATAAACCTTATTTGTATTCAGTGTATATTAAAGATGCTGGGAGCTTCTGTATTTGTATAGAAGAGTATCTTTGTTTTCTTTAAGATCTAACAAATGATATTTTGATTAGAAGTTGTTATCACAAAAAGTAAGTGCTATGGATATCTTATTTATTCCTTTGAGTAACAAAATTCTGACCAGTTATTCAATCAGCGTGAAGAAGTGGTGGGTTTAATGAAATTAAAGTGAAACATGAAATCAGTTTAATTTGATGAATACTTTTGTGACTGCACATTGTAGGAGTGACAGTTTAAACTGAGCAGCTGAACAGAAAATATCTTCAGACAACCTTGTATTTCCCTGTCACTTCTTGTAGAAATGCAGAAAACTTCTCTGGCTCCATTCTGAAGCTCATTCCTTTACATGGTACAGTGATAGATATTATTGTTACTACAGTCTCTGCAGTTCCCAGCCAATCCTGAGCTAGCAAGCCATGAATGTACAATGAGTCTTCCCTAGCAAAATGCATCTCAATAAAAGGTTTTGTATTTAGGGTTGTTCCTTCTTTGTATAAGAGCAAAATAAATAAATGCAATAATTATTTTCTTTGGGATGCATGGGCTGTTAAATTAATCATCCTCCACACATAAAGACTAGAGCCAAATGCACCCAGTGTTGCTGGTGTCTAACTGCAGCATCCTTTTCTGGTTTCATGTTTTGTATGCAATATCGTGTAACCCACACATACACACACCACCTCATAATCCCATTTCTAAAAGCAATGTATCACATTTTTAATATCTAGAGAGCTGCGATAAACCACAGGGCTGTTTGTAGGTCTGCTAGAAGTGACAATGTTTTGTCCTCCTTTTCTGTGCCATTTCCTGACATGCATCTTATATGGGATAAATTCTTCATTTGGTAGAAGGTTTAATCACATTGTTTCAGATTTCAGTCTCTATCAAATGTTGTGCTTTGATGATGGAGAGGTACTAATCCCCTGCAATCAATCAAAATCAGTCTAACATCAAACCAAGATATTTTCATTTCAATCTAGAGAATTTCAGTTAAAACCCCTAAGGGTCTTTTAAATATTTTTCTTATCAGTTGTTAACACAAGTGGTTGGTTTGTTTTCTGAGCAGTCAGTTAAAGGTAAGAGTTCTATTTCTTCCTTCTAGGTACAGCAGTTTTCAGACAAATCTCAAGGCCCAAATTAGAAGTGAATTTTCTGGTTACATTGGAAGGAGAAGGCATAGACTTGAAAAATACTGGCTTACCACATATTGAAAAGGTTGCTAAGTATCGTGCTTGCACAATACTTCACTCAGAAAGCTACTGTGGCAACCCTCGTATTAACAGCAGGATTAGTATGCTTCAGAAAATAAGGCTTTTCTCTATAGACGGTGAAAACCAAACAAGAGAACACAAACTTGTATCTGCATGCTGTAGCGTCTGTGCTTCATGGTAAGTCCAACTTGGAATGCTGTGGAGCACCAACGCGTCTGTGCTCAGGCTTGTAGGGTGATGGGACCTCTCTGCTTACTTTCAATGGAGGTTGTTTAGTCAATGTGCACTCTTTCCTCAAAAATAAAGGTTACTAAAAATACATTAAAAGTCATCCACTGTTCTCTTGGGTAGTCTCTAATAACAAAACTTAATTTCTCTGCAGAATAAAAATGAATAATCAATAATGGCCTTTCATTTTAAATCAAAAGTTGAATTTCTAAATAGATTTTGTGACAGACTAAAATATGCACAACTCATGGCCTCAGCTAACCTGCCGCATATTTTAAAATCTTTATTTATTTAGACCAGTTTCTCTACAGATAAAATCATGAATGCCCTCCCGATTTAAATATATAGCACTCAATCAAAACAGCTCTGCTGATCCCTCCAGCTCATTGCAGACATTTTTGGGTTTTATGATTGTTTGAAAATGCAACCACTGGGTTAGATATAACTATTGTATGATTGATAGATCTAGAGGCCTAGTTTCCCTAGTCAGTTAGGTCTTTATTTTTACTGATGTGCATCACCATGAACATATCTTTTGCTTGCAGCTGGTCATAGGCATCAAAAAAACCCACTGAGAGCACTTTCTGAAGACCTTTATTTCTTCCCTACTATGTGTGGTAACATAGTTAACAAAACTATGACCATGGAAGTTCAACCTTCAGTCTTTCCCTTTAAAGTTAATAAAAAGGAGGCCTAAGAACAAAGAGATCGTGTAAATTTCTTTTGGAGGTCTAAAAAAGTGCTGTCTAGAGGCAGTTCAAGTCTCCTGAGTAATACAGTATCTCAGACAAAGGAACTACAGCTATAAATGAATCTAGGAAGCTACTGCAGTACTTCCCAGCACCTGCTGCAGTTTCACCTAGTTAATGTTGTGGGACAGTACTTGACAGTAATAGCAGAGAGGGGGACCCCTACATTGCAATGGAGAGCATCAATACTCATACTAAATTGGGAAGAAGAAACTGGATTTATGTACATGAAAGACTGTCCCCTTCAGAATTCGCCAAACTACATACACTTGGAATAAGGAGATTCAACGGCCTTAAAATATTTAAGATGTTATCTTTCAAATTAATTTACAGATATGATGCAGATAGGGAGGGGATGGAGCAAGAGTGAAACATTAGAACGTATTTAAAGTGATCTGAAAGACAGACTGAGTGGTATTTTTCATTTGCAAGTTTGTGGCCTTTGAACAGTCTTTTTTTGCACTGATGTTCCTTTTTACGTTTTTTTTAAGGGCATTGGAAGATGTATTTCAAATGCACATTAAAAGCAAGAGGCATAACCTTGATGAGGTGAGCAAAAACCATCTATTATTAAATACTCTGTCATCTCCAGTAGAAATGTTTTACATCAATGCTGAGCAACAATTTATGGCAGATTGACTGCTATGTAATTTTAATACACGGTGAGGAGAAACTACTTCTACAAAAGCAGCAATAAGGGTGTTTTCCATGGAGGAGTGACAATGAGACATTATTTTCTACAGTTTTGTGTATTAATGTAATAAGATTTCTAAAGGACAGATAATATAGTATAGCATGCAGAATGGCTTTTATGTCATAAAACCTGTTTATGCAGAATATTTGTTGCTGCATTATTTTTTTTTTTGCTGTGAAAGCTGTTTTCTGGAGTAGACCGGCAAAATAAACTGTAGGTTGTGACTACATTTGGTAAGAAGACCTTGGTTTTTAATAGGTTGCTTTTAGGAGTTTGGACAACAGAGCAGAATTTGAAACTCTTAAGATCAACACTAAGGTTCCCCATGTGGTGCATGCTAAGAATTATACACCTCAAAATGGTTATCGGAAAAAGGAATGCTGAGGGGGAAGCAACCCGTGGAGAGACAACAGGAAACGCCAGGCAGAAATACACAGCCACTGTCCTGTTTCTCTCCTCTGTAAGTCTGGCATTTCATCTAGGATAACCAAAAGCACTTTTGCCTTCCCCAGAGTGGGGAGACTCAAATCCAACACCACACCTCATAAGCAGATGACTTGGCTGGGCTTTTGAACTAGTTCTTCAGGGTTAGATACAAGGAGCAAAATGGGAGGCACTTAGTGACTTTTAAATGAGTGTTGCAATCTCAACTTATATTGCTGAGTTTTCCTTTTTTCCCCACAACTGTCAAGTATAAATTCTCTAATTCCCTGTTCTTTACAGTTTCTATATATATTAAAGAAAAAAAAGGAAAGAAAAACACATTCCTAAGGGCCTGGACTGGAACTCTGAGGTCTACAGAAAATGCAAGAGTTTAGTCACAGTCTTCTACTTGTATTGCCTGCCAGCTCCTTCTTGGAGGGTCCCTGCCCAGTACACAGGACTTGGGCTATGGGGCTCTTTTGTCCTATGCTTATCCCATGTCCTGCAGGGAGTAAAGCTGTTAATTCTAGCCTTGGAAGGGATCTGATGCTTGCAGATCCTCTAGATCTGACTTAAGGGCCTCTATACAAGAAAACATTTTGTTTGGTCTGATGGTCCAGAAGGCTCATGATCAGGGGTTTAGACTTCTGATTCTAAAGTTCATATTACTGCAGCAGATTCAGGTGGGAGCAGTTCTGAGGAATTAGCATAGTGTGGCTTTTAAAGGGGTTACCTTTGCATATTTGTTTCTGCAAATTTGAAATGCTTCCACTTAGAATTGTACTTTCTTCAGCACTAGGCATGTGGGGATTATGCATATGCTTGATGAATAAATGACAATCTAAGGAATTAAAAAATAATTTAGAACACAGAAGAGTATTTTGCCTTTTGAAGGATTTCACAATTAAGAGAGATATGGTGTTTTGCTATCTGTTTAGATGCTGGTCTGAGCAATAATCAGTGGGTGGCAAGAGTATTTGAGGAATGATCTAAGCTGAAATAACCAGCAACAGAACTTTGATTTGAAAGAACATTTAATTTACTTCTGTGTAGAGGGTGTTGATCATATTTCTAAGGTCAACTCCTGCAAGGCCCTGAGTGCCTTAGAGATAATGCTGAGAATCCTTTAAAAGGAGATGGTAGGTATTTGATTCCTTCTTCCAGAAGGCTCCCTGCACTTCCAGAAGGATGAGTTTGTGAGCAGTAGTGGATTTTTAATATATTTGTTTGTGACATGTTTGATACCTAGCAATGTATTGTTCTGCACATGAGTAGAGCTTAAGCTTAGAGTTTTCTTCTGCCAAAAAAAAAAATCTGACTGAAGACTTTGAAGAAAGTCAGAAAAAGTGAATAAAATTAATTGTCAGAGAACAGATTTAAAGGATTTTTTAAAACCATATATTTGCATGTTTAGTCATGCAACGATGAAAGGAAAAAGACAAAACTGCCTCTATATATTAGAGGGATGTGGCATGCACAGGGAAAGGAATCATTCTTTGGAAAGATTAAATGAGAAGTGTAAGCACAACCTACATCAAGAGAAGTTTGTGGGCAATGACATTTATTAGAACAGGCACAGCTCCCACAGAGAAGTAATGGAGGCTGAATCACTTTGAGACTTTTAAAAGTGAATTGGCTTGTGGATGGACAGGAATTCCATACTGCAAGTTCATGCATTGTGAGGATACTTAAATTCATCCAGCTGCATTGCTTGACCCACTGTCCATTTTTGGCCCTGCATCAGCCAAGAAATCCCCACCACCCAACAGGGAACTCACAACTGCAGTAACTGTAACCTCTTCACCAGCTTTGAGAAGAGAGTAGCACTACTTTTCCAGGAAGAAGAATATGCGCTCAATGGGATGTTACATGGAGGCTGAGGAATAAAAGAAAGCAATTAATTGCTTAATTCTGTTAGGAAAAAAAAATCCACAGTAACTGCATAGCAGTTAAGGAGGGAGTGAAGAAAGACTATAGGAAAATATGTATGGAGGAAAGGACAGTGCTTCAAAGACCAGAGCCTTTTAAAATGACTAGCACCTTCCATCTTGATGTTCTTTATGTACCTACATGGCATAGTTATTGATGTAAAGTATATTCAATTCTGTTTGTCAAGGTACGTCTGAGGAGCAAATTTCTTTGCACTTTCAAATAGCATGCCCAGGAGAAAGCATGCACCACCTCTCTCACCATGATTTATTTCTTCTGGGTGCACTGTTTTACCACCTCTGCAGACTGTATTCTGTGTTTTGCTTAGATATCTCCAGCTGACAGTGCCTTTCACCTGCCCAATCTGGACAGTCAAACATTCCTTTATGTTTTGGAACTTCAATTTTTTTTCTAGCATGTTTATTAAAAAAATGGAAAGTTTTTCTAACAAATATCCACTCTGTGAACAGCTTCCCCCATTTTGTGCAGTAATTAAATTTTCTCCACTCAGGAAATCTTGTAAAAGTGGGTTTTTTTTTTAAATCTAGCTAATTGCTAAAAAACATCAGGCAGTTTTATACCTTTAGAATTGCAAGGGTGACACATTTCAGCTGCAAGATAGTGGTCTCAAAACCGGACCCATACTCAGATACAATTCAAGAAACCATCAATTCCATGAAAAAAAAAAAAATCTCTAAAAAGGAAAAAATGCTAGTTCTTGCTATGGGGGACATGTGAAAGGGTAGCCCTTAGAATTCAGGAGAGTGGGAAAGATGTCATTCCTGGTCTTAAAACAGACCCATTTCTNCTAAAAAACATCAGGCAGTTTTATACCTTTAGAATTGCAAGGGTGACACATTTCAGCTGCAAGATAGTGGTCTCAAAACCGGACCCATACTCAGATACAATTCAAGAAACCATCAATTCCATGAAAAAAAAAAATTTCCCTAAAAAGGAAAAAATGCTAGTTCTTGCTATGGGGGACATGAAAGGGTAGCCCTTAGAATTCAGGAGAGTGGGAAAGATGTCATTCCTGGTCTTAAAACAGACCCATTTCTGTGTCTGTAAGTGCATCATTTCAGGAAATTGATGGGAAACTAACAGCATGTATAGGGGTGCAGGATCCAGTGCTCATCTATCTTCCAGTGAGCAAATTGTTCAAGTAATTTATTTCCTGTGATTTTATCATATAAAGCCAGAAGCTCCTGAAGACACAAAGTAATACCTTACACTTGGTTTATGCCTTTGCTTTTAGAAGGATCGTAAAATGTTTGTTCTCAAAAGAAAAAGAATGCAGTGTAAAGACACAAAAAGATTTAACTCAGGTGAGTGGGAGGTGGAAGACGGCTGATAAATGGCATCCAGCAGTGTTGACAAACATTTCAGGACAAGAACACAGAAGAGCAAAGGCAGCTGAACACCACAGTGATGTGGAACCTGAAAGGTTGTTTTACTCAACTGAATAGAATTATATTTACTTTGATTACAGTGCGGATACAGTCTCAGTGATAAGACCTGACAGGAAGTGTCACAGGGTCTTTCATAGCCAGTAGTGGAAAGGTCTCTCTTTAAATTTCTAAGGCAAAAAAAATCCATTTTTATGTACCACGCCCCAACAGTGTCCTGAGTCACACTGAAGCAGACATGAGAGAAAGCAATCTCCACTTAATCCCTGGCACAATCTCCTACATGTTCTTTGCCCTTCCCTTCTTCAAGTGCTATATTCTTTCTACTTAGCCCATCACATCTCATGGGATTACCTTAGGAGGAGATATATCAGTACATGAGTATGTTTTAGGATGCTAAAGCAATAATTACTGGCTTAATAATCAAAATGAATAAGCAATTTACCAATAGTCCCTTTCAGCACTGTGCATTGTTGCCATTTAAATACACATTTTTGTAATGTACCATAATTAGATATTGTTCATGGGAAAGTTTTAAAAATAAACCAGTAAAAATGAAAATGATTGCTCTGGAATGATTATAGGACCCAAGTTTACTCTTCTCATAATGGAAAATGTCAGTTCTCTAGTGTGTGGAAAATTTCTTCCTAACCAGTACTGACGCAGTAACCTCATTGTAGGCAGAAGGGGAAATGTCCTGTGAAACAAGTTCTCTTCTGCACGGGACTTGATGCAGAAATCTTTTATTTTGGTAATGTGGCATGGCTAATATTTTTAGGGATGTCAGTGTGAATAGCTTTATTTCAATTTCTTAATTTTCTACTGAAGTTTCAACTAGACAATCCCTTTCCACTGCCTGCTCCGGAAGTATATACTGCATAAGTGATTTTACTGAAATGCTGCTCCAGCTCTTTCCATTTCATATGCATATTCAGCTATGTATGTACAGTGGCAAATAACACTTCCTTTAACTACACAGTTGTCTGTTTATGTAAACCAGGGCTTCCATACATGGAGACAATTGGAAAACATGAACAGATGAATATCGCTAAATAAAATCTGTCTCACAACCACAGGACACGCATACAATAGAATCTTCACACCTGAGTAGCTGGCAGCTTTCATTACTTTAGCCACAGAAAAGAAGTCCAACCCAGACCATGCTTTAATTATATGTCAGCAAGAGCTAGAGGGAGAAAGAGAGAAAAAGGTGACACTCACATAGTTAGAACACAGGATCGAATCTGCTGGGTCAGCACTATGCATGTCTGGTCAAAAGCTGTCTCCATCCTCAGCTTTCCATAGCCTTGATCACCATCCTGAATTTTCCCCTTTCATTGAAGGTTTACTTTAACAGTCAACTCAGCAGAACAGAACACAGAAGACATAAATTACCTTAGAGTATTTACAAAGCTTTTTGGATAGCTTTTAATAACTTTTAGGAACTTTTAGGTCAGAAATAATTAAAAGAATCACATCAGAGCCATGGAGGATGCTCTAAAGTTGCTCTTTCCACTTTTCTTGGGCATTTATCAGTACCTATTAGGCCATAAACTTATCAAAAGAAAATAAATCACTTGGCACTGAAGACTGCAAATCTCATTTGTCAGTTTAGCAAAGCATGTTCACACAAAAATCCATTGGACCTCTGTCACAAGGAGTTTGAATTTTTTTCTGAACACCAGTATGTTGAGCTAGAAAAGTGATTCCTTTTAAAGTACTGGACAATCTGTGTTTCTAGCTCACAGAGAGTTGATTATCCATCATCCTTAACATGTTACAATGAGAAGAACAAATTTTCCATTAAAGTGCTTAAGATTGAATGCCCATTGTAATGACCTTCAAATTGAACTCAAGTCCTAAAATTTTCCCAGTGTGTTCCTCAGAATCTATGGAACAGCTGCTAACTCCATACGTTCTTTTTCCCTTTCTGCATGGCAGTTTCTAGGCTTCATTTTGTGTTATAAATACCCACGAGTTGTCTTCCACAAAACAAAGACAGACCATCAAGATTGTGATCACTTCATTAAGCAAAATTCCATGGGGATGCTCTAGTAATCCTAACCTATTAATCCATAATCCATTTTCCTCTTGATTCATTCTTATTAGATTGATACTTTTCTGNTGAGAAGAACAAATTTTCCATTAAAGTGCTTAAGATTGAATGCCCATTGTAATGACCTTCAAATTGAACTCAAGTCCTAAAATTTTCCCAGTGTGTTCCTCAGAATCTATGGAACAGCTGCTAACTCCATACGTTCTTTTTCCCTTTCTGCATGGCAGTTTCTAGGCTTCATTTTGTGTTATAAATACCCACGAGTTGTCTTCCACAAAACAAAGACAGACCATCAAGATTGTGATCACTTCATTAAGCAAAATTCCATGGGGATGCTCTAGTAATCCTAACTGATAAATCCATAATCCATTTTCCTCTTGATTCATTCTTATTATTAGATTGATACTTTTCTATCTTGATAAAGTCAAGTGTTCTCAGTCTACTCAGCAGTCATCTGCCAACCAGAATCTATTTCTCCACATAGTAAGCAGTCAAAAAGTTCACCCAGCTGTCAGGAATTCAAACTGCAGACTACATATTTCATAGAATCATAGAATCGCCAGGTTAGAAGAGACCCACCGGATCATCAAGTCCAACCACTCCTATCAAACACTAAACCATGGCCCTTAGCACCTTGTCTACCCGTGCCTTAAACACCTCCAGGGATGGTGACTCAACCACCTCCCTGGGCAGACTGTTCCAATGCCTAATGACCCTTTCTGGGAAAATTATTTTCCTAATGTCCAGCCTAAATCTCCCCTGGTGGAGCTTGAGGCCATTTCCTCTTGTCCTGTCCCCTGTCACTTGGGAGAGAAGAGGCCAGATCCCTCCTCTCTACAACCTCCTTTCAGGTAGTTGTAGAGAGCAATGAGGTCTCCCTTCAGCCTCCTCTTCTCCACGCTAAACAACCCCAGCTCTCTCAGCTGTTCCTCATAAGACCTGTTCTCCAGTCCCTTCACCAGCTTCGTTGCTCTTCTCTGGACATGCTCCAGAGCCTCAACTTTCTTCTTGTGGTGTTTGCAGCCTAGCATCTTGGGATTGTGCCTCAGGAGCACCCAGGGCATCATTTTTTTTGTATGGTAAGCAGTTTGTGCTATGTATTGTTCACTTAATATATTCTTCTACTGTTTATTGGTATTTCATCACTGGTTTGCTTTCTCCCATTACGATTTTACTGGATTGCTGATTTATTTAGTGTAAATAGTCTTGTCTCTTTGTAAGCAGAAATAAAAAAAAATCATGGATCACAGGAAAACATTAATTTTTTCTTTTCTTCAATGAGTTCTGGAACTTCAAGTCAGTGTTTTATGTCTGAAAAATCTGTGCATGTGGTAGGCTGAATCTTAGACTACTAAATCAGCCCATGATTTAGTAGCAGTGTTCCACATTATTCTTATACAGAAAAGTTAAATTTGCTGCTACCTCATGCCATGTGTTCCAGGGAGTTGCTGCTCATTGATAGCTTACTGCATGCAGGCTTTTATCATCTCAGGTTCTAATGGTAGAACAGATCACACCAAGAGAAGGGGGATAAAAGTGAGACCCAAGAGCTTTCAAGCAGTTATCTGCACTGTAGGTGCCTGAAGATATTCTTGTCCAGGCACGGAATTACCCTAGATGTTGCTCAAGCATTGCTACTGCTGTAGCGGCAGCAATATTGTAAAACAGTATGTCCTTCTAACTTTTGTAGTACTTAGTGTAAACAGGTACTGCATTTGCAATGTTAAAACCAAACACTTCACTGCAGCTACAAGAATGTTCCTTTAATCTCTTGGGACACCTAAATAACCGAACTGTCATGCTGTTACTGTATTTCAGGCACATGGCTTTTTGCCATGGCCAGTTTAACAGTTTTCTCAATCAGCTGCGTTTTGCCTACCTACACCCACTGCAATTTTGGTTTGATATTGGATTGCTTTTCACCACCTCTTCTGCACTCTAGCCTCTGTGTTTCTTTCCAGCACAGAATACATTTTCCAGGGGCATTTAGGTATGAGAGGGATAATCTGAACTGCAAAATTTCTTGAAAATGAAAGATAAAATCTTTGAGACTACTTTTGTGAGCTAGAGGAAATAAATGAATGAGATAGTAAGGACAGAAATGAAACATCTACTCAACTGAAACCTCAACTCAGCCTTTTTCTCCAGTTAATTAAGTATTGAGGAAAATGGATGTAGAAAGCACATTTTAAAGCAATCAAGTACTGTGAGAAATCAAACCAGCAATTTGAAAACAGAATACTGCTTTCTGGCATCTGACAAAATAAGGTGCTTGACAGGAACAATGTTTATTGTACCGGCCAACTGAGAGGCAGGGAGAATAATAATCATAGCTGCTTTACTGAATTTATAGAAGTATCTCCAGTGTATAACAGAGATGATGTGAATTTGTGGAAGCCTCCTGCCTGCTACAGCAAGTCAGTGATTGCTTAATTCCCATCAATATTTTTACCATGTACCCTAGGCAGCAATACAGAAATAGCAACTCTGGTAGCTGAAACCAGGAGATTTGCCATTAAAATGATTGTAATCCTACACTTTCCTCTTCTGGTGAAGAGATACAGAACAAGAAAGGAGTGGGGAAGAAATCTTCATTAAGTTTGCTCTGTCCCCAGCATCCTTTTTTAAACCTGTGCAACCCTTTGCCCATTCGCATGGCATTGGATATGTTTCTTCCAGCACCAGTCCTATGACAGGTTGTGTGTTTTATCGAAGTGTCAGCATCAGAGCAAAGACAAGAGTTTAGTTTGCCTGCCTTTTAGTCCTGAACTGTAGCCAAACACAGGGTGAACTTTACCCGTGAATCTATCCACATTTTGGAAGCTCTGGCAGGACTTTGATGGCTATGTTCTCCTCCTGCAGTTAGTCACTAAACTTCCATTTTTTTCCATGTTATGTTAGTGCATTAAAATGATGCTTACAACACAGGCAGCATGTTACTGTGTCAAAGCAGCCAGCAATGGGGACTGAGACACTCATCCTATGGTACCCTTCCCATTCATACTAAAAACACTATTTAAGGGTAAGAGCAGTTAAGGAGAGATTGTTATTTAGATACCTCGATATAAACCAATATTTCCACAAGTAACAGCCTATCTCAGCAGAATATTTGTTGATCTGAAGATAGAATCCAGACCCAGTTACCAAGCACTTAAAAATATAATAGAGGTATAAGAGAAGCTAACCAGATAAAAAAAAGGTGTTAAGCAAGTAGAAGATCTGGAAATCACAAGCCAGATTCTCTCCTTTTGTAATTTCTCACAAGAAATTGATATGAAAAAAATCCAAAAAAGTGAGGTGTCAGTCATCTCAATTAGTACTCTTAGCCTCCATGACCTGAACCTAAGTTAATTAAAATGGATCTAAACTATGCCTCTGAGGAAAATCAAACCTTCAAGCACTGGGTGCCAGAAAATTATAAAAGCCACACATGTACTTAAAAATGAAAAGTAGTATTAAAACCAGATTATTTTGGGGTGAAAAGAATACAGAAGATTTTCTCTACAGTGACAAAATCAACGTGGTCTCCAGCCACCATTAATAATTTCCCACTCTCCTGTTTTGCTTCTAAAAAAAAAGCAGTGATCTGATGTGGATACACAGACTTCATGAAAAATACAATCCTTCACAATATGAGATGCAGTTAAGCTATGTTTCACGTGATACTCAGCAGGCCTTCAAAATAAAGGAGCCCTGAAACACTATGCAGTACTGAGAGCAGATCCTCGCTATGATCNAATCTTCATTAAGTTTGCTCTGTCCTCAGCATCCTTTTTTAAACCTGTGCAACCCTTTGCCCATTCGCACGGCATTGGATATGTTTCTTCCAGCACCAGTCCTATGACAGGTTGTGTGTTTTATCGAAGTGTCAGCATCAGAGCAAAGACAAGAGTTTAGTTTGCCTGCCTTTTAGTCCTGAACTGTAGCCAAACACAGGGTGAACTTTACCCGTGAATCTATCCACATTTTGGAAGCTCTGGCAGGACTTTGATGGCTATGTTCTCCTCCTGCAGTTAGTCACTAAACTTCCATTTTTTTCCATGTTATGTTAGTGCATTAAAATGATGCTTACAACACAGGCAGCATGTTACTGTGTCAAAGCAGCCAGCAATGGGGACTGAGACACTCATCCTATGGTACCCTTCCCATTCATACTAAAAACACTATTTAAGGGTAAGAGCAGTTAAGGAGAGATTGTTATTTAGATACCTCGATATAAACCAATATTTCCACAAGTAACAGCCTATCTCAGCAGAATATTTGTTGATCTGAAGATAGAATCCAGACCCAGTTACCAAGCACTTAAAAATATAATAGAGGTATAAGAGAAGCTAACCAGATAAAAAAAAGGTGTTAAGCAAGTAGAAGATCTGGAAATCACAAGCCAGATTCTCTCCTTTTGTAATTTCTCACAAGAAATTGATATGAAAAAAATCCAAAAAAGTGAGGTGTCAGTCATCTCAATTAGTACTCTTAGCCTCCATGACACACAGTGCTGAGGAGATATGCCTATCTCCTGTCACTAGAACTGTAGATATGCTAGTCCATATTTTAAGTAAATCCACAATATTACTTTTGAATAATGCTGCTGCAATCTGCTTTCACAGTAGTCCACCATGTGTTCAGTTGTCAACATCTGTAAAAAGTTAAAGAGCTGTTTTCAGTTACTTTTTTTCTACAGAAAATTACCAGCAGCCTTATTGTAATTTGTGGTTCTGAAGGTTAAGCTGGCAAGGTGGCAAAAGCACAGGGAGATGGAGTCATTTCAAGGGGTAGACATCTAAAATTTCAAACAGCAAGAACAAGGATCAGGCAGCTGAAACAAGTTCTGGGAAAACTTTGGAGTGTCCTCACCACAGAGGTGGCACTGGGCTATGGAGCGACACTACTTTCCCAACTGTACAGAGTGTTTATGTCATTCAGCTATATTTCCCCATCTAAAAGGAACCCACTTACATTATGTAGTACAAAGAACATTCCTATTAGATGTGTGTTACATTTTCCTCTG
>WAAB01018746.1:26111-45817 GCA_013389865.1 Piaya cayana | reverse complement strand
GGTTGTGGAGAGGAGGGATCTGGCCTCTTCTCCCAAGTGACAGGGGACAGGACAAGAGGGAATGGCCTCAAGCTCCACCAGAGGAGGATCAGGCTGGACATCAGAAAAAAAAAATTTCACAGAAAGGGGCATTGGCCACTGGAACAGGCTGCCCAGGGAGGTGGTTGATTCACCTTCCCTGGAGGTGTTTAAAAGATGGGTAGACAAGGTGCTGTGGGGCATTGTTTAGTGGTTGATACAAATGGTTGGACTCCATTATTCTGTGGGTCTTTTCTAACCTAGTGATTCTGTGAAAGCCTGGGCATGTTGGGAAGTACAAGACGTGGCTTGGCAGATCCTTAGTTTCAGGGAAAACAGACAGACCTCTCTGGGTTTGTATGTACCTGGACTCATCCCCCTTTTGCACGATGTTATTTCATCTGGAAGCAGGTATACCAAGACACAGCACACTGGACACAGCTTATAACTGCTTTAATATTTGGTTTTACAGTTACAAAATGAAGTCACTGTTTCATTAGCCTCATTTTTCCTGGAACCTAAGATTTTTAGAGATACATACATGAGTTTAGTTTCCATCTATAAATCAATCTTCAGTACACAGTAAAAAGGCAGCTTTTTCTATTACTAAATTTATTAACAGATTTACAAACCATTGCTTACAGAAAATTCTGAAGAACATCAATTGTATCTATTCTTTCACTATCTTTCCACATGTCTGAGTGACTATTAGTAGTATACCAGTACACATTATTAGTATATTAGAGTATTAGTAAATATTCAAGAACAAGCTCTGCGGAACCCATATATCGTTAATCATTGGATAAGAGAAAATGGTGTCCTACATGTAGTTCTCATACTTATTTCCCAAACTGTGTTTTGATTGTCAATTATTTTCACTTGTGATTAAAGTCCACACTGATTTATTGCACCTTACAGTTTTCATTTTGCTCATCTTGCTCAGGTAGTCCTTGTTCAGTTAGAGAATTTTTGGATTTGTGAATCGTACAACTCCTTCCTACTATTATGAGAGATATTTTTTGTGGATTGCTTATGTAGACGAAGTGACAACCTTGAAGACGACTTCTCTGGTGGAAAAGCTGCTACTACTTGGGACTGCTCATCATTTACCTGAAACACAAACCAAAATGTACTGTTTAATGGTAATGGAAAACTATATAAGATTTCTGCAGTAGGTCAAAAGACTCACTGCAAAGGACTAAATATTGGGAAGTTACAAACATCTATATATGTACTGAACACAGAAACTTTGAAGACATTTATCACTTTGAGTATACAATATAGTGAGACTTGATATCACCCTGGAAGGACAGGACATCATCCAGAGGGATATGGACAGACTGGAGAAGTGGGCTGTGAGAACCTTATGAGGTTCAACAGGGCCAAGTGCAAAGTGCTACACCTGGATCAGGGCAATCCCCATTTTCAGTACATAATGGAGGATGACATGATATAGAGCAGCCCTGCAGAGAAGGACTTAGAGATACTGGTTGATGAGAAGCTTGACATGAGCTGGCGGTGTGTGCTGACAGCCCAGAAGGCCAATCGTATCCTGCATTAAAAAGAAGTGTGACCAACAAGTTGAGGGAAGTGATTCTGCCCCTCTATTCCTCTCTTGTGAGATCTCATCTGGAGTACTGTGTCTAATTCTGGAATCCTCAGTGCAAGAAGGATATGGAGCTGTTGGAACCGGTCCAGAGCAGAGCTACAAAGATGATCCAAGGGCTGAAGCACCTTCCCTGTGAGGACAGGCTGAGACAGTTGGGCTTGTACAGCCTGGAGAAGAGAAGGCTCTGAGGAGATCTTATAGCGACCTTCCAGTACCTGAAAGGAACCTACAGGAAAGCTGGAGAGGGACTATTCATACAGGTTTGTGGTGATAGGATGAGGGGGAATGGGTATAAACTGGAGAAGGGCAGAATAGACATTAGGAAGAATTTCTTCATCACAAGAGTGGTGAGACACTGGAACAGGTTGCCCAGGGAAGTTGTGGATGCCCCATCCGTGGAGGTGTTTAAGGCCAGGTTGGATGGGGCCTTGGGCAGCCTGATTTAGTGCAATGTCCCTGCCCACGGCAGGGGGGTTGGAACTAGATGATCTTTAAGGTCCCTTACAACCCTAACTATTCTATGATTCTATGATAATTGTATTGGTGTAGTGTAAAATGGAATATCTGCTACACAGCTGGCAAGCTATTTCCTAGAAGCAGAAAAAAACTAAACCAGGAACAGACAGTACTCTTAATCTGCTCACTAAGGTACCATGTATTGCATACTGAGACCTGTATTTCATTTCTCCTGTACATATTCCGCAAACATAAAATGTAACAGTCACTTCTTTTGCTCACAGATGGGCAGACATCACTGCTTTCTTGTTTTAACTTCTGTGCAGCCAAAACAGTCCATTTGAATTCTACATTAAATTCACAGAGGAAAGTGAATTAATTTGCATATGAACATGACAGGACTACTTTAAACACCTTGAGAAATTTACAACGGTTTGAAACTGGATGTGAGAAATGAAGTACATAGAAGTACCCGCCAAAGACAAGGAAATAGGGCTTACTTCACCCTAAAAACAAGACACGCTGTTTATCATATTAATCCAAAGCATGAAACTACACATTTTGATGGCTCCAACAAACAATAAAATCATATTATGAACAATTCCTCCAGAAATACCCAAATACACATCATGTTGAAAAAACCCAAACACATAGATCTAGTAATGTCCAAGGGAGAAGGGCACAAATTCCTACAACAGATGACTTCCGCATGTTTATACGTGGAAGGAAAAACAACATCAAAATCTTAATTTCTCCTATATAGTTGAAGGTAAAGAGTTGCCTGTCCTTAGGCTTATACAATATAACCTTAGGCAAGGAAGAGGACTGTTTGGAAAATCCCTCCCCCAGTTAAATTAAAAGCAATTTATTAACAATTATTTGGGGTTTTTTATAAGCTTGACTGGTCAGTAAGAACCTATAACAAGCTTACATTGTGCTGGCAGGTGATTACTAAGCTGCCAAGGCTTCTTTTCTTTTTTGCACTATGGAATTTTTTTAAAAGCAAGATCCTCCATTTATTTCTAAAGTTACAGGAAAATATAACATAAATGAGTGTAAATAAAACTTAATGGCATCACTTAATGAAACAGTAATAAAACACAGACATCCAGGCAATGCCTGCATTCCTAAGAAAACATTAAGATTGAATCTAGATCCAGTTACCTTCTTTCTTCTACTTTGACATAGTTAGATTTTTCTTCTTTAAGAGTTCGTCATTTCAGCTAGTTGTTTTGGCAATATTTCCTTTTCCTGTTCCATCTGGATATAGGATTTCAGCCGCAATAGGACTTTTCTGCAGGCAAATTCAATTTCCTTCTTTTGAACTCCAGTGTTAGTATTATCAGCCTACAAAATAAGGAGTGCAGTTATTATATCAGTAACATAATTCTTCCACTTAAAAACATTACAATGTCAAATGGAAGCTCAACTGTTATGCAATATTAGCTGTAGAATATGGCTGTAATGTATACTTGTTTCCATACAGTCTCAATATAGCAGCTCCTTTGCTGCAGGAAAATGGAAGTCCTCTTACCAAATGAGTACATACAGGTGATTAACTTAGCAGAAAAACAAGAATTGAAATACCAATAAGGCAGACTTAGTCTCTTCAGATATAGCAACAAATTATGAATGTTCAGATTACTGGAGTCAAAACTAGCATCCTACCTATGAGAAAGCTCTATCTAAGACAGTGGTGACTTATTATCATCACTTCATTGGCAAGGCATAAGCAAGTGCTGCTTTCCAAGCAACAGATTTCAAACTAACACTCTAAAGTGACTCCTTTATTCTTTTTGTCCCTAATGCACCTTGCTAACACAGAAGCAAGATAATCCAGGCCTGCTTTGCACTCTAAATTCCATCTCAAAAATAGTATTCTGAGCAGCAGCAAATCATTCCTCCCCACCCACTTCCACCTTCCTGGGCTGCTCCATGATCATCTGATCTGGCACCAACCTGTGTGCAAATACCACACAGTGAGAACAGCTGGAAACCACGTGTAGTACATGTGCATTACCACGAGAACTGTTTTCTGTTATCAGCATCTATCCCACAGTACTATATCACTGGACTGCTGGAGTTAAACGAATTAACACCACAGTAGAGGGCTCTATGGAATACAAAGCTGTTGAGTAAGATGAATGTAATACAATTCAGTGTTTAGTTCAAAGCAAACAGATTTGACTAAGTCTCCTGAAGAGTGTATTTATAGAAATACTCATCCCCAAGTTGAGAGGTCTTGTTTCTACTGTCCTTTACCAAGGTGTTTCATACCTATGATCATCAAGAGTTTTCTGTTTTTTTAAAATTCCTACAATTCCACACATGATCCCTAAAATAATTGGGAGATTCATGAAACTATCTGAAATTATTTACCTTTAGCAACCTTCCAGTACCTGAAGGGAGGCTACAAGAAAGTTAGGGAGGGACTGCTAACAAAAGCATGTAGTGATAGGATGACAGGCAATGGCTAGCAACTGGAGGGGGGCAGATTTAGACTAGACATTAGGAGGAATTTCTTCATGACGAGAGTGGTGAGGCAGTGGAACAGCTTGCCCACGGAAGTTCTGGGTTTGCCATCCCTGGAGGTGTTCAAGGTCAGATTAGATGGGGCCTTGGGCAACCTGATCTATTGAGAGGTGTCCCTGCCCATGACAGGGGGGTTGGAACTGGATGTTCTTTAAGGTACCTTCCAACCCAAACTATTCTGTGATTCTAACTTTTATGAAAAGATTTGCTGGTATACTGACAGAAGCTGAGGCAATCAAAATGTGTCCTTTAAGATAGGCCTCTTTCAGTCTCCCTGGAAGATGCCTCTAGGCATAGTGCCACAAGGATTGCTTTAATTACCTAATAATTGAGTCAACAAACAACTAGAGATGTTGAAAAAAAGCTACAAGGTCCACTGACCTGACCCCAGCCATACATCAGTCTAGTTACAGAAGAGTACCTTATATGTAAAGTTTTTCTTCATTTGAACTATATGCAGTATTGGTTTTTGTTACTTTGTTAGACTTGCCGCAAATACTGAATTTCTTTAAAGGTCTTTCAGTTAGACTAGGTCTATCTAGTTACCAAAGTTACTTGCTGGCCAAAGGCAAATATTAATATTTTAAGACCTTTGGCTATGGTCAAAGCCAGGGCATACTGGGAAGTACAAGAGGTGGCTTGGCAGATGCTTAGTTTCAGGGAAAGCAGACAGTCCTCTCCCGGTTTGAACAGATCAGGTTTCATCCCCTCTTGCACAATGTTATTCCATCTGGAGAAATGGATACCAAGACACAGCACAGTGGATGCAGCTCCAGTTGTACTCTTTGTTTTATGGCTTCGCTCTTGGTTGAGTGGCAGACTCCACTGATTGCCAAGCGAATGCTTTTGTGCAGCCTGGCAGACTGGGAGAATTTTTATCAACTGGTACACTTCTTTGTAGCCTTCATGTAAAGAAGTATCAAAATATAATAACTGTTTTCTCTTATAGCACAGCTTGAGACACTATGACTAAAAACTTTGGGCAATTAAAACGTTGATTCTGTCCTAAAGATGGAACATTTTTCTAAAACCTGCAAAGTATTTGTATCAGCTTAGGAAGAATAACTTATTCTGACATCCTGTGAAACATCCAACAATGTGTTATATTACTGAGAAAACAAAGTTCATGTAAACTTCAGTTACTAGACTTTTTTTAACAAACATCAGCTTTCAAAATCTGACTCTGTAGTGCTTATTTGTTTTGATAACTTTAAAATCTTGCAAAATAGTAATATTTAAGTCTAGTTTCTTTACCAGCTAAATTCTACCTATTTACATGTTTAAGAGCCTTTAAAATATCTGTAGTTATTTTATAGCATCTTGACTCTGGAATTCCAAGTTCTTAGCAGAAAATGTTAAGCCTCAACTCAAGACTCCCAAAGATTAAATCTTTTTGCTATTTACTTTTTCTGAAGCCTAAGAAACCACAGTATAAAAAAAGTTTGGTCTTTAGAATCCATTATTAGAAACTGAAGATATGCCTGTATTTAATTTACATTTCTCAATGGGTTTCCCTATGAAATCACATCACAGGAACAACCTGCAAACTGCTGGCGTGGTCAAGACCTCTGTTATGTTTGAGTAATTCAGTATTTATGATCTTATCTTCACTGCCTTGCTGACAAAAGGAAAGAATGTGTCCTCATATGAGAGAAATGTAAGAATGTGTCCTAAAAGTTACTTGCCAGATGAATATATTTAGAAAACATATTAGTTTTTCCCCATGGCTTTCATAGCCAGATACATTTTTTTAAAGTTACCTTTTGCAGTTTGCTGCCACCAGGTGTTGAACAGGAATGCTTATCAAGATTATTTGGTCGACATTTTTGCACATCTTGTGTAGGCAAAGGCAATTTCTCACTTGGGAAACCTGGATGGGGACTGGTTCTTAGATTTAGGGATATTCTACGTAAAACGTACGGGCTACTCTTTCCAGTGGGGATATCAGCAAACCCTGAAAAATAAGGAACTTCTATTAAAAACAGCTAAGTGATCAAAGAATCATTGAATTGTTTAGACTGAAAAAGATCTTTAAGATCATTGAGTCCAACTGTTAACCTAATGGCAATTCAACCACTTCCCTGAGCAGCCTGTTCCAGTGCTTGACAACTCCTTCAGTGAAGAAATTTTTCCTAATATCCAGTCTAAAAGTCCTCTAGCACAGCTTGAGGCCATTTACTCTTGTCTTATCACTTGTTACTGGAGAAGAGACCAACAACTGCCTTATTACAACCACCATTCAGGTAGTTGTAGACAGTTACAAGGTCTCCTCTCAGCCTCCTTTTCTCTAGATTAAATAAACCCAGTTCTTTAAGCCACTCCTCATACCACTTATGCTCCAGATCCTTCACCATCTTTGTTGTCCTTCTCTGAACACACTCCAGCATCTCAATGTCTGTGAGATGTGGCCTCACTAATGATGAGTACAGGGGGATGATCACCTTCCTAGTCCTCCTGGCCACACAATTTCAGATACAAGCTAGGATGCTGATGGCCTTCTTGGCCACCTTGGCACACCACTGGCTCATGTTCATACATCTATCAATGAATACCCCCCAGGCTTTTTCCACTGGGCAGCTTTCCAGTCACACTTTCCCAGGCCTGTAGTGTTGCATGGAGTTGTTGCGGCCTAATGCAGGATCTAATATTTGACCCCAATGAACCTCACATCATTGGCTTCACTCCATTGACCCAACCTGACAAGATTCCTTTCTAGAGCCTTCCTGCCTTGAAGGAGGTCAACACTTGCCCTCAATGTGGTTACCTGCAAACTTATGGAGGGTGCACTCAATCCCCTCATCCAGATCATTGATAAAGACATTAAACAGAACCTGACCTAGCACTGAGCCCTGGGGAACACCACCTGCGACATGCTGCCAACTGCATTTAACTCTGTTTACCACAATTCTCTGGGCCTAGCCATCCAAAAAGGGTTTTACTTAGCGAAGGGTATAACATACAAGCCATGAGTAGCCATTTTCTCCAGGAGAACGCTGTGGGAAACAGTCTTAAAGGTTATAGAATATTTTGTCTGCCTCCCCATCCTGGTTGAGTGGTTTATAGCAGGCTCCCGACATATCTGTCTTGTTGGATTTCCCCATAAACACTCAATCTTTTCATCACCATCATTAAGCTCTAGGCAATCAAAACACTCCCTAATGTACATGGCTACCCCACCACCTCTCCCTCCTTTCCTATCCCATCTGAAGGGTTTATAGCTGCTCATTGAAGCACTCCAGTTGTGCTAGTTGTCCCATCGTGTTTCTGTGATGACAACTATACTGTAATTTGCCTAATGTACAATGGCTTCCAGCTCCTGTTTGTTCCCGTTGCTGTACACATCAGCATATCATAGAATCATGGAATGGTTTGAGTTGGAAGGGACTTTAAAGACCATCTAGTTCTAAACTCCCTGCAATATGCAGGAACAACTCCCACTAGATCAGGCTGCTCCAGGTCCCATCTAACTTGGCCTTAAACACTTCCAAGGATGGGGCATCCACAACTTCCCTGGGCAATCAGTTCCAGTGCCTCACCACTCCCATCATGAAGAATTTCCTCCTAATGTCTAGTCTAAATCTTCCCCTCTCCAAATTGTAGCCATTCCCTCTAGTTCTCTCAGACTGTCCTCATATGGGAGGTGCTCCCATCCCCTGATTGTCTTTGTAGCCCTCCTCTGGGCCTGTTCCAACAGTTCCATATTCTTCTTATGTTTGAGGTTCCAGAACTGGACACAATACTCTAGGTGGGGCCTCACAAGAGTGGAGTGCTCAGAGAATATTTGCTTTCATAAAACAGTATAAATACCTTTCTTCACTACTTCTGGAAGCCCTTCTAGCTCATAGTATGTGTCCTCCTGATCCAGCAGATTTTGACAGATATCATCTTTCCTCTTTTCTTTTGGTGAAGTCTCTGGCACAGTGAATCTTGGTTCTGCATTATCTTTCCTGATGTCCTCACAGCTCTGCCTTTCACTTGAAGGCCCAGTAGTATCTTCATCTGACCATATCTCTTTGACAGATTCATTATTCACTGTCAATGGCTTAGGCAAATTCTGCAAAGAAGCACTGACAGCATCACTTGTTGACTGTTTCGGCACAGGATTCAACCAATTGATTTGGGATTTTAGTGTCGCATTTTCTTCCTCTAGTTTATAATATTTAAAAAGTAGATGGTGGTATTTCTCCAAGTGCTCATCTGCTTCTCTTTTCAATTCTGTACATTCCTGTGGTTCTTCCAGTTTTAACTTCATTTCTTCTGTAATGGCATTCTCATCAGGGCCTTTCAAAGCAAAATAACATTATTTACATAACTGAGTGGCAAAAAGATAAGATAAGATAAGATATGCATAGATAAGAATGTATAAGGCAATGATCACATATCTTTTAAATATACATCTTCTATAACTGTGAAACCATGAAAATATAAGTGATGGTGCATAGGAAAATCAGTAATACATTAGATATAATATTATTTTTTTTCTAAATATAGAGCAAACATGCCACATCTGAGAAGAATTCTTTACCAATGCATGGGCAAATATTTTCCCTGTAATTTTGTACATTCGGAACACTCAAGTCTGTACACCTAACATTCTTCAAGTATTATTTACAATACAGTGCATCTCATGAGATGAGCCCAAATATAAAAGTTAAAGCAAGAGAATCAGAGGGGAAAGCTTGCTGGAAAATGATAACAAAACTTGTACACAAGCTTCAGTAATTAAGAAACACACCCTTCTTCTTCTTCCATAAGTCACTTCTATCTACAAAAAATTGAATATTCAAAATACATATTCATAATCCAGAGTTGCCTCAGATACTTTAAAGAGAAAGATGATGAACTAGATTTTTAAAATGTTTGAGACAGTTAAGAATCATGCTATATATTAGAGCTGCCTATACAAATGGACATTTTAGGGGAAAAAGGAGTTTTACAAACTAATGCACTGCTAAGAAAGCATTACGGGTGAATCTAAATTAAACTACCTTCTTTCTTATGCTCCTTCTTCATTAATAGTTCACATAGTTGTTTCTGCAACATTTCCTTTTCCTGCTCCATCTGCAACAAATTATGAATGCTCAGATTACTGGTTTCAAGACTAGCATCCTAACTATAAGAAATCTGTATTAACTCTGAGAGAGCAGTCCTTTTTCCACCTGTTATCACTTTGTTGATGTAGTGTAATAAAGTGCTTTTTCCCTTTTTCAAATGCATACTCCCAGATAAATCACATATACACTTAACACTTACTGAGCTCTGATTCTGATTTAATGAAATTCCACTTTCACTGCCTGCTATATGGAAAAAGGTTAATTTAATATTTACTGAGTTTTGAGATAAGTATATATAGAGTTTAGAAATATTATTTTCTAAAGACAAATTATTTTGCAATAGGATCAGTAAAATGTAAACCACACAGAATTTAATTAAACACTCACAGCACCATTCTTCCTGTTTTCTGATTTACCTTTTGGTTTGCTTCTGTCAGAGCATCCAGATGATGTTTCTCTGCTTGAAGTAGTCTGTCTTTATATTCTGATATTTCTCTCTTCATTTCACTTTCTTTTTCTTGTTCTTTCTCATCCGTCTCCAAACTCTTAGTTGCTTTATTTTTTTCTGCAATAGTGAGATGCAGCTGAATCTGGAAATAGTAATAGCACATTCTTGATTTTCTTTATTCTCAATGGAGAAACACTTGCCCCATTAAACTGTTTGGCCTTACATCTGAAATGTCTTCGAATTCCCACAAACAACTTGATGAGAAAAAAAGGTATTTAACACTGGCTAAAAACATTGTAATCAATGAATGGAACATGTGAACATAAAGGCATGACAGGAGGCAAATGTGAATCTTCTAAAAAGAAACGCTATGATCTGAGGGGTATATTTGAAACAATAAAAATTATTAACTTCAAAACTTGAGGACTGTGAAAAGAACAGAGTCTGAAGGCAGCACCTGAATCAAAAGCTCCAGCTGTGTATGGTAAGAAACAGTATTTTTTCCTTCAAGTGTCCATGTATCAGGGTCAATGCTCTATGTGAACTGCAAGCAGCATATATATGTGAAAGTATTTTCTTCTCTGCAAGGAACAGTTGCTTAGTGTTGCCCAGCTGGCCAAAATGTACAGCTTCAAGATGGTCTGACGGAGAGAGTGGTATTAAAATTTAATTTGTGAGTCTATTTTGACAGTCCACTTTTGCAGGACTTATGGTCAAAACAATTCTCACAAGCAGAAAATGCACCTGTTATATTTATTTTTAAGGGGAATTAGTCTAATACACTGCATGCAAGAATTAAACTGGTTTTCTTCCATTCTGAGTGAAGTTCTGACTCTGCCACTCCTTATAAGGAGCAGCAAAATCTAGTTCACTTGTTCTATGATTCTATGATTAATGCCATCTACAGCACTGATAAAAAAGACAGAGCTGACTCCCAGATTCCTTGTTCCCTTTGGTAATTTGAAAGAATTCAGGTTGAAACTACAATTAATTGTCCTACAAACTTGTTCTGTTTTGTTGATGACAGTGAAAGACATTTAAGGTGTGGAAGCAGTCCTAGTTTGCTTGTCCCATGAAGGAACATCTGAAGAATGTGCATCTTTAAGAAACTCTGTTAATCAGAGATCTAAGCTTGTAAGGACAATATCACAGAATCACAGTATCACTAGGTTGGAAAAGACCCACAGGATTATGGAGTCCAACCATTCCTATCGATCACTAAACCATGCTTCTCATCCACCCATCTAATAGATACATGCAGTGCATGCACACTCACTAACACAGTAGGATCCACACTGATACAGACCTAAAGAAAAAAAAAGAAAGCAGCACAAAGTACTACACAATGCTAACAGCCTACACTTATTGGTTTTGTCATCATCATCTGTTATTTCTTCTGATCCTTGTGATGCATAAACCAGAACTCATGGTACAGTTTATTTTTCTACTTTCTCTCAAGAACTATGCTACTTCTGCAGGACACAATTTTAAATGCATTCAAATGTAGAATTTAAATTGGGCTTACCATAAATATGATACTACATTTCTCTGTCATTGTATTTTGTGTTACTCTGATATTTAACATGTACTGCCCTAAACAGTCAGTCTCTGTAGAAGGCACATGTTGGATACTGACAAATTCTGACTGTCGCTGCTGAAAGTTCTTGAACCTTTATTTCTTCTGAGCCTGCTAGTTTGCATAAGATGTCTTTATTCCCACTAAATACCTGTTTCTCTTGTTCTAAGTTTGCATCCTTTTCCTCAAATTCAATTGTCTCCTTTCTCTGAATTCTCATGTTTGCATTTTCTTCTTCCACCAATTTATTCTTTGCTTGCAAAACTTGAAGCTCTATATTAATTTTTTCAGTTCTTAATTCAATACATTGGCTTTCCTCCTTGTGTTTTCTGGACATGTCAGAAATTATTTCTTCTCCTTCCTTTAAACTATTAGAAATATTTTTATTTGCTTCCAGTAACATTACTTGTTCTTTCTCTAAAGCTCCACTTAAATCCCTAAGAGCTGCATTTTCTTTAGTAATATCCTCAATGTTTTTGGTATATGAGCAAATCATTGAAGACGTGTCTTTCTTCTCTGAATCTCGTGTTCCAGACATGAGCTTCAACTGTGTTATTGAATCTTCCAGCAATTTATTATTAATCTTTAAATCCTGAAGCTCAGCTTGTTGGTTTTCTAATCTTTCATTCAGTGCTTGCAGTTGCACATCCCTTTCTTCAAGAACAGCTAAAGTTTTTTCAATGAATTTCTGCTGTGCTGAAATATTCGCTTGCAAGTTACTAATGCACTGTTTGGTTTCTGTCACAAAGCTTTCATGGATCTGCTCTACATTAAATAATCTTTGCTCTGTTTCTCCCTTTATTTGCAGTAACTCTTCAATCTGCTGTTGATTTGAATTCAGCTGTTTTTGAGCCACTAAGAAAACCTCAAGGGAAGATAATTGATCTTGTAAAGTGGACAGAATCTCAGTTTTTCCGACTTCTAAAAGAGGTCTTGCACATCCGTGATCCTCTCCAATGGAGTTATTTGCTGCAAGTTGTGTATTATCTAGAACAGTTTTATCCTGACCACTCCATAAATTAACTTCTCCATCTTCTGTCATTTCTGAATTATCTTTTGCTTTTACAAGACAAGAGATTTTTTCATATTCACCTTGCAGGTCATGATAACATTGTTCCCATTGCAGTTCTTCACTTGCTACTAATTGTAAATTTTCTTCTAGTTCACAAACTTGGTTGGTAAACTGGGATATTTTACAGGACATATTATCTATCTCCTTACAGTACTTTTTATCAGAACATTCTGCTTTCCACTGAAGTTCGTTGAAAGCTTTTCTTGGTTCATCTAATTCTGTGCTTTTATGTTCCAGCTTGTTTTTAAGTTCTCTGATCTCTGTACTTTTCCTGTCACTTTCTGTTTCCATCATAGTGAGTTTCTCACAATATTCTTGATTTTTGATTTGCTGACTATGAAGGCAATTCTCCAGGTCACTAGTATGAGTCAGTATACCTTCATTTTCAGACTTAAGTTTATGTATAAGATGATCTTTTTCCTTTTTCCATTGAGAAAAAGCAGTAAACTCTTTTTGCAATTCTTCCCATTCTTTCTCTTTGAATCCAAGGACAGTCTGTAAAGCTTCCAATTCTTCATTCATTTTACTTATTTTGCAGTTTTGCTCTTTAATATGATTTTCTTTTTCCTTGAGCAGTTCTTGGGCTTGTTGCTTTTCCATGTCAGCTAAAACTATTTTCAGCTTCTCCAGTGAAAGGGAGCTCTTTTGCCTTTTATATTTCTCTTCCAGTAACTTCAGCTCTGCTTCCTGGAAAGTATTCTTATCTGTAAAACAAGACACCATCAAATCTTTTCCAGTCAATTCCAATTCGAATGATAATTTTCTAGATTAGATATTACAATTTACTTTTACTATTTTCAATTCTCATTATAGTGCAAAGCATTACTCTGAAATGTTATCACTAGATAAAGGATTGTTTTATCACCTTAGGCTACTGGACACTGAGCACTCATGTACTATCAAGTTTCCATTCTGCAGTCTGATAAAAGTGTGCACTCTAAGCTGGCCAGTTCATACTTCACAGGTGTAACTATCTACAGTTTCACAGTTTCAGTGTCTGATTCTCACCAAATTTTTATATAAAGTAGCACTACATGTCTTTCTTTCCTTTTTTTTTTTTTTTACAGGACAGGTCTTGTTCCAGTATGTGGCCTTCTTGTCAGTCTTATACTCCTTTTCTGCCAAAGAACGACAAAGTCTACACAGTCATTTTATAAATTGTCATAATTGTTTCTGTGCTTTAGTAGAAACAGACTAAGAACACCAAGAAGAACCAGGAGGGGGGAAGGCATTACATTCCAGTGGTAAAGGCTACAATTAAAATCAAATCATCAGCTGAAAGGCAATGAAAAGCTTGGTCATTTATTTTAAGGAGAACAGAATCAAATTCAAAAGCTTTATTTTGAAATCTTACATGAAGTTTAACTGATGCATAGATAGAAGCAGGATGTACAGGAACAAGTGGAAATCTATCCTCTTTTTTAGTCAGATCGAGCAGAGTTACAAAGTATATTTCAATTCAGTTCCTAAAAACTGCGTTCTCAATCAGAATCAAACACTACAAGCAACATTCAGTTATTGGTGGTTATATAACATTTTCCTACCACTTCTTATTAATAAACTGTGGCATACATAAAATAATTACAAGACTGAACTCTTCTGGTTCAAATACATTCTGTGAAATTCAGTTTGCTGGTAAGATCAGTACACTTCAATTACTTTCAAAATTCTGTATCTTCAGGAACTCCATATATTCATAGGTAAAAATTCATTCCCATTTGGGACAAGCTCAGTGTTGGTTAAAAACACTAATCATATCCAACAATGGAAACCTTATTTAATTCACAATGAAACAGGATTGCAGGAAAAATATCATTAAATAGGTACAGGAGCTCTGCAAATCTAAATACATAAAATACGTAACTCACTTTTCATCTCTTCTGCAAAATTCTGGCTCTGCTTTAGAGACTGCCTAATTGTATTAAGTTCCTCTTCAAGTTGGCGGATCTCTTGCAATTTTTTTTCAAGTTGGCAGTTAAGAAGGTGTTTCTCCCACTTCACCTTCTAAAACAAAACCAGATAAGACCATATTTCATGCGAATTGTCAAGATGATCAAAAAATTCAATCAAAAGAAAGAGATTTATTAGGCTATATTAAGTCTTTGGGCAGCTATGCCTTGGTTCCCAACCAGTGAATATCAGCTGAAATGTTCTTAACTAGTTGACAGTATCTAAGAGATGTTGGCAGTTGAAGTAGCTGGCATGCCTCTTGTTTACCTAGAGCAAACAGCTACACATGACCTGCTCCAAACAGATTGAGATAGAACAAGACATATCCTACAAAATCTGAGTTGATGAAGTTAGACTACTTTCCCAAAGCAACAAAGGAAACAAATCCTTATATTAGCATAAAAATTATCAAGAAATTTATAGATCAAATTTCACTTATCATCTTCTGTAAAGACAAGTTCTCCTTCCAATGAACGTTATCATCTTGTCAACACTGGTCAAATTTTATTTAGATGTACTTACTCTTTCAGAAGATTGTTCTGCCTTTAGAAGCATTTTCCTCCAAATAAACAGAAGTTTTTAAACAAACAAACAACCCTATGTAATTACATCACATATTGGAATCCAAACAGAAGTTTTTTTAAGGAAACTAATCCTTTTTCTCCAAACTCCTGTGCTGCTGAACAACAGATGGCATGGCACTGGCATGGCTCAATTGGAAACTGGCCGCTAATTATTCATCCATTTACTACTAGCAGATGGGCAGCAATTCACAAAAGCCAAGCTCAAGAAATGGAAAGGTCTGGATGAAAAAAATTAAAAGCTTGCTGGCATGGTAAGGCTTGTTTTTGTAACAACGTAAATAAATCACTCTCAGAACACAATTAAAACTGTCACTCTCACTAACATTTTCCTTCCCTTCCACTCATAGCCTTTCCTACTTACAGTTTAAAAAAATATCCAATCACATATAAGTGTCAAGGAAGAAAGTTTTCCAGTAATCTTAACAGTAAGCTTTCCAAAGAAGTACAAATGTCCAAAATTTTTGCATTCAAAAAATGCAAAATGCCTGTTCACTAGAAAATCTAGGGTGTTCTATGGAAATGGAACCAAACAAATTTAAGGAATTAAAATGGTTGAAAGGTCCATTTATTTTGATTTGGTGCAATCTTGCCCAATAAACACCACTCAGCAACACCCTGGAACCCATAATTTAAAGGACTAAGTATCTGATAAGAACCAGCCATTCAATCCAGTTATTGATTCTACTTGTATATTGTTTTACTCAAGTTAGACATTCTGCAATTGTCCCTTGAAAAAACAAAAAACAAACCAAAGCAAACTCCAGAACCTACATACAGGTAGCACTCTTACTCTGGAGAAACTCTTCACAGGCCAAGTTTACAAGCAATTTAGGGACACTTACCATTTTTTCCAAAAATAATTACAGATTTGCTTCCACCATTAAAATGTAAATCATATGCTAAAATGCCAGAACTGAGCTATTAAGATATCACCATTGCAAATTTTAGTAGTCTTTAGACTATGTATATCCAGTATGTCTCACATGTGTATATGTTTTGCAACTTTTTTGGAACACCAGTCTTACTCTACATTGAGGACTAAACATAGCAGTGGATTAACCTGTGGAAAATCAACTGTATTCTCCACTGAGTATTAGACTTTAGTTTAAAATTGCCACAATCTCCCTTTAATAAAGGAAAAGAAATGCCAATCTTATTCTTGACTTCTTTTTTTTTAAACAGAATCTACTGTCACCAAAGCCTCCGAGTCTTCAAAACAATTCAATGTAATGTTTTGCATTTTACTTGTTTACGAGTGAGGGAGACAACCCGTGCACTAAGTTGTGCTGACACAATATCAAGCTTTCTCATGTGTGTCTTTAGAGAGAACTGTAGTGCTACCAATCTCTTCAGATACTAAAATCTACCACAGATTAAGCTTCTTCATACTTTTGTTTGGTTTGCTCTAATATGACATTGCTGTCATCACCTGCTCAATTGTCTGACCAAGCAAATAAATATGAAAAAAAAATCTGACTATAGTTATAGCCTAAAAGAGGGATACTAGACTGGTAGATAAAATGAAGCACTCCCAAAAATGTTCAGAAAAAAAGACATTTCCACAAATAAGATGCTCTCTGACAATGGGATGTCAAAAAACTGTATCAAATCTAACCTCACTCAAAAACTTCAAAGTCAGAAATGACATTAGCCCACAATATCTAAAACAAAATATCTTTGGTTTTTTTTTTTCTAAAAATATGAAAATATACATTAAGAATGTGCAGAAGCTTGATAGAGGCTTTTCTCCTCTAGGATATGTTGGAAGATATCTTAATCTTAGTCTGGAAGGCACTGGTCATATATACTAAATAGGTTTCAAGGACTACTGTCTGGCACTGGGGACAAGTGGCATGGAACAGCCCATATCTGTACCACTGAAGTCTTCTATCTTCCAAAACAGGTGGCTGTAACCAAACCACCTGTAGGGAATGGTCTTGGGCTCATGTGAACTCCCAAACTGTGCCTGGGAATTGTATCAAAGACTGCCAGTCAGCTGTGCCAAAGCCATGCAAAGTGTTGTTCTAACAATTAATAGCATAAATAGTCATATTCTAATAGCTGGGAATGTTCCCAGATATTTTAATCTACCAGCATGAATGTACTTAAAGTTTCACAATACATTAAAGCTGTAACAATGCTTGTGCTGATCTGAAAAAAATTCATTGTTTTGCTTTGAATTTGCTCATAGAATTTTGACAGGTAAATTTTTGGCAGAAATTATGCCAGTCTATTTTACATCTGCTGATGACAGGCAACAAGAAAAACCAGTGCTTAAATAAAACACACTGTGACACAGATTACATAGGTATTGAGCTCTCTTTTCTACTTCTGATTCTTTATATAAAGGATAAAATTTGGATTGAGGTGTCTCTAGTGGCACAACTGTAAAAATTTTAAAAAAATGTGTAGCTGCTGTAATTGGCAGCAAAGCAAAACAACGTAACTGAGAAGGTAATGGAGACATTAAAGTGGAAAGATTTCTGCATGTGTAAATATCACAGAATCACAGGTTGAAAGAGACCCATCGGATCGAGTCCAACCATTCCCATCAAACACTAAACCATATGAGGTAGTATGGTAGCATCCAAAGACTTCTTTGAATTTATCTTCATATTGGGGAAGGTTTTTACAGTAGTTTACATTTTTGGACTGTGTTTCTTCTAGGAAAAATGAAAATCCCTTTTTTAAAATATAAAAAATTAAAAAGTATATAGTATGTTTACACATAAAATATCCAAGTTTGGCAGTGTGCATCAAAGCAGTAGTCAATGATTCTAGAACTTACTTTTAAAATCAGTCAAGCATTGATATATTTATTTCAGAACTAAAAACAAGAATTTCTTGAAACTTACTGGTTTTGATAGAAGGTAAGTCCAACATGAACTATAACAACATCAGCAGCATTACAGCAATGAATCCTAACCACACAGCCAATTCCACAAATTGCATTGATGTACATGACATTGATTAAGACCTCATTTTGGTTTACAACAAAGAAATGTTAAGATAATTCATAAAGGAGTTTGAAGATTGATTATGGGGAAATACACTACATAAATAAATACTCAGCAGTACTATTGTTTGCAGATTACCGATTTATGTTATTAATTCTATCAACTACTCCTCTGCATTGATTACCTCAAAGCTTCTTGCCAAATCAGTTTCCTTAGCCTGGGCTGCTAATAAAGCCAGCTCAGCTCTGCACAGCTTCTGGGTGAGATCATTGGTATCATATTCCAAGCATTGTTTCACTGCCATTACCTGTAAGAACATTGAAAACTGACACTGTACTCACAGACATATATAACATTTTTTAAACTCCCATTCTTGAACTCAAATGTCATATTACAAAATAAAACTACATTATTTTATCCCACCATGAACCTAATGCTGCTTACTGTGATTTAGAAAATTGCTTACTGCCTTTCCACTCTTCTGCCTCTGAATGGAAAGATAGTATATCTCTAAAATATATGTATTTCTGTCTGAAATTCAATTAATATGTCCAACTTGCAGTTACATCACTACAAGGATAGCTGTAGTACACAAATGAGATCAGGAATGCAGTAGCCTCTTTAATAAGCTATGAGAATCAGAAATTTTATACTGATGTTTCTCTTTATACAAGCCTTGATACTCATCTGATTTTGTGGAGAATTGATTCAGTAAGTTAAAATAACAGCAAACATTTTTGCGCGCGTGCGCGCGTGTGTGTATATGTGCTAATTTATATATAACTTCTTATTTGCTCCTGTATCAGCAATCTGCAGGGCACTGATAAAAAGGAAGTACAAGGAGCACATGGCCAAGGTGTATTAAATGGGGTTGTTGTTCCTGGGTAAGTACCTGCTGATTGGCTTAGCTCTGTCATGAATCTGCACCTCTGCATGTTTTCTATATAAGGTGTCTCTTGTGAAGAGCCTTAGCTGCTATTCTCTTAGATTTATTTTAGCTGCACTTCCCTGCATTTCCACTTCCTTCCCTATGGGAAGTGGACCAGCACAAAAATTTAAAACTCCTTTAATTCACAACTTGATATGCAGTATTTTAATGAGAAACAGTAAATGCAAAACAGCTAATACAAACTGAATAAAACATTGAAACAAGTCCCCACATTAAACTAGGTGTGGAGGGGGAGGGAATTGAGACCAGGCTAGGCAAGAGTGAGCCTGGGCATGGGGGACTAGAGATTCAGACAGGGTGTGCTGGAGAGAACCACCAGCACATCACCACACAGAAAGTGGGGGAGAGTGCACCTCGGAGCAGTAAAGGAGATACAGGCACTCTGGTGCAAGCTACTCCAGTTACCAGGCAACTGGGAACAAACACTGTTCCCACTAAGAGGGCTGAAGGCTCGGCAGCTCAGCTGAAGTGCATTTACACCAATGCACACAGCATGGGGAA
>WAAB01018746.1:8855-25132 GCA_013389865.1 Piaya cayana | reverse complement strand
ATTGCTCCCTACAACTACCTCAAAGGAGGTTGTGGAGAGGAGGGAGCTGGCCTCTTCTCCCAAGTGACAGGCGACAGGACAAGAGGGAATGGCCTCAAGCTCCGCCAGGGGAGATTTAGGCTGGACATTAGGAGGAAGTTTTTCACAGAAAGGTTCATTGGGCATTGGAACAGTCTGCCCAGGGAGGTGGTTGAGTCACCTTCCCTGGCCCTGGAGGTGTTTAAGGCACGGGTAGATGAGGTCCTGAGGGGCATGGTATATTGTTTGATAGGAATGGTTGGACTTGATGATCCGGTGGGTGTCTTCCAACCTGGTGTTTCTATGATTCTATGATTAATTATTTTTTTGTTTTATGTATAATTAAATTAAGGTAGTACTGCTAAGACAACTAAATAACAACTGTAATAAATGATTTCAATATAAAAATAGACTACTTTGTAATATTCTGCCTTCAGAGCATTGAAATTACTATTAGCTTGCTGTAGCTCCTGATTCAATTCGTTACTTCTCTGGTTGCACTGCTGATCTAATTTTTCTAAGAAACATTGCTGACAAGAGAGTGCTGAGGAAACAGTGGTACAGTAGTAAAGAAAAAACACATCACTGCAGCAAGTCTCTGTTTTAGTTACTGGAGTGATAACAACCAATTTTCATTATCTAATACTGCCTGCTCAGAGGCACTTGACTCACACCATGAACAACAGTTAAAAACCAGCTTCGGTGCATGCTGCAAATGTTACATGGGCAAGAATGCACCTAACCCAATTTATGTAATCTTCTTAAGAACTCAATCACAGCAACATTCCTATCACAGAAAGAGTGGAAGTAGTGTCTAAACCGACTGAAAGTAATGGCATCACAATTACATTACAAGTGGACAAATCCATCTCTGCTGTTATTTACTTTCCATACCACAGTGTTTGGGTTTTTTTCCTAAGAAAATTAGCCTTAAAATAGCACCTAGCACAGGACTGAGTGACAAGATAATCTTCCAAAGTCAGTCATGAAAACTTAACAAAAAATAATATTCCCAGAAGAGACTACCTGAAATCTGTAGGACAACCCAGTTTGTGTGGGTCTTACAAAGTGCCAAGTAGGCATATATAAACAGCTGTACTTGTAATTTCAATTAAGGCCTGTTCCTATGCCTTTGGACCTTATAGTTGTGATTCTGCACAGATTTCACCAGTTTATTAGGACGTAAAACAATAAGAGGCATGAGGGTAATGAAACACAATGAAGGCAAAACCAGCATATTTATCCACTATAATCACCATGTAAAAGTGTCATACTTTACCATCTTCTGAGCATGAACCAAAATTAGAATAGAGATATAATCCTTTAGAAATTATTTTCTCGTGTGTGAAATGCATGAAAAATTAACTCAGATTCCACAATCAGTTATTAAGCTCGAACTCACATTCTGTGAACAACAAACCAAATTAAGCCTAGATTCTTATGGAACTGTATCTCAGTTGGGTGTCTCACATATTCTGTATTGTCTAGTGAATATTAACATAATTCTCCACATCTCCAACAGCCTCTGCCCTCCATCAGGATGTTTGGTTTTAATTTTTCAATTACCTTTGTAACTTTTATCTTTCTATAATGTGCAATAAACTGAAAGCAGATGCACAAAATAAGCTACGTGTTTTAATCTCCTCAGGAAGTCAAAATTTAAAAGTTCTTGCCTCACCTGTTGGTATTTCTTTTCCTTTCCTTTTATTTTCTGTTCTAAAGACTGGCGAATATTCTTAGCATTTTGTCTTTGGCAATTCAGTTCTTCTGACAATCTTTTCACCGTTTGCTCCATCACTTGGACCTGCAATAATTCAGTTATCAATCACAAGCATTAAAAACACAATCAATGTTTTATTTAAATTTATTTGCACTCATAAAAGACTGCTTTCACCTACTATAATTGTTCTAGCATTCATATAACCTAAAGCATAACTTCAACTGGTATTACATAAATTCTTAGCAATCCAGAGTAAAAAACTCATACTTGCTTATGTTAGTGATAATAAGTACATATAGAGAGAATATATATGCATATGTATATAGTTAGGTGTGCATATATAAATATACACACAAGTGTATAGACACACAAAATAATAAGACCATCTTCAGAAAATCAGTGTCTTTGACAGGCTACAGAAATTATGTTTTCAGTACCTTGGGTTGCTATGAACTAAAGAGTGACCACTAATTACTAAAAAACTACATGTTTAGACTGAAAATAACTGAACATTACATTGACTTTCAGAGTCATTGAGCACATTGATTTGAATAGGGAAAAAATAAGCAACTATCTTAGTCTACTTCAACAACAACAGAAAAGTGTTTTTCACAATTTAAACTTTAATTTAAAAAAATATTAATCAGAAGCCTATGTTCTAGGTTAGCATCCACGCTAAGAGTATGTCAGCTTGTTATCTATTTCAGTTTATTGTATTAATATTATGTTAACTAAGAAAGGAAAGCAATGTCCACCTAACTCCCTGAACAGAAATACACACTTTTATTCCAAAAGCAATTTGCTAATAAAAAGCACACACAATATTTCTTCCTCCAGGGGTAAGAAAAATGGCAAAAAGTTAAATAGGATTTTTTCTTTTCCAACAAGGGCTGTTTAATGAATTAGTGAAACAATAGTCCATCCATGTCATAAGAAAATAAGAAACAGGTAATACTGTTGAGATGTCTAATTACTGGGCCAAGACAATCGGGATTATGAGCTCCTGTAAGAATACATGGAAACTTGCCTGCAGAAGGGCTGCAGACCTCACAAGGTAAGAAAATACTTGGTTACAGAGGATGTGCTGTGACTAATACCAGTGACAGAGAAGTGCACAAGATTCAATTCACAACACGAGGCAGGAAACTAAACTCAGAACCTCAGTGCAGCTCTACATGCAAACCCCACGGTGCAGGCAGAGATCCAATTTCAGCATGAAAATGTAGAAACAGAACAGAAAGGAACACTCTTCAGATGGCAAGACTAAAGGAACCTTCTGAGACAAGATGCTGTGCAGCACCTTAAGGATGGGCTGCACCTCAATTCAAATGGGATCATAGAATCACCAGGTTGGCAGAGACCCGCTGGATCACCGAGTCCAACCATTCCTATCAAACAATATACCATGTCCCTCAGGACCTCGTCTACCCGTGCCTTAAACACCTCCAGGGAAGGCGAATAAACCACCTCCCTGGACAGCCTATTCCAATGCCCAATGACCCTTTCTGTGAAAAACTTCCTCCTAATCCTCCTAATTTCTAGCCTTATTCCTCCTTGTCCTCCCCCTGGCACGTTCCGAGCTTTACAGCCTTGCCTCTTTCCTTGTGCTGGATTTAATGTTCCTTTGATTCCTCAGTAAAACAATTAAGCTCTCTTAAACTCTTAGAAAATCAACATAGCAAAATTAAATACATAAGTTCTAATGAATTAGGAAGTTGAATTGAGTCATTCGGAAATCAAATAAATGAAAAGAAAGACTTTCAGAGGAGATGAGCTATTAGGTTGGGTCAGCTGTCTTCCTACAAATTTACCTTACCCCCAGCCAAAATTTCCCCTAAGCCAGCTCCACACAGAGCTAGCAAAAGCCGATTGTTACTGTCTCTTTTCAAAGGCATACTGATGAACACTCAACATGCAAAAGTTTGTTTTTAAGGACCAATACAGGAGTTGTGGGAAACAGCAGTTTTCTAATATATAGAGAAACTTACTGACAAAGCTGGATAACAATTATACCCTGAGAAGATACACAGAGAAACATCTTTTTCTTTCCTATCCTGTAGATAAGTTAAAGTATTAGAAAAAAAGTAAAAAGAAAGATGGAAAAATGAAGATGCAAGGAATTACAATAACAGTGCATTACTTTTTAATTTGTCATATGCTGTGAAAAGGGATTTTAGGATGCAACTCAATTAATCAGGAAAAACAGAAAACCTCTTCTTACTCGCTACCTTCTGCAGTTTCAATTAAATTATTTTAATCACTGGTATTCTCTTTTTTGTATGACTATGAGCAAAAATTTGAACAATTGCATGGTTTTATATGTATGTGTTTAAATACATACTGTAAATTCTTGACTATGACTATTGTTTATTTAGTGAATCCAAACTCTTCAGGATTACATTGTGAAATGCCATTTAGAAACTACACACATTCTCAATCAAACATAGCATTTTCACTTAGACTTTATTTCACACAAATAATTTACAACCCAAAGACCATGTCCCACAACATCCCATAGTATAAGCAATAAACACTGATTTTCAGCCAAAATTCCACGACAGAGCCTCTTTAAGGTCAGAACTTGCCACCAGATGTCACTGTTGCTCTATGCAACGTGATCAGAAAATATTTTTCAGAATTCCAGTCAGTCTTGCCTGAGGATGAAAAATATTTCCTCAGGTGCTATAAGAACACTCCAGAAAATGGATGACTGTTTACAAGTATTGACAGTTTTAGAGATGATAGATATCAAACTAACATATACTTCTCAAAATTTGATCCTCAGCAAATGAAATTATCAGAGAACCTTGGTTCTTACTAAAAAGGTTGAAAACTGACACGGAGAATAAATTATAAGGTCAGTCAGAAGACATGTTATGCAACATTCTACCTGTGTGGTAGCTTGATCAAGTTGTGTTCTCATTTGAGTCAGTGTATCTTTGGTTTTGTTCAGATCTTTATCCTTCTCTGTTAATTCCAACTTCATCTTATCCAGATGCAGTTTAGCCTCTTGCTGTTTATTCATATAGGATTTCTTCATTTTTTCTTGAGCTTGCAGTTGTTGTTCTAGGTCTTTAACAGTGGAACGTAACTCTGAATTTTAAAAACAGTAAAGATTAAGAATACTTTCTGCTTTGAAAGGTGTATCTTCCATGCACTCAGATTTTCAAGTGTCTACACTTGTCCCTATCCACAACAAAACCACAAGCTCCTTCTTTCTAACTCTCACGCCCCTTATGTAAAGGGTTCCCCGACTTGTGGATAATATCCATGCACTCACTGATTACTGAAAACATAGACACAAGCAGCCAACTGAGCTAGCTGCCAGAGGCAGCATGTATCTTCGTCTTTTCCTTGCTAAAGCACTGATTACAATACCTCTCTTTTATCCACACACCAACTTTTACGAAACCATATAGGTGTCTGCCTCTGGGTTTTAAAGAAATTTGTCACATACCCTGGTTCTGTGCTCTTAGATGGATCATGAATGAAAAATTACAATTCTCAGCAAAGTTGTTGTCGAACTTGTTCTCTGATACTACACTACAATTTGTTTCTTTTTTCCATGGAAAAGAGGATGTTGCAGAACTCCTTGCAGGTCTTTCTTGATTTCTCGATAGTGTCTTTTCTTGCTGCCATGAAAACACAGCTGATGGAGCCTGGCACCAAGCAATCTCCCAGGGATTCAAAGTGCTTTGAGGATGAGGCTGATTTATTTCCTATGACCAAGAAAAGAAAGGATGTACCTTTACACAGCTCCATATCCAACATACAACAAAATAATTAATTTATTAATAAGTAGATAGTAGGTTGTAGTCATTTCACACTTCTTTAACACCACATCATCCACTAGTGCAAACTACTGATTCATAATTTTTTTTATACTACCTAAATTAAATAGCTTTAACCCAAGTATGCAAGAATAGCTGCTTCTTATAAACACAAATGAGGATCTCAAAAAATGTAGTTTGATCTGTATATCTTTATAAGTAGCATACTCAGCTTTTCTCTTTTTCAAGAGGCATCCCATCATTTACCTCCTACATTTTTACTGGCAAATGCTGACACAAGTCACCTGCAAGAAACGTAAGTCTAGACTAACATATCTGACATCTAACCCACGTTAATTCTTCTGGACAAACACAAGAAAATTCAGAACTGACATTTTTTGAAACTTATACACAAATAATACTCCCAAACTGCAATAATAAAATACGCCATGTACCCGCTTTCAACCTCTTCCTATAGAAGAATTAAATAGAGCCAAAATACTAGGTGCGTTTTGTCTCTTACCTAAGAAAAAAAATCCCTCAAATGCTGGAGGTTCTATCGTACATTTTAAATTAATTTTCAAATACCTCACATTGAATTTTTTTTTTAAACTAAAGCCCTAAATCAGGTAATGCACAGGCTGACTGCTCAGTCCAACCAGAGAATATGTTGTTATGTAGGAAGAGCTGTGCTAAGATCAGAAACCTATACAGAATCATAGAATGATAAAATAGTTTAGTTGGAAGGGACCTTAAAAATTATTTAGTTCTAACTCCCCTGCCATGGGCAGGGACACCTTCCACTAGATTCAGCTGCCCAAGGCCCCATCCAACCTGGCCTTGAACACCTCCAGGGATGAGGCACCCACAGCTTCCCTGGGCAACCTGTGTCAGTGCCTCACCACTCTCATAGTGAAGAAATTCCTCCTTATGTCTAGTCTAAATCTGCCCCCCTCTAGTTTATAGCCATTCCCCCTTGTCCTATCACTACATGCCTTCTGCATGGTTCAGAACACTGTTGCAAATCCTCTAAAGTAACTTCTTTATTGATAAAGTACGTAAAAACCTAACCATGAATATAGTAGTCATTCGTCTCACATGCCATTTAAATTTAGAGTTATCTGTATCTGGTGATATTTTTTCATTAATATTCATTTTATCAATATATTTTAAGACCATTGACTGTTGATCCTGTGCCACATATTTAACCCCAATGAAGTTACTAATACAGAAAACTTTTAAAGCCTTTAGATAGTAAATACCTAACAAAAGATTATTTCATCTTTACCACAAAGGTCCTCTTTAACTTGAGGGCTTTCAAATCTTAGTCATCTATCAGATATTTCCAAATACAGCTGCTAATAATGTGTTGAAAAAAATAGGAGTTTTTATTTGCTAGGTGAGTTATTTCTCATCATCTTTTCAAAGTTTTTTGGTTTTAATCCTATGATATTCAACTTGGTAAAACTGACACAGTATTCTCTTGCCCTTGCTTGCATGAGACTTCCAGTTTTTGCAGGATGTATTCTCATTTTTATCATCCATCCTTCCTTTGCTGTTCAGTTATTCTGACTTTTCTTGTTTCTCCAAGATTACTTCTGAGTGGCAGTGCACACAGACTTTTAAAATTATATTCTAAGCAACACATAATATATTTCACTCCATTTTCGAAGTTCATTCAGTAGTTACTTTCTTAGATATCATACATACCATTCTTAAGAGCTACTTACCTTAGCCTGGAGAGTTCTCAGTTCTAATTCTAGCTTTCTTCTTTGTTGTACTTTCTTATATTTTTCTTCTAACTGTTCAAACTTAGCATCTACAAAGACATGACAAATACTTCTTCATAATATAGCTTAGAACATAGGTAATCTTTTCTAGCCTATTGCTACCATGGAAATGATAAAAAAGACAAGGTATCAGAAGTGGCACACCACAAGCAAGAAACAACTCTATATACAACCTGTTCAGTAATTTAGCACTTCAGATCACCCTTATGGGCTACCTGGAACCTGACATCAGAATGAAAACACAACTGTTAAAAGCAAGGATCAAACACCAGACTTGTATGTTTTTAATCTCTCTCTAAAAAAAATGTGTTTATGTATGTAATATATATACACACCTTTAAAAAATATATCTAGCACAGATGTGTTACATTACATGTATGTATGTATATCTATATAGATTATATACTTTTTTTTAAAAAAAATTCCTACTAGCAGCCCAATAGCATTAATATCACCAAGAAATTACTGAAAAATAAGGCTGAATCTTTTCCTCAACTTCCTTTCAAATGCAATAGGAATTGGATGAAGAATTTATTTAGGATACTTGCAGCAAAATTTTAAGAGGAGCATATTAGTCTGAAACAAATGTCTTGGTTTCCTTTTCTTGAATTAGCATATAATTTTACAACTGAAGAAAATTCTGGACCTAGAATGCTATAAAGCTATAGAGCAGTTGAGGGAGGTAATTGTCCCATTCGACACCTCAAGTACTGTGTATAGTTTTGGGCGCCACAGTATAAGAAGGGCATCAAATTATGAGAATATGTCCAGAGGAGGGGGAACAACATGGTAAAAGGGCAAGACTTATAAAGGCTGGCCAAGGTCACTGAGTTTCTTCAGCTTAGAGGAGAAAAGGCTAAGGGGTGACCACATCACAACCTACAATTTCCTCAAGGAGGGCAGTGAAGCGGTAGGTGCCGACCTCATCTCACTGGTGACCACAGGGGAAATGGTATGAAGCTGCATCAGGAGAAGTTCGGTTTGGACATTTGGAAAAGGTTCTTCATTGAAAGAGTGGCTGGTCACTGAAACAAGCTCCCCAGGAAAGTAGTAAAGGCACCAAGCCTAACAGAGTTTAAGGAGCACCTGGATTATGTTCTTAGTCATATTATTTAGTTTTAGGTAGGCTTGTGTGGAGCAGATCTCAATGCTCCTTATGGGTCCCTTCCAACATTCTATGACTCTTTATAATCATAGAATTTTAAGACTCCATCTTTCAAAGGAAAATACCTTCCCAGCAATACCATTTTAAATACAATTATTCAAATAATTTTAATATAGTCCCCATTTCAAGAGTGTCACACTTCATGAAATGCTTGACACTGCTGTTGCTGTACCACTTTTCAGCTATGCATAAAGAAATTAAAGAAACAAGAGTGCAATAAAGTATCACCCCAAAGAGGTAAACGGCACACATAATACTGAACCCATCAAAATTTTTCAGCATACATACCAGCATAAGGGTGTCTTGCTTCAGTTAAGGAAAATTCCTTTTGCTTTTCCAGTTCATTCAAATATTTTAAATATATTTGATGACACTAATATGAAGTTAGAAGTGACACTTTGGAATAAACACAGTGCATAAATTGTCCATCTTATCATGCACAATAATAGACTAAATAAAAAAAATCAATTTTCTAAAGAAACAACACGTTACCATTGACTGAACTTTAGTTAAAGTACCTGTGGTACATGAAGGAAGAAATTTGCTCTTCACTACACAAAGTGAAGAGCTGATACTAGGGAAGAAGGGCATTCAAAATAATTGCTGCAGTCTGTAGATGGATATTCCTATTACTATTCCTATGTCCATAATCCTGAAAAGATGTAATATTTGCAGTAAGTGTTCAACCTGCACTAATAATTTTTAAACTTGGATCTATGGTGCTATGAATTACATGCTTTCATAATAAGATATACAAGAGGGACCAGGCAACTCAGTGCAAGTGTAATGTTCAAAATACTCTTCCATATTTCAAGAAAACTGACAGTTAACTGTCTGTGCTAGATGAAGAAGGATTCATTTACCATTATGAACTGGTGTTAAAGAACCAGTGAAACCTTCCTGTGGAGTACAACTGAATGAAGAGTCTCCTGCACCACACATTTGCTGATTTCTCTCAAGCTCAAATTTGTATCTGTTTTGGAAAGAAGTATTAGCAGACATTAGTAATGGAAGCTAATAGGTTAATTATCTATTTTTAAGAGCCTGAAATATAGAAATAAATTATATTAGGCTAAGAACTTAGTTTAAAACTCAATTCAAGATATATCTACTGAAAGTTTCTAGGTATTATAGTATGGAAATATGAAGAATATATTTTATTTAGAATTTCAACACATATCATAAATTACATATGAATCAAAGCTAAAAACAAACTCAAACCAACACAAAGTAGAGGAAAATCAGCTAGAACTGCTTAGAGATCTCACTGTATGAAGCTGCAAGTGCAGCTAAACACACCCAAATCATGGTTAACATTGATAATATAAAACTCCTACCATAAAAATGCTTGGTGAAGAGAAACAACTTTTACTCTGTGTTCTGATACTGTGCACTTTGGGAAACCAATGCATACCTCATGAAAATGTAAGGGGATACCCTTCACCCAAGAGTGTATTTTTCTTGTGCACCATTTACATTGCTACCCAAAATACAACAGACCCATTCTAACGAGTTTTGTAAGCATGAGAGGTTACAAGCTCATGCAATTAAACCAGATAACTGGTTTGGAGCCAGTGAACAGAGGTTCCTAAAACAACAGTTCCAGGTTGCAGCCCATCACATTATGGACTCCACAACTTCCTTTTCCCCCTTCTTTTACTCCTCTACATGAAGAAATCCTCTCCCAGTGGACTGACAATTGCTATGAAGTGGTAAATGATCAGTTATCAACAAACCAAACACAAAACCAAAAGCTATTGTCAAGATCAATTACATGTTTAGGCCATGAAAAAAACCCCAACCCTAACCCACAAACCAAAATCAAACCATTAAGTAGCCTGCTATCACAGACACATCCCTCTCTGTGACAGTAACTCTGCATTCCTAGTACTAGCATAACAGTTTATTACAGGATACTTCACCTTATTGACACACAGTTTCAAAAATACTTTTATTCAAAAATAGAGGGTGCACGTAGTAAGACAGCAAGTTTAACAGATGACAACATTCACTACACTATGGGCAGCTGTTTCACTTGTGTAACACCCTTAGATGACGGAGTTTAGATGTGTCTGCATTAAAGAAAATGCTTTTATTACATGAGTTGTATTCCACCTTTGCAGATAGGACACATATACTGTCCCAGTAATAACAGTGTTTCCAAGTTGAGGTGTTTGAATTGAATTCTCCGTGTACTTTCCTTTCAACTCCAACCTCTCTGCAGTTTACTTTTGCCAAGCGACTCAGTTGTGCTAAGGAACTTTTCCTGTTTGTTTGGTTTGGATTTGGTGTTCACATGACGCTGCTGAATTCCCCTGAATTGAGCAGGAACTGCAGGTGCTAACTGCTTCAAGCAGCATCCAGATTTATGCTCCTTATGTGTGTGTGCGCATGCGTGTGTGCGCATGCGTGTGTGTATAAAACCAGGTCAATGTTTTGACATTTTGGTCACAAAATCTGAATGAAGTATGAGATAAAGAGAATCTAAAAGACCATGGAGGATGCATTAAATTAACAAAACCTGAAAAAATAGCCATTGTACACAGGTTAAAGACACACAGCAAGTCCTCATCTTTTCAGTTCTTGTTCTAGCCTTTTGATGTCTTTTTTGCTGAAATTCAGCTGCCCTGACTGAATGCTAACTTGAGGTTCTTTTAACTGAAGATCATGTGAAGTTTTCTGCTTTGCTATCTCAAGGCTGTCACACAAGTCCATTGAGCCCTGGTTCTTCAACCTCGTTGGAATATAGACCATTTAAAAAATGTATTCAGTCCTCTCTACACTTGTACAACTACTATTTTAATAACACCATGTTTACATCCAGTTATTTTCTTCCTAGCATTTTAAAATCCAGACAGCACTGAAAACTTGATATACACATTGCCTTAGTATTATTGCACGTGAACAAAACCACATTTCATAAAATTCAACTCAGTTACATTAACAATTTCTATTTATTGACTAGGAACAAGCTCATTGAAATGTCATCAACCCTTAAATACTAATAATCCACACCAGTCTGCATTTTTCACCAATCATCTCAGTTCTCTTTCCAGACTATCAACTTTAGCAGCCAGAATACCTTGACTCATTAAACAGAGAATGCACAATGACTATTAAGAGTCATGATTGTTAAATTGGAAATAGAGCCTGACAGTAGAGACATCCTTCTCCTCCCCTCTAGCTTCTGAGGGGAGACTGCACTCAGGCTATATCTTTGCAGAACGTTATTCTTCTGACTGAAAAGTAGCATGGATTAGCTGCTGCTTCCGAGAATTAGCAGAATTCCAGTGCACCCTTTGATTGTGTTTGAAGAGCACAGCAGTATCTCTGGATGGCTGAGACAAGTACCTGGAACATCAGGGGAAGAAATTTAGAGAAAACTACTAGATTACAAAACACAATTCAACCAAACGGGTCACTTCTGACTGGAAGCATGGGAGGGCCCTAAACAAGAGGATATTTGGTTTCCTAGCTAAAGAGCTGACAAGGTAGAGCCAGATGAAGTGAAAAATCACAGCCCTAAAAAAGGAAAAAAAAAATTCAAAATATAGTCTTTACAAGGAGAAATCGGAGACCTACCTAAGCTAAGTAGAACATGAGTCCATTAGGTGTATGCAGGCAAGGTGAAACAGCAAGAAGCTGTCAATTGTGCAGCTCTGTTGTATAAAATAGCCCTAGTCATTATTGATACTTTTAGCAGTCAAAGTAACTTATTTTACTGATCATAAAAGGAAGCCTGGAAAAAAGGTCTCAAAGTAACCAAGCACATGGAGATAGACACCCATAGCAAAACCTGATAGGAGGCAGGCATTCTCTTAATAGTCAATGAGAACATGATGTGTTTGAAGTATATCTAAGGTAAGTAGTTCATACTTCTATGCTACCTTTCCAGTCACTCACTGGGAAAATATAAACCACTAACTCACCTCCTAATAATAACCACATAACAAATCTTTAAAATTGGTATGGAGAATGGTACACTATAGAAACAACTGCAGTATCTACATTACCTTCTGCCTCTGTTTTGCAAAGCTGCCCCCAAAGACCGTAACTGGAGTTGTTTTATGTGACACACTCTTTTAAATGTGACTACTTGGTTTTCCAGCTCATGAATGTTCTGAAGGACTCTGGAGAAGGGACCTTCTTTCCATTCCTCCACAGCACAGCTCATATTGGCTGGATTTTTGTTTAATACAAAATGTATAGTACTATGCCTGAAACACAAAGACAACAACAATTGAAAGAGGTTAAATAAGCCACTCTTGTAAATCAATTCATTGTTTAAGCTTAGCAGCAATTAGAATGCAGAATTTTACAATGATGAGTTGTAGGTATCCCAACCTGAACTCCAAGCAGCAACTTTTAATATTGTCTATTTTGACACATTTCTGTCCAATTCAGATATTGTAAAGCCTTATGTTAATCAGTCTCCTAACAAGAACAGGATTAATGTTCTTCCAATGGAATTTCACTGCTCTATTTCAGAAATTATCTCTCTACATCCCTGTTGGATGGTCAAGTTGCAGAAAGTTATCAGGACACATGACTCTATTGTACTTCTCTGGCACTTAAACCTGCAAAAATCCACAGCTTTGTTTTCAGTGGCAACTATGTTTTTTTCTTCACAGAAATTTCTCAGATCAATTCTGCTTAGCTTGGGGCACGAGAAAGCTCTCTACTGGCAGAAAGAGCTGTACAACACTGCCCTTAAATACAAGTTTGACACATTTGTATGACTTTGTTGTTGTCATGACAGCCTTTAGAAGATCTGGCATGGGCTTACTTTCTCAAGACATCAGCACAGCTAGGAGAACATTTGTGAGGGGAAAAATTACTTCAAAATAACTAAAGCTACAGTGGGCAGTCAGAGTCCAGATAGGACTAGGGATGTCACAGCCCTCACTGGCTTTGACCCCTGGGCTGAGGGAGCAGCTCCTGGCTCCACTGCCTGACAGAGGGGGGCAGCATGCCAGCCCCTTGGGGGTCAAACCACACCAGAGGCCAGCTGATACAAGAAATAGAATCATAGAATCACCAGGTTGGAAAAGACCCACCGGATTATCGAGTCCAGCCATTCCTATGACACACTAAACCATGCCCCTCAGCACCTCGTCCACCTGTGCCTTAAACACCTCCAGGGAAGGTGAATCAACCACCTCCCTGGGCAGCCTGTGCCAGTGCCCAATGACCCTTTCTGTGAAATAGTTACTATTACAAAAAGTGGAACATTTTTATTTAAGCTAAAGTAAAGTAATTGTAATCTAAGTAAATGGTTTGGTTTTAGGATTTTTTTTAAAGTTATACATAATGTCCCTCTGATAGCATGCTTTCTTTTAAGCAGTGTTTTTCCATGCACTATCTATTCTTTGGCAGTGAGAAAGTCTTGTGTAAGGTACAATCTGTGCTGAGCAGACGTCTCTTCTGTGATCACCTCTGTTTGGAATCTTTCCCTATCTCAAAGGCAAGGTCAAAGAAAGAGCTGGCTCCAAAGCTCCAAATCAGCAAGAGTTTTGAATGTTGCAAAGTTCATAATAACATTAAATTAGACCTTGGTAAGTAACAGAATAGACATAAAATTACTGGGAAAATCTATCCATATGCACCTAAATGGAAAATATATTCTGTCCCCAGCTCTGGTCTCGCTGCACACGATGGATGGAGATGGCTCCTCGTGTTGCCCAGGCTAGATGAAGGATACTTGCTTCCTTAAACTCCAAAACCGAGTGTTAAGAGAGTTGATTTGTTGGTGTTTCCGTCACCACCCACCGCACGCAGCAAAACCCAAGGGAAAACATCCCACCGCCCACCCCGACCCCGCCGCTCGCTCACTTTTAAGAGCCGACCGGCGTCCAGCAGCAGCCGCCCTGGCTCGGCTCCGGCTCCCACAGCTGATCCCCCTCAGCGGCGACCACAGACACGCAGCGATAACTCAAAACTGCCGCCGGATCCAGTGGCTGCTTAGTAAACACCCCGGCACGGCGCGCTCCCTGCGCGCTGATTGGCCACGGCGCCTTTCCTGCGCGTTGATTGGCCTTCGCGCCTTTCCTGCGTGCTGATTGATTGGCCACGGCACGTTCCCTGCGCGCTGATTGGCCGGCCGCTTGCCCCGTGTTAGCACTGAGGGCGCCGCGCCAACCGGCAGCCCTCGTGATTGGCTGGTTATAAGGAAGCATTCGAGCCCCATTGAGGGCGGTGGAGCGAAGGCGGGTCGCGGTTTGCCCTGGAGGCTGTTGCCCGTCGCCAGGCGGCATTGCATTAAATTTCTGTTAACGCGAGCTGAGCTGGGGTCCCACAGAAAACTTCAGTTTTTAAAAGAGAAAAGACACTCACCCTGACGCTTTGATGATGACAACTCATTCACTTGAGAGTCATGTTACTGTTAAGGTTGGAAGATCTCCAAGATCATCCAGTGCAACCATTATCCCAACATTCCCATGCTCACTAAACCATGTCCTGAAATGCCACACACTTTTTAGCACCTCCAGGGAAGGAGACTCCAACACTGCCCTGAGCAGCCTGTTCCAGTGCTTGACTGCTCTTTCAGTAAAGACGGTTTTCCTAATCTGGTATCAAAAATGCCAGCATTTAAACTCTCTTAAGACTTATTTTGGAGTTTTAGAAAGCAAGCATACTTTATCAAGCCTGGCCAACATGGTTCTTGTATCAATATTCAACCTCGAGCCTCCCCTGGCACAACTTCAGGCCATTTCCTTTTGTCCTACCATTTGTTATTCAGGAGAGGAAACCATCACGCACCTTTCTACAACCCCATTTCAGGTAGTTGTAGACAGCAACAAGGTCTCCCCTCAGCCTCCCTTTCTCTAGGCCAAACAATCCCAGTTCCCTCAGCTGCTCTTCATAGGACTTGTCCTCCAGAGCCTTCACCAGTTTCGTTATCCTTCTCTGGATAGGCTCCAGCAGCTCAGGTGAAAAAAAAGGAGCAGTTTTTCTAAATCTTTTCTAACACAGGTCATTGAAAATAAATGGCAAGAGCAAAGGCTTAAGGTCTGTAAGGCAGTGAACTTCCCTGTGTGCTTGTGACTGGTTTCCAAAGGCTTCCTCTGGTGTTACCCTTCCTCCATCCTCGACGGGTGGCAGGGCGTGGGCAAGTTTGAAAGAAAACGGTGCTTCTCATCAGAATCTGGGAATTACTGGTCTGCTTATTATTTCATCTAATTAAATGTCTTGATTCTCATAATTACTCTGAGAATATTTACACAAACACTGTTCTTTTAATCGTGTTTAGGAAAATGAGTTAAACAAATCTTGCCTGGTAAGTTAAACAGTTCACCAATCAGCTCACAAGAACTCCCAATATAAATAAATATAATGCAACAAATTCCCTAGCGCAGTCATCCCAGAACAAAACAACAGGCCATCAAATTAATAGAACTCATCCAGCATAAACACCTCTTAATGACTGGAAAATTGAACAAACAGTTGAAAAAAAACCCCAAAAAGCAGCAGCTAGAAAATTCTGTTACACTTAGAGATGACTGTGCAGGCATTACTGAGGGGACAGCACAGAACAGCAGAGGAGCAGGAACTAGTAGGAGAGTGAGAAACATAAGACAGTACTGGCAAATAAATAATGAAAGCTGAGAAACAGTCAGAACTGAAGAGGATCCTCCACTTGGTGGACAAGGGGGAAATAATCTGTAAGAAGTGAATCATAGAATCATTAAGGTAGGAAAAGACCTCTAAGATCATCCAATCCAACTGTTAACCCAACACCCCTATGTCTACTAAACCATGTCCTGAAGTGTCAAGTCTATGCATGTTTTGGACACCTCCAGAGAAGGAAACTCCAC
>WAAB01018743.1:285662-311113 GCA_013389865.1 Piaya cayana | reverse complement strand
AAAAATATTAATACTATTAATAAAGAAAATAAATAATATAACCAAATCCTGTTTACACTGCAGGATCTCTGGGCACAGGTAGTCTCTTGCAGACAGGCACAACCCTGACGTTGCTGCTCCAGCCTCTGTGAAAGCTTCTGGACTCAAATGCTAATGCAAACAAATCATCCATCCCTTGGGCTAGAAGCAGCCTCCATGCTCCAAGGCCATCACTGCCTCTGCTTTGTATGCCTGGACAGATCTGGGAGGAGGTCACAGGCACACAATCTCTGCAATATTAATTTGTCTTGGTATAAAGATATCAGAAAAGGGAATTCCTTCCCTTAGCGTAGACTTCTCTGATGACTTTGGGACAGTTACTTACTCTATCCCTTACTCTGTTCCCTCACTTGGAAATAATACTTAGGGGGACAGAGTGAGTTTAAAAAACCATTACCAGCATGCTCTTTAGTTTAACTGAGGAATTGCTTCCCAGCCTTGTAGCATCACGTTACGCTGATTTGCAGTGGTGGCAGAGGACTGTAAGGAAATCTGCCCTGCTCTCTGCTGCTGGGGACCCTTCATACAAGCACAGCAAAGGCCGTGGAAGACAAGTCCCATGTGAGTCATCCTTGCTCCTTGCTGGCCAAAGGTCACTAGCAGATGGGTGCCTGCTGGGTGGCCCAAAAGGTTGCCCATCCAGGCTGTGGAGTTCCATTCTTGGAGATGTTTGAAACACACCCGGTAGGGACTGCTGTGAGCAGCAAGGTTCTTGATAGTAATGGGGATTTGGAGAATTTAGCTTTTAGAAAGAACCCAAACAATAATCAACACTTAGAAGATGCCTAATTTGAACAGAAAATGAGAACAATTAGCCACAACATCACTTATGCATTAATGAAGAGGCGCTTATGTTCCAAGGCTGAACATCACAGTAAACACTTCTCTTGCAATATGCTGCAAGGGAGAAAAACATGGAAGTAGGGGAGAAGATCATGACTCCAGGGGAAAGAGAAGCCCTAAGGGTACCACGAAAGACAAGGAGCAACACAAGAAGTATTGAAGCCTTCGAGTTCCTCTTGGGTTCAACAGCTGAGCTGACATAACCCCTTTGCCTGGGGAGGAAACCCATATCAGCCTGTCCTGCTGCAACAGCATCCTTATGAATTTGCTGAAGCAGACAGGAGGGATGGTAAATGGAGGGATAGGAGGGTGAGCAATCTGCATTTAAATATGCAAGTATATAAGTCCAATTATCCTTTCCACCCACGGAAGAGGGCAATGCAACAGCTCCCAGGCTCTAGGACACATTTTTGCTTTAGTCCTGCAATCACTGACATGAGCCCAGACAAAAAGCTCAGTAAAAAATCACAGCTGGCCAAAACAGATTAAAGGACTGTTTCACCTTGGGAAAACCTTTCTCCACACCCTCCTCTCCTGCAAAGTAAACCCCCAAAATCCCTGGCCATTTTCTTATGCCTCAACCACTGCCATCAGACCTGGACGCACTGAGCTCACAGCATCACTCGCATCGCCAGCAAGAAGCAGAGCTGATGCTGAACTACAGCAAAAGTCAAGATCTCCACTGCTTGAACCTATCCCAGCGGGGCACACAGGAAAGATGATTGCAAGGTTTGCTGTGCCACACAGTCACTGCTGAGACAGAGAAGTCAAAACCCAGCTTCATTTTACATCTGCATGAATTTACTACCTGTTTGATGGCAGGGTGTCACCTTCAAATCATAGAATCATAGAATCATAGACTAGTTTGGGTTGGAAGTGACCTTAAAGATTTCCTGGTGCCAACCCCCAAATCTCTCTAGGGAAGAAAATCAATCAGTCAAAGGCATAAACATCTCTGCATTCATACAGGTACAGAGAGAAGCAAAAAGGCTCCAATTACACTTTTGTCACGACAAACCCCAGCTTTGCTCTCTGCTACCTTCACCCCAGCCTCAGTGATGACGGGCTCTGCCAAAGAAAGCTCTGGAAAATACCATCGCAGCAAATCCTCCTTGCAACTGTACGTGCAGGGCAGACACCCCATCACTTTTGTTTCGTATTCCCGACACATCCAGCCCATTTTACCCAGACAAGAAATAACAACGACAATCTCGCCACAAGGAGTTTCGCGCTCCGAATCCCAAATGGAGTCTCTTCCCGGGGTTAAATAAGGGCACCCTCTTTACAGCCCGGGGCGGGAGGATGACAGGGGGAGAGTGAGGGATGTGCCACCCCCTGCGGCGCTGCGTTAAACATGGCAGCATCGAAGCCTGCCCCACCCAAGCGGCCTAGGACACGAATCGCCCGCATCCCACCGCGGCCCCGGGTCGCTTTGTCTCTGGGATGTCGTCTGCCTGGGATGCTGCGTGGGACCCTCTCGCGTGCGGGACCCCAGTCTGCACGAGGGACCGCCGGGAAGCGGGACGCAGGATGCGGGATGCCGGGATGAAGGATGCGAGATGTGGAATGCTGGGATGCAAGATGCTGGGATGCGGGGATGCAGGATGCGGGATGAGGGGGGATGCGGGTTTCTGGGCTGTCAGGGACTCGCGCATCCCAGGAAAGCGATACAAACCTTCCCTTCCCGAAAGCCAAGCCGGTGGTGGCCGCCTCTGAATTTCGGGGTGCGGAAGGCGGGGGGAGGCGGACACCCGAATCTGCTCCAAACCCACCCAGCAAAAAGCACCCGTGGATTCATCACCCGCACGCACCCACTCACGCCCCTCCAACGACACCAAGGCAGGTCAGGATTTTAAGGACACCCCCGGGCAGGACATCAGCACCAGCACCCCCGAAACGCTTCTCAGCCGCATTCTCCAACCTCCCAGGACGGGATGTCCCCCCCGGGATGGGACCATGGAGGATCTGGCGAGGAGCTCGGGGGTCGGGATGGGGGGCTCTCACCTGTAGGACGAGCTGACTCCCGCCGCCACCTCCTCCTTGATCTGCCTGTTGAGAGCATCGGCGGCAGCGCGGCCCCTGCCCGGCTCCGGCGGCTGCCCGCCCGCCTCCTCCGCCTTCTTCCGACCCTTCTCTCTCCCGTCCCCGGCCCGCACCGCTTTGGGAAGCTCATCCTCCACTTCGGGGTCTTCCTCCTTCTTCTCGGGGAGCACCTTGCGGCGTTTCTCTTGAGCCGGTTTCTCCGGGGAACCGCGGTCCAAGGCGAGGACGGGGGAAGGTCCCGGTTTGGGGATCCAGGGATGGTCACCCCGCTTGGGGATGGGCCAGGCACGGAAATCCTTCTGGTACTGAGTCTCCTTCTCGAAGGGCGTATCCGAGGGCTGGTACTCGCTCTTGGGTTTGCAGCTCGGCTCCGGGCGCTGCACCTTCCAGGGCTTGTAGTCGTGTCGCATCACCGAGTCGGCGGGGGGCGAGGCGTGCGGGGCCGGGCCGGGCCGGGCGGGACCGGGTGCCGGCTCCGCTGCTGCCGCCGCCGCCGCGGGCTCGCCGCCGGGCTGGGTGTCGATGGGGGCGGCGGGGCGCGGCGCGGCGGGATGCTCGGTGGCCTCCGAGTACTTGGTGAAGACGAGAGGGACGGCGATGTCCGCCTTGTCCAGCTGGTTCCAGAACCGGGCGATGCAGCACGCGCGGGTGATGCAGGGCCACGCCATGGCGGCCCCGCACCGCCGCACCGCCGCACCGGCACCGGCACCGGCACCGCCGCACGACGGGACGGGGACGGGGGGGCGGGGCCTCTAGGGGGCGGGGCCGCGACGACCGTGGGATGAGGGGGTGGGGCTCAGAAAACGAGGCGTGGCCATGTGTGGAGGGGGCGGGGCTTAACACGGGGCTGTGGCGGTGGGCGGGGCCTCGGGGTGGCAGTGAGGGGTGCGGTCTCGTATGGAGGGGCGGGGCAGAAGAGGAATGAGGCGGGGCCTCGTGTAGAGGGGCGGGGCTTCGTGCGGGAGGGGAGGGGCTGTGGTGGGCAGGACCTCAGGTGTGGCGGTGAAGGGAAGGCGGGGTCTCATAGAATCACCAGGTTGGAAAAGACCTCTTAGAACATCGACTCCAACCGTGCCTATCAAAGGCTAAACCATGCCCCTCAGTGCCTCATCCACCTGTCCCCTAACCACCTCCAGGGAAGGTGACTCGACTACTTCCCTGGGCAGCCTGTGCCAGTGCCCAATGACCCTTTATGTCAAAAATTTTTTCCTAATGTTTTGCCTGAACCTACCATGACAGAGCTTGAGGCCATTCCCTTTTGTCCTGTCTCCTGTAAATTGGGAGAAGAGGTCAGCTCTCTCCTCTCTACAACCTCTTTTCAGGTAGTTGTAGAGAGCAATGAGGTCTCCTCTCAGCCTCCTCCAGGCTAAACAACCCCAGCTCTCTCATAAGGCCTGTTCTCCAGCCCCTTCCCCAGCTTCCTTCCTCTTCTCTCGACTCACTCCAGAGCCTCAACATCCTTCTTGTGGTGAGGGGCCCAGAACTGAACACAGTATTCGAGGAGAGACCTCACCAGTTCTGCGTACAGAGGGAGAATAACCTCCCTGGACCTGCTGGTCATGCGGTTCCTCGCATGGAGGGCGCGGGGCTTCTCATGGAAGAGGAGGAACTGTGGGAGTGGGCGTGGCCTCGGGTTGATGGTAAAGGAGGCTCTCCCTGGGAGGGGCGGAGCCTCTCTCGATCGGGGCGTGGCCTCATGAGAAGGGGCGTGGTCTAGTTGGGAGGCGTGGCCTCACCGAAAGATATAGATATGGGGCGTGACCTTGTGGGAAACAGGGCGTGGTCTCATAGGGAGGGGCGTGTTCTCTCATGGAGGTAGTCCTGAAGATGGGCGTGGCCTCGTTGGAATGGGGCGGGGCCTCACATGCAATGGGGCGCGGCCTGGTTAGGAGGGCTGTGGTCTTGCATGGAGGGGAGAGGACTGGTAAGGAGGGGGCGTGGCCCCGCAGGGCCGCCGGAGGGAGGTGGGCGGGCGTGTGAGTTCATACCCACCCGCATGTGTTTGTGCGCGGGAGCGCGCCAGCAGGCGTACCCACACATGCACTCGAGAGCACTCAAGCACCTCTGCACACGTGTAATCCACACCTCTGCTTGCGTGCACACTCACAACCCTGCACACACACATGCAAGGCATGCTTCTGCATGCATGCACACACGTGTACACCCGGATACTCACATGCCTCCATACACCTGCAAGTCATACCCTTGCATGCATGCACACACATGCATGCTCCCACCTCAGCATACACTCGTGCAAAGCACACCCCTGCATGTGCACACATGTGCACAGTCATGCACTCACACACCTCCACACACATGCAATGCACGCTACTGCAGGCATGCAGACATGTGCACGCTCACACTCCTGCACACACCCCTGCAAGTCATGCCCCTGCAGGTGTGCACACACATGCAGTCATTTGCATGCATCCACTTGCAGCTATGCACACCCATGTGAAATACATATATACATGTACATACACAAGCACACACAGATGCATACAGACATACATACATGCATACATACACATGCAATCACGTGTCCACACACTTGTACGTGCACCCACATTCACAGACATGCACACTTACAATGTACACACCTACACAAACAGGCATGCACACCTATATGCAATACACACGTGCAAAGATGTGAACAGGCACACATGGAGGCAAATTCACATATATGGATGCACACTCACACTTGCATGCACGTGTGCACTCATGTCAGTGCAAACACACATGCAAGAGATATCAGCATACACTCACCTGCATGTATATATGCACACATACATACACACGCGCTCAGTCATGTACATGCCCCACACATGCACACACATGTGCAAACACATGCATATACGCAACTGCACATGTGCAAGCTTGCATGCACTCATGCATGTGCCCATGCATACGCACACCTGCACTTACACACACTGACACACACGTATAATAGAAATAGGTATGATGCACACAGGTGCACATGCTTGCACACACACAACTGCACGTATATGTGCAAGGCATATGCATACATACAGAGTGACATGCATGCACCTACATGCAGCTATGCACATACAGCACGCACACACACCTGCATGTGGCTATGTATACGTGCATGCACACTCACACCTGCACAAACATGCATGCACACCAACACAAAAACTTGTGCAAGAGATATCTGCATGCACACGCTTGCACACAAACGTGCACCCAGTCATGTACACACCCCACACATGCATGCACATACATTTGGAAACACATGCATATACACAAACACATAGATGCAAACTCAGATGCACACATGCATGCACTCACAAGTGTCCATCCATATGCTGACTTACATTTGGAGACACGCCTGTACACAGATATGCACACACAGGTATGCCACACACAAATGCCCAAGCACATGCAAACTCATTCATGTGCACTCACAGCTGTGCACACACATGCACAAATGCATGCACACTCACAGTCACAAGAATGCATCCATACACACACGTCTGCACGGATGCACAAGTGAATGCACATATGCAAGCACATCTGTGCATGCAGATGCATGCATGCAGACATGGACACATACATAAATATGAGCACATACACATACATGGTCACACACACATGACTGCACATGGCCATGCACACACAGATGCAAACACAGACCTGCGCTCACTCTTGTACACGCATATACACACTGCATGCACACATGCACACACACACTGCACATGCATATATGCAAATGCATATATGTGCATATGAAAATACATACATCTGCATTCACAGAAACCTGTACACACACCCACACACATGTGCCCATGCACTCACCTATGCCCAGTCACACATGCACATGCGTGCATCCTGCACACATGCATATGAATATGTGCATGCACACATTTACCCACTTATGCAGGATAATATGTTCATAAGAGCATACACTCACAGAAACGTAGTCATACACATGCAAGCAAGAACACAAGCAGGCACATTGACACATATTTACATGTACAGCAGCACACATGTGTGCAATGTGCACATACATAAAAAGAGGTACTTGTGCACACACAAATGTACCTTCGTACTCGCACACACACATGCACGCTCATACCTGCATATAGACATGCCCTCAGATACGTATGCACATATACACACACTAGCACTAGAGAGATGGACTCACATACACACATACAGATACCTGCATGTGCGTATGTCTACATGCATGAACACATACATTCTTGCATGAACACATACATTCTTGCATGCACATTATTGCTGACCTACATACAGACATGTATGCAGAAATACATATGGCTATACAGATATGCAAGCACATATGTGCACACACACCTAGATGCATCTACAGTCACACCTGAACACAGGCGTGCACATGTACGCACACACACGCACACCCAGCTCTGTAATAAGCTGTTGTGTTGACTGTCTGCTGAACAGATTTTCCCTCCCTGTGGGTTTTTTTATGGATAGAGCCAAACACACACACAGAGGAACAGCCATGCACATACACACACTTTATTATTTTATTTTGGCTGGTTTTTTTTCATATTTCATTACAGGATTCTAGCTGCAAAGCCAAAACAACACCCCAACCCACTTCTGCTAAGGCTGGCCAACACCTGCTGCTTCCTAAGCTCATTTCCAGAGTGGATTAACCCCCTAAATCCAACCCGATTCTCCAGCCCCACCCTCCTTTTCAGTTTTCCCTCCACCTTCTCCTGTACAGCCTCCATTCCTCCATTTCTTTCTATCTACCTGCACCTTTCTCTTTCTGTATTACCGAACCCAAAGAAGTCCATTTTCAGCCTAAGTGCATCTATCTACCTTCTGCCCTAATCACGCAAAGACTCCAGACTTGAAACTATGAGGTCTTTATCAGCACGGCTGCGCTGCCAGCATTTCCGCTGGGAACATAACTCCAATAAAATCAGTGATCCCAGTGCCTCTGAAATCTGCACACTCAAATACTGAATTACAACAAGAAAAAACTATTCCCGCCAGGCAGCGACTGCAGCTGCTGGGAGTGCAGTGAAAAGCAGGATTACTCCTGCCGAGATTGTTTCTTTAATCCACCGCTTTGCATCCCCTTATTGAATCTTGGACCCTGAGGGGTTTTGGTTTGTGGGGTTTTTTTTCCTTCCCTTTGCCTTGATTTGCTTAATTTCGTTCTTTCTTGTAGGTAAATTGTGGAAACGCATTTTACAGACTGGATTGGAGCCTTGGCTGATAAAGATGGCTGAATGAATGAGCTGGTTTTGAAACAAAAATAAATACATTACTAGTAGAGATGTCTGTATACCACCATTACTTTGTCCACAAGGATTGTATCATCTCTGCTTTTCCACTCAGTGCAATTTAAAGGGTTGATTATAATTAAAGATTTGGGAAGCTCCTGAGCATCTCTCAGGTCTGGACAGAGCCACGGTTTTCTGGGACGCTGGTACACTGTGTGTTGCTTTTGTTAAGTACAGTGGGGGCTCCTTAGTACCCAGGATAGAAATGCTCATCACTTTTTAGACTGATTTTTACCTTTAAACCCAATATTATAAAGGCACATGCTTCTTGGGGCACTGCACTTACCATTCGCACAAGATGAAACCATTGGCTCATCCAGGTCATGCAGCAAAAGTGGGAGACTCATCCTGGAACTGATGGTGTCAGACCCCAGCCCTCTATTTCCAGGCCAGATGCTTTCTGCACAAGATGATGCCAAACAGCTTTTTCCATCTGATGGACTGGATGGATTAAACTATATATACACATTTGTGAACAGCAAGAGGGTAAACTGGGAAAGCATCACCCAAGACCTGTGAGGAAAATGTGCACTCAAAAGATTGCAATAGGATCAAGCTTGTTGGCTGTTGAAAGTCAAGGATGTGCTTATTTTTAAACACTCTATGCAATTCCATTTACCTTCATGCTACCACAGTGTTTTATGAGGGTGTAAACCCATCTTGTTCTAAGAGCTGATGCCCACAGAGGCCTTGCACATGCTTGGGTGCTTCCTACAGAAAACATTTTGCATTGCATCCTCATTGTTGTTTCAGTGTTTGTTGGACTGAGACCTATTAGAGTAATTAATTGCCCTTAGGATAATGGGTAGCTAATATATTAACGTGTTCCTGGTGGATGCAAGCCCATATGAACCCACTGCAAGGGGAGTCCCAGCCCTGTATCCAGCAGCACTTTCATGCTGGGGTTTACCCAGCACTTTGCACCCATTTGGGGAATGGGGTCTTGCAGATGCACAAAGTGATTTTGAATCTTTCACTGAGCTTTCCTCTTCTGCAATGAGCATGGACTAGGCTCACTTGAAAACCCTCTGTCATGCACTACCTATAATTCTTAATTTTTTTGTAAGAAAAGACACAGCCAAAACTGCTCTGTGAGGTTTTGCAGTGTCAGGATACTCTTTGCTGCTCTGCAGATACCAGGCAGACCTGGATGGAGTTAGAAGCTGCAGAATGAAAAAAAAATCACTTGGCGTCTCCTGCAGTGAAATATATAGCTACATATAAATCTTGAAGCACGGCCACTCATTCACTTTCAGGAATCAGCTATGGAAATAATTTAATTGCTTACATCAAGTAAAATCCATTAGCTCTAATCAGTCGAATTGATTTGCTGGCTGCAAACCTCTCCTAGGCAGGATGGAAGTTAAATAAATAAAAATGCCACTGTGTTTAAATTACAGCCACCACAGCAGAAAGCAAGAATAGCTTTCTCCTTCTCCAGCCTCTTCTGGGAAAAAGGCCATGGCGGAGTGTGATGCCACATGGTCTTGGGGATGGCCAAGGACATGGGTGTCACTCAGCACAGAGCTGTGCCAATCCAGGGTATCATCCTGCCTAAAATTTTGCCTGATGCTAAGGGCACAATGGTGGGGTGTAAACTGGAGCAAGCCTGGCATTTTGCAGCACCCACAATCAGCATTGCCTTTGAGCAGACCTCAGGTAGTTGTTCCTGGTTCCATCTGTGCTGGATTTCCCTGGTGTGGTGGCAGGAAAGAGCTCCATGGATCCTCCGTGTACCACTAATCTTGGGAGCTGATTAACAGGGCACCTGGTGAATCTTCTTCTCCTGGCATCCTCACATGAAGCTGGGATGCCTTTCACCCGCACTGAACATGCTGGAGTCCATCCTGGAGCAGGTGTGATTCTCTCTCCTGTGCGAACAGCACGCTTACCATCCAGATGATGAAAGTGAATGCTGATGCTGTAAGAGCTTGCCTAGATTCGTGGTTTTCTCTACTGCACCTGGTGACAGAGGGATCATACTGTTTCTCTGGACCACCAGCTGACATCTCATCAGGTGCTCTTGGTACATGTTCCCTCCTCCACATATAGGAAATAACGTCATGGCATTGTAATAACAGTGTGGCAAAGCTCAGTGCGAGGTATTATAGGAGGAGAAGGTGATTTTATTTAAAAAAACCCATACACAGTGGGTGGTAGCCATCTCAAAGGAAGGTGCCTGGCTCCAAGTTAACCACGGACCTCTCTGCAAGTGTCAGAGGAAGGGGATAGCAGCTCATCCCATTGTTCACAGGAGATCACTGGAAAAACCGAAGTGAAAATGAAGAAAAAAAATCATAATAAATCTGGCCTGGAACAAACCCCATATCTCCTTGAGGATCTTTCTGCTCCATTATAGAGGAGACCTGGACATCAACTTTATGAGCTTAAGGTAGGTGAGACTCCAGCTTCAAAGCTAGACCTGGACAACACCTAGAGATCCCAGCAAAGTGTGTTCAACTCCACACTACCCCAATTAGATGCAGAAGAGCATTGTTTACCTATATTTATCTTCAATGGCACTGCTGCTTCTGTGTCCCTGCCATGGCAGCGTTGTCCTGGGCACTCACAGAGCTTTGCAGGTACCATCTCTGCACCAATAATGTTCATCTGAATTGCTCCTGTCCCAAATATGTATCAGCAGGGATGAGGGAACATGATAATACTGTGGGTGACAACTTACAGGGGATTTTTAGTGGCTTCTTGCATCTTAAATCATTTTATAATCACACTCAACTGCTGGGAACAAGAAGCTGCCTGAGGTGTTCTTGTTTTTCTTGTCAATGTTGTTCGTGATTCATATATATTGGGAGAGTGCTTCAAGGCCGAAGAGGATGGGAGCCAAAGAAAATCCATATCAGAGTGCTGTATAAAGAGAATAATTCAAGTGCATGAAAAGGAGAATATGAGTGATAATTCAAGTGCTCAAAAGGACATGAAATTCTGTAATGAAATTCACTGGCATAACACTGCCAGATCCCAGAAGTGATTTTACAGCAGGTAAAAAGGGGAGTAAAATCTGAAATGCTGTATTTTGAAAGAAATTGCATTTAAAAAAACCCCAAACAGGAGGCAAAAATGAGCTTCTCTCACACTTGTGCTTTTACCCAGAACACAGGATGGAAAACAATAAAGCTGGATGCAATGACATCTGGGAGGGCAGGGGAGGAATGGGACCAGGAGATATCACTGGACAGCTACCAAAAAGATACCTTCATTTTCCTTTCTCAGTGACTCAGGGCTTTATGGGTTCCCTCGCTGTACTCAGAGATGGACATTGATCAACCAAGTCACAAGGGCACTGATAAAAGTATTACAGAGGGTGACCTGTTGAAGGATTAAAGGAACTTAATGTTCCCAGACTAAATACAAGCCATAGGAGATTGGATAAATTACTATAGATACCAGAGAAGGAAAAAGCCAGGGAGAAAGTAGCGGGAAGTGTATCATGGGCCACGTGTGTGAGTGCCTGAATGTGTTAGGAAATATGGAGAAATGGTAAGAAATTTACACAAAAAATGGATGAAGGTGAGAATTAAGCTATGAAGGTAAACTAAATATCAGCAAAACTTCCCAGGAGTTGTTAGTATGGGACTTGTAGGACTGTAGGATATGGGACTTGTAGGTCTGCCCAGGGAGGTGGTTGACTCGCCTTCCCTGGAGGTGTTTAAAGTGCGGGTGGATGAGGTACTGAGGGGCATGGTTTAGAGATTGGTGGGAATGGTTGGACTCGATGATCTGGTGGGTCTCTTCCAACCTGGTGATTCTATGATTTACTTGTGATCAGCATTGGGTGCTCCCAGAGGGCCCTGCCATACCTGCAATCACTGCTCAGTGATAATCTCTCTCTGATGCTTTCAAGGAAAGCGTTTCTCTCAAAGCAAGCACCTCCCCTAGCCTTCCCGCAACTGAAACCCAAGTCAGCAAAGAGAACAAGAGAAGGAAAATGTAAAAGTCACCAGAGAGACATGTGGCTGCAGGAGAAATTAGAAGGGTTTTTTGTTGGGAAGGTCCTGCCATGGAAAGGTTCATTGAAGGGACAGTGACATTTTCTCCACTATTATCATTGCTCTCAAACAGCAAAACATCACCCACCTTCAGACAGGGAGAGGTTGAATGACTTGCCGAAAGTCACACAGAAAGCCTGGGAATAAATCTGCATCTTCTCATTTCTCAGTAGAAATCCTTCCTATTCCAAATTATCACTTTCTCCAGCACAGGAAAGGTGGAGATTGTGATACTACAAGGACAAATGTGATGTTAAGATTACAGCATGGCTCCTTTCTAGAAGAAGGACACTGTGAGGTGTGGTGGTCCCTGACAGACACAACGGGATGACTCTTCACTGCTCCATTTTCAGCCTAGACCCATATGAAATCCCTTTTGAGCAGAAGTCTCTTCCTACGTTGACCTGACAGGTTTTGTACCAGCCCAGTTGCATCAAAAGGTTGTTTTCTGTTTTCTGGCTATATTTCCTTTCAGTCCTGAAAGATGATTCCAGGACTATTAAGACCTGTGAAGGATGTTCCAATGGCCCCCAAATTTTTTAGTAAGAATAAGATTGGCCATGACAAGACTGGGACCTGTCTGCAAAGCAGTGCTGGAATTGTAGCCAAAATTTAGAAGGTGGCAGGAAAAGAAAGCAAGAGGAAAGGAGCAGTGCAGGACAGTGACTCTTGGTGAAGAGCAAGGTTACACTTTTGGAGATGACTCCTTACAGGGAAATGAGTGTTTGTCTGAGGATTGGGTGTAGTCTGAGGTGCAAAGCTGGGCCAAAATAAGCCTTTTGTGTTCTTGCCCCTTATCCTCTGTTGCTAGGTTAGTCTTGTTTGGAGGGATCCCAACATTCACAGAGAGCAATTTGACTCATTCTGAGTTAGACAGATAAAGTAAGTTAGATAATTTCATTGTGAAGGTTTGTACTCCCTGCTGTGACTCTGCGGGAGTGCTGGGCTGCATAGCTTGGGCTTCAGCATCCAACATTTAGATGCTGAAAGCCAAGTGAGATCAAAGAGTGGGTTTCATTGGAAGGGTCTCTGCTCCAAAATCCTGCTCAAAGTAGGGCCAATAAGAATGCATTGTTCATGGCCATGTTCAGGCGAGGTTTGACTCTCTCCAAGGATGGGGCCCCCTCACCCTGTGCCTTCAGGCTCCTGTTCCAGGGCTTGATCACCCTCCTAGGGAAAAGCATGCTTCCTTCTGTCTTACAGGAACTGATTTTGTACCTGCTTGAGTTGTCATTTCTCATCCCATCACTGGGCACCTCCAAGGAGAGCCCATCTCTGTCTTTTCTACATCATCACTGAGGGGAGCTGCAGACAGCAAACCCTCCTTGCCATCACTCCCACTGTGTGCACTTGGCTCTCAGCCTTTTCTTATACAGCCCAAGCTCCAACTCTTGGTGGCCCCACTGGGCTCACTTTCATCTGCCATGTTCTGCCTGATAGAGAACTGTCCTCCTGCCTGAGGACACCAACTGGATCCGGTGCCCAGAGAGGAGAAGGAATCACTGCCTTGCCCATAATGTGGGAACCAGTAAGATGTGGGTGAAAACAAGCCCTGCCCCAAGCCTGATACGCCTGCAAGGTTCTCAAGGACAAGAGGGACATGACCATGGTTGCTTTCTTCATTTCAAAAGTGTCAGAGGAGGTTGAGGGGGATATAGAGGCCCTGAATGCTTTTCAGATGAGGGGGTGGGGAGGATCAGCTGTAGGCTGGACAAGGTCTGTAGAGCCTGAATGGCTTCAGGATATCTGGCAGTACTCAGTTTTACCTCTTGATTCGATAATCAGTTGGTAACCAAGGCCACTATGTGCATATGACTGCCCTCCATATCTGACTGCAGGCTGTAGAGATCAGAGCTCAGCGCTCGGGCTAAGCTACTGCTTAGCTAGTTTAGTGCTTCAGAGACACAGCCTTGCTCTTCCATACAACAAGCCAGAGATTTTTTTTTTATCTATATATAGCAAGAAGGTGCATCTCTATCAGCTTCTCCTGACTGTCTGGAAATCTCTGATCTCTCCCAATTTAAGCAGAAGCTTTTAAATCTCGCCATAAGTAGGGATTTTTTCTCTTTTGCTTTAAGGAAACAGGAAGACATAAAGCAAATGACATATCTACAGTAGATCAGGAGATAAATATTTATTACCCGGCTGAGCCTTGCTTCACTCTTTGGTCAGCTCTTCTAAGGAGCCGACTCATTCACAATAAATACAGAACATGGGGGTTTCCTTGTCATAACAAGCCAGAAGCAAAAAAACCTGGGATTTTTGCAATACAACTGCTCAGGGAAGCAGCAGTACAACTGCTCCAGTGTTTAGCCTGAAAATTCTGGGAGCAGAAAATGCTTCTCATATATCTGGGTGTCCCCAAGGCTCAAGAGTGATTCTTTGTATGTGCAATAACCAAAACTGGGCCTCAGTATGGGTGGGCTCCAACAAGGACAAGACTGCAGGATGGAAAACATTGAAACATCATCTCTGGACCAGGGATGTCCCTGCAAGTACTTTCACCTCCTTGGTCCCACCATGCACATCCCTGACTGTGTTAGGGATCACACAGCCCAGGAAGTCCAGTAGATGATCCTGCAGATCTTCCCACAGCACTTTGGAAATTGCTGGTTGTTTCTCACCAGGAAACATCTCGTCTCCAGGCAACAGAGCCGAAAGAGTTAAAAACCTCTTTTGCTTGCTTAAAGTAGACCGGGTCCCGACATCTACAGCATAAGACAAAGGATGGGGAGAGGTGCAAACAGATCTAAGCCGGTTTCAGCTCAATTAAAGAAGCTGATGTCTTCCGGAAAGAGCCCTTGAGGTTTCACCAGAGTCCTGTTATTTCTAGTGACTCCTGAAAATCGAGTCTAAGGATGTAAATTCCTCATAGCCGAGCATCTTCTCAGGGCCTGACAAAGAGAAGGGATTATTTTTCAGCTAACACCTTTGATTTTGCTTTTGCTAAGGGTTCTTTTTAGTTTTGTTCTGTAATTCTTGGCTGGAGCTTGGGGATTTGAAACGCCCCTTAGACAAGCAAACATCGTCTCTGTATGCATGTGGGTGCTTTAGCAGTGGATTGGCTTATTGTTTAATTCAGTCTGTTAGCGGTATTATTCTGTATCCTGGTTACATGAAGACCTTTGCTTTTCTCAGGCCTCTCATGAGGTGATTTCTTTGTTTACCTGAGTGGCTTGTCAGTTCCCTGAGGATTTTTCCCCCCAAATTTCTGAGTGTTATTTTTGTTTGTTTGGTTGGTTTTTTTCCAATCCAATTGCAGCTCTTTACATGTGACTAGGCAGAAGTACAGACCATGAACCTACTTGGAGGTAGAAATGCAAAAGGGAGGTAGCATTTCCTTTCTCATGCACCCACACAAGCACACACAAGGATAAACATGGACATCCATCCATCCATTCATCCATGTATGTATGTCCTGGCAGAGGCATCACATTTCTCATGAACCCCTGTGCCTGGCTGTGAAACACCCTTGAATTGTTTGCATATCTCCTTGGCTGAGACTAAACCCCATCCATCACAAATACAAGTGACCTGCCTGTGCTTTGCCCCTCTGCTTGTCCCTTCCCATTGTGTATGGTGTGATTTGTAGGGGAGGGACGAAAGTAAATCTTGCCTTGCATGAACAAATGCCTCATCCACTCTGGGAACACCCAAATGCTGCAAAATCAGAGACAGGCACTTAAAGGTGGGATTGGGTGGTGAAGGGAGTTAACTTCCCAGATTTGGGTGATAAAAGCATGAAATCCTCACCATCTAACCACGTGGTGAGTCACACCGGCATAAAGCTGGTGACACCTCTAGACAGCGCCCCTCTCCTCCCCATCGGGAAGGGTGGCTGCGTGCAGCTACCACAGCCAATGCACATTGCGCAACCCCCTATACTGTAAGACTGAGTAAATATTGACGTGCGACTTTGCACTTTGCATTTGTCACTTGCGGAGCTTCCTTCTCCTTTCAAGACGTGCATGCAGAGGGCAAGATGAAGGTTGAGTTTGCTCCGCTCTCCGTGCCACTACAGAGGAGGCTTCAGACAGCATCGGTGGTTCAATGGGTCTTTAGCTTCCTGTGTCTAGGTAAGAGTCATCTCCTTTTCCTTCTCTGAGAAGCCAGAACAGCTTTCAGAAGCCAGAACCCCAATCCCTTTTCTCTCCGACCCCAAAGACCTAGAACCAAAGGAAAGTAGCATTGAGGTTATCCTCTGGGAGTCTGCAGTGAATCCCAGGCCATGTTAGGACAAGTGATTAGCAGAGAGAGGACACTGTCTCACTAAAACAGTGTTTTTAGTTCTTTTTTTCCTTTTTTTTTAGTTTCTTGTCACCACTCAATCTGACCAGTAAGGAACTACATGGCCATGTGCATAGGAACATCTATGGGTCTTATGCAACAGCTAAAATCATGTGGGGTTTCAGCTTCTCCTGCTCTTCACGTTTAGTCTTTTCCTGATCTAAGATGCTGCCCTGCCTAGTGTTAGTCATGAGAAACAGTGTTCCCTTGCTTGAGGGATGGCATGATGGGAAGAACATGAGGGACTTTGCAACCCTGGAAACAGACCCTTGACTTTGTACAGATGCCTCTGCACAACACAAAAGGGCATTTCCAGGAAAACTCAGGCAGGCTGAGGAAGAGGCACATCAGCAAACTGATAAGCTCACTACTGCATGGAGAGCATCAGGTGCTGATGGAAATGAGAGACGTGCAGTTTTGGATAGGAAGCCCTCGGGAACACGGAGATAAGAGAATTGGTCAGCAGAGAATACAAACCATCTGGGGTGATTTAAAGCCCATCAGGAGCCAAGCTGAAAGTGATAACCTGGAATTTGCCATTGTCATGCCAATTCTTAATCTCAGGTGGGATCTGTGTAAAGCTGCTTTTTTTGTGTCAGGATAGTTGTTGACTAGTACCAATAAACAGAGCCAGCAGATTATTGTGTATATATGGGTCCTGGCATACAAGCATCTCCAAAACAATACCTACAAAGAAAGCATAGACATGTTTCAGAGCCTCCTTAAGTTTCTGAGATAGCTCCATACAAACTCTGGTATAGCCCTAGGGCTGAATGGCCACCTCTATACCAGTATCTGGAGGACTAGAGCACTGGGCCATAGGATATCCCTCTCCAGAGGGAGGGGAAATCCTGGTGTGGCAGTGGCATCACAGCCAGCTGAACTGCTGCAGAGCACAGATACGACAAGGCAGAGTGCAGGGCTCTTGGTGCCATCCTGTGCTTGTGTTATAAACCTTGGGTTATTCTAGTGCAGGAGAGATCCCAGCTGTGAGCAACCTTTCCTTGCACGCTGGAGACCATTTTGCAGGAGACAAGCGTTGATAACAGGGAAGGGACGATCTGGAAAAGTCATGCAGCCCTGGCCCCAACCAGACACATGGGGACATTTTGGGGTTCCCTGTAGCTACCTTCTTGTTCCTGTGCCAGGTTTTCCTTCCATGGTGCCTTGACAGAATGGGGCATAGTAGAGATGTGGCTGCAGCGTTAACAAGGGATACAACAACAAATCCCCTTTCCCAGCATGGATGCAGCTGGGGTTTATGCAGCTTTACCAGTGTTTTCCAGCAAAACAACTTGCACTGGAGGTTTGTCTTGTCTTGGTTCAAGCTGGCACTTGACTTTTCTGTGGTGGAAATGGCTGCTGGAGTCAGCAGAAAGACAGAAAATGGACAGGAAAGGATTTCTCCACAGCTGGGATGATCTGATCAAAATGCAGACTCTTCCTCCTGTGGGGAAATGGAACTTTCTGCATATGAGTATGAGACCCAAGCCCATGCCTCCTCCTCAGCTGGCCTTCCAGACATTATTGCCTTTTTCCTTGAACAATTTTACAGATTTTTGCAGTTTACAGATTTTTATGGGGTTTCTTTTTGATACAATCTGAAGCGGAAAGGAGTTAAGAAATGGAGTAGCAAATGCATTAGAAAGGTGATGACCAAACCTTGTAGAGAGATTCCAGCTGGTTTGATTCAAAAACTTCCAGTTTAACAACCGTGAAAGCTTGATGTCAATGTATACACTTAATTTCATCTCTTGAACTGCCAAGCCCCCTGTGTCGCACTCAGTTATAACCCTCAGACACAGAGATCAGACCTTCTATGGGCAGGATTTGGCCACTGGCTGCTGCTTTCTGTCCGAGACACGCTTGTGTTTCTGCTGCCAGAAAAGAGCTCCTGAAAACACACGCCTGACTGCTGCCAGACATTTGCACAGCCCTTTGGATGGAGATCCCAGCAGCCGCCGCTCGGCAGCACTGGTTGCAGGCAGCTGTTGCTATGGCTGTGGAAACGCATTCCCTGAGAAGCCAAGCACCCGGTGAAGGGCTCATTCATTCTCTGCGGGGCACTGGATGAGTGTAACAGCTCGACCCTGGTGCTGGCAGGGAGCTCTGCTGCAGTCTCTCTCGCAACAGGCAGGCATTGTCTGTGCTGCGGTTTACTTGAGAATGATCCTTGGAAGGGCACTGAGACAAAAGATACCATTTGCCTGAGATGCTGACAGCTGCTTGAAGAAGAGTGCATGGTGCAAGGATGGGATGCAGAGCCTGGAGTAGGGGCCCCATTGCCTCCCCCACCTGCAGTCACCCAATTCTTACCAAGAGCATCCTTCTATCGCAGTGTAGCCAGGCTTTTGCAGGGCACAGAAATCAGCACGCTGATGCTCAAACCTGCCACATTGCTTCCTGCTGTCTCTCTCATTCCTGGTTTCTACGGACTTGGGCAAGGGGATTCAGCCAGATATACTATGCAGAAGCATTAATATGGGGCTAAACCCATGCAAACAATCCCAGTGCAGAGGCAAAAGACCTGGGCACACTGCCTCTGCAGATCCAGTGTACAGCATCCAGCCTTTGAACCCTTTCATTCAGCAGGGCTGGCTCAAAGGGCATGCGGCACCAACATGAGTAGGGCTCCCTTGACAGCTGAACACAGTCCACTGCCTGAGAGGGCCTGGCCAGGCTGCCAGGCTTGACTGTACTGAGGGGTACAGGATCTGTGCAGGCTGTCACTCTCAGGGACTCTAACTTGGCATTGGGAACCTCAGCAATGTGTGTCTGGCAAACCATCCTGACCACTGTAATATGAGCTTGACCCATTCTGGGGCTACTGTGATGCCAAAAATGTCTTTCCATAGACTGTTGTTTTCCCTTTCGGGATGAACAAGCAAATGCTGGGTTAGCAGCAATGTTGGACGCAGCAGCACTCTGGTGGGACCTCATCCCTGTACTGATCTGACCAGAAAAGTTCTCCATGTGCTTCTAGGCTGTGGTTCACTTGGAAGCCACAGCATATACCTGTGTGTTGTCTGTGATATGCCCATATTTTCAGCAGAGGAGAGACCTGCAGCTCATGACAAAACTACTTAGCACAAGATGCCCATAACCAAACACTTCATTTTTGCCCTGAGTTTCTTTAAGGGAGCCCAGCCCAGGAAACCACTTGGCCTGTGAGGGGGTCTAAGAAAGCCATCACATCCACATGGATGTGTCTTCTCTTTGCTGACTCCTATATGACCATGGAGATGTGAGGTGCCAGGTCCTGGATCATGAAGAACTGTTTCAGAAGCACTCCTGATCAACGGGCTGGGTGAAGACTTGTGACCCTGCAGTCCAGGAATGTCCTGCAATGGCTTCACCAAGACTGACACTTCACCATGGACAAATGCAGATAAACCTCCCAGCACCTGGCCTAGACAGAAAGTGTGAGATTTAGGGTCTGTACGGAGCTTTCCTTCCTTTCAAGCAACCTTTGGATTGATTTGTTTTTAATTTTGAAGAGGCCTCTCTTCACTTCCCATGGCAGTGTAGACAGTGCTGCAGCTAATCTCAGCCCAGCATAGGACTCTGCAGCCATTCTCAGATAACCAAACTGATGTGATTGCAAGGACTTATACATGATTCCCTTAGACCTCCTCTTGCAGACCATAGTGATGCGTAGCTAGAAAAGACTTTGTGCAATGGCTTAAGCAATCTTATAACAATTTAGCCAGTGCCTTTGGGCTACCTCACAGATGTCCAGACCTGCAGAGGGAAGAGATGAGCATCAGGTTTTTTTGCAACTGCACCCTCAAGCCTGGTTGTTCCTCCTTGAGTGTGCAGCTATGGCCTCGTATATTGCAACTTCAGGCTGGGAATCAAAAGGTTTATGAGGTCAGAAAGGTGGAAGGCAGACGTAATGGTGATATGGTTGAATACTAAAGGTAATATTCCCCTCTTTTCTGTTAAAGAATAGTTTAAAGGCAGCAAGGCAGAGCCATGTTATAACCACGTTTCATTGGCATTTGTGTGTCTTTTACACCTGCAGACCCATCTTCACCAGAGAGCTTGCTTCCATGGGAAGGTTGTCCAAGCCAGGGCCTGGAATTAGATGGCCTTTAAGGTTAACTCCAGCCCAAATCTCTCTATCATTCTAAGCTAGAGAGCTTTGCAGGGTCCTGACAGGTGATGAGCTCAAAGAAGGGTTTCTAACAAACAGAGGACTTGCAGGTTTCCCCCGTCCCCATCAGAACACAGACTGTCATCTCTTCCAGTGTCATTTCTGAGACTCAGCAGCCCATTGCAGGTTTCTTTGTGGGCACAGTGGGTTGTCATAGGCTGGAGTTTGGCCCTAGAAGGGAGAAATCTGCTAAGGTTCCTTGGCCAAGAGCCTAATGCTGTATTTGTGATATCCTTTAAAGTGCTTGTCTGGCAGGTAGCCCAGAAAATGACAGTAATTTATAGGAAAGCAGATGCTAAGGGAAATATGGCTCTCATTTGGGAAGCTCTGAAGTGGTCCCTGGTCTAAGGAGGGACAGATAAGAAACTCTTGGATTTCCTCATTTTCCTCTTAGGATTCCTCTCACGAGAAGGAAGCAATGATTATGTGAAACAGCCTTGCAACAAGCAAATATTTCTGCATGTCACCCATTCCTTCTGCCTTGTCCTGCAGAAAAGAAGCAGAAGGGGCAAAAAGATGACTTTAGGTTGTCCTTGCTGCTCTGCTTCTCGAAGATGAACCACAGAGGAACGGGAGTGTGTGTGCCCCTCCTGTGTGGATTCAGGAAAGACTAGGGATTTACCTCAATAGAAATAGAACTTGGCTTATGGTGCACAGTCCTTCTCTCCAGCCCTCAGCTCAAATGGGTACAGGATTTGGCACTTTCTCCTGAGGAATGTTATTTTGCAGTGGCTTGGAGAATAAGGAGATCTTTAAGATATGAAGACACCCCCGTGTGCCAGGGAAGGGAACCTGTAACCAAGCTGAAGAGCATTAAGTCTTGGCAAGCGGGGCTGGTGGTGAAGCCAGCCTGGAGACCTGACACTGCTTTCAGGAAGCAGTGATATGGCTCCATGGCAAATACCTTCTGAATTGTCTGGACAGCCTCCATATCTAACCCATGGGATAGCACTGCCTCTGCTATGTTTCTGTTGAAAAGTTTGAGGACATGACACACAGAGTTGGAAAGGGGACAGCAATCTCCCTTGACATGAGCAGCTACAGTGACTCCCCCTCACACTCAAGCAGCAGTACAGAGTGCCCCTTTCTCTCCAAAATATAGCTCATAAATAATCATCTCTGCCTGAGGTTCTGATTGATTTGAATGCAGAGAATAGGACATTTTCTTGAACTTTCCTGCCTCTTTGTTCCCATCCACAGCAACTTTCCGACTGAGGATCTATTCCAGCACAGACATGGACTCCTTTCCTACAGCAACCATGACACTGTAATATTTTATAACTTCATACACACAAAATAAATACTAAGATTGAGCAAAGGTCACTGTGTGCAAATTCTATCCTGAAAAAAAAGAATTGCAAATAAACCAAAGGAGATATTAATAGTTATATAATTGCAAGATAAAGCCTCACTTGGATGATAAGTGCATGGATGTGGACCAGAACCACTCCTTAATTTTGCAGAATGTACTTTGAGCTTTGCGTGGTATGATAAAAGGAGAATTAGGTATTGCACAGTTTTGCAGCAGACCTGATGACCTGGCTCCCAGGTGCACCAAAACTGCAATCTTTGCGTTGTTCCTTGAGAAATATTTATAGGTCCTGTGGACCCTGGAGATTTGTTTCATGCTGGATGCTCTTTTCTTCAAGAGTTGTAAAGACTGTGTCTGTACCACTTGAAAGGAGTGGCATTAGGTGCGAGCAGTGGTTCATTCTGAGCTGGAGGATGCATTGCAGGTCAGACCTTTTGCTCTGCTGACATCTGCAGTGTTTCTCCATGCATTGTTTCAGGGCCTACCCAGGCACCTGCTGCAGTGTCTCTACTTATATGAAGACCTAAGTTCCTATTTAATCTTTGAGGAGATTTCAGATCCTGCTACATTATAGGGTTTTTTCCCTATAGGAAGCATAAGTGCTGTCACGTCAGTGTTTTAAGAAGGGGCAGGGATTTCTTTTGACAGGTAAAGCTCTGGGATCAAGGTGACTTATTAAAAAAAAATACTACAAACCAGATCTACTTATTTATACTTACATCTCCTTCCTTCTTTCTCCTTATTTACTTTAAAAGCAAACAGGATATACAAAGATGTTCTCAGGTGAGAGCATTGTGTGCCTCTTCTCTGACAGGCTGTAGCTAAGACAAGGTGGAGAGAAGTGCCAGGAGACTCCTAAAGATGAAAAACTGTGTCTCAGGTGATGAGGGTATGGATGCACCTATCTCACAGCTGATATTTAACACTGCCTCTCCATTCTCAAATCCTTCATCTCTGGGTGGTGGATCTGTGATGAAGACCCAGAGAATAAGATATATAGCCCACCACACATGATGTGGCCCATGAGCTGCAGAAGGCAAAGAGCTTGGATCAATGCTGTTTGGTTTTATTTTTAGCCCAGTCTGCCCCTTCCCAGACAGCACCGAGGCTTCCAGAGGGACAGACAGAGAAGACACAGCTCTTCCTAAGCACTTTTTAGGGCATCTGTTTAATCAGTTGTCAGCTTGGTGGCCACCAGCGCTTCTCAGTCTCTGCGCAGACGTTGTTGGACTTGGGTGGGATTTGATGTACTAAGTGATGCTTGTGTGCACACAGACTTTTCTTCTTTTGTTTCTATGCCAAAACACAGGACGTAAGGGAGATGGGAGGTAGAGGGCAAAGCTGAGCAAAACTGGAAGCAGCTCAGAAAAGTCTTTAAAGACTTGGGAAAGTCCCAAGTCATTAATGTCTTAGGGAATGAAACAGAGCATTCTTATAAAATCTGTGATGACACCAGGTTGAAAGGACTGAAAATCCTCTAGAAGCCAGAATTACAGTTGAGAGTGAACCTGAGGAGTGGAGGAAGGAGTCCAAAATCAATAAGAAAAAAAACTCAATAGAGAGTAAAATCTTATCTATGAGAAGATAAAAAATTAAAAATTTGAGACACTTAAAATGACAAATGGATAGCTCAGGTCAACCTGTTGGGGATCGTACAGGACAGGGCACGGTGCCTTGCATTTTGCAAAATGCCAGGTGTCATCAGAGGGTATTAACAAGAGTTTTGGGGTGAAACACAGGCAGAGGTCAGACTGACACTAGAGAAAATCCAGATAGCGAAGGGACAGAGATCTGATACATTTGGGATGCAGTGAGATCCATCAGTTTTGAAAGAAAAGTGGGACACAGCAGCCTTTGGAGAAATAGGTGGTTGCTGCAAGGATGATGCTTGATTGCATTCCAGATTCCTGGTGTAGATAGCAAAGAAACCAACTCTTCTGCAGTAAGTCCAAGGAAAGCTTGGGCTCCAGCTCAGGTCCAAACAGACTAAATCCCTTCAAACAGACTAAATCCCTTCAAATGAATCACTCCTCTCCCAAAGTCAACCTAACCCATCCACCAACTCACTGCCTGGCTTTTCTCTCAGCACAGTGCTGCACAGCTGTCTTCATCGCCCTCTTCTTCACCCGTTTTTGGTTGGTCAGTGCCCTCTACGCTGCATGGTGGTTCATAGACAGGGAAAAGCCCAGCAAGGGTGGGAGGCGAATCCACACCATCCGGAACAGTGTCATCTGGAGGTACATGAGGGACTATTTCCCCATCACGGTAAGTGCCACTGATCTCATCAGCTCTAAGGATACTCAGAGACCAACTTTGTCCTTGGTGTTTTGAGGCAGTCTGGGGCAAGCATTTGTGGCACAGGGTGCTTGAAGCTCAGTGTTGAAGTCTTGAGGCAGTCTTCCCAGCTCTTAGATTACTGCAAAACCCAGGAAAAAAAATGCAGGCTACAATTTTCACAACTGCATTTTTAAATCACCTGCCTTTTACCCCCCCCCCCCCATTTAACCTCGTTATATTCCAGTAGTTAGGGAAATCTCCCTTTGCCTGTTTCCCATGTGTATATTGTGACACTTCTGCTCTTCATGCTGCTCAGTATTTACCCAGTAGACAGAGGGCCAAGTTTTGCCCAAAATCCAAGAGGTCCTGGTGCCTTGTAAGGTCACTATCCCTTTCTGCTGGGGAAGAGGCTGAATGGGTAAAGCTGAGCGCGCACTAGGCAGTCTCGTGGGGTTGCTGTTCTGCTAAGAGAGACTTCCGTGACATTTTCTGATTTACTTTAGTGCATTTGGTTGGCCTTTGTCCTTTCTCTTGATCTACTATCCCCTTGGCATGTCAAATTCATGGACCAACACAAAATCCTGCCTTGGAGCCATAACAAGTCAGTACAAATCTGAGCAATGCAACAGAAAAGTTCCTGGGCCACACAAGGGAATGAGTTTCTATGGTAGACCAAGCTACGGGAATTTGTAAGGGAATTCCTTTAATGAAGCATTAACTGTTGAGGGAGCTCAGATGGAATGCAGACAGCTGTGCTTCATGGTTAGAGACAGTCAGGAGTGAGGAGCTGGGTGCTACAGCTCAGGTAAAATGAGGTGGGCAGCCCAAAGAGCCAAAGGACTCATCAGCCCAAAGGAAAAACAAGGCCCCAGGTTGAGACTCTATCCTGCATAGAGTCGGGCCTGGGATAAGGAGCAAAGTGAAAACCAGAGATGATGTGCCCAAGGCCACCCAGTGGGTTTGCTGCTCAGCCAGAAGTAAGAGCCAGCTATTTTGAAACACGGCCCTGCACTTCAACAGTAAAACCTGAGGTTTCTCCCTAACAAACTGAAGGACAAAATCCACACATTCTCCATAAAACACCCAAAACTTTCAGGGTCCTGGAGTGCAGACTACAGGGTTGGTATGGAAGCAGATTAGTTTAGGGCAGAAATCAGGGCTGCGCAAAAAAAAAAAAAAAAAAAAAAAAA
>WAAB01018743.1:260864-285648 GCA_013389865.1 Piaya cayana | reverse complement strand
AAGAAGAGAAAAGATAGAGTCTGTCTGGATCTCTCCTATCACTTCTGAGTGGATCTTATGCATAATTATGTTATAACAACTTAGAAGGATACATCTCCCTCTAGAATTACAGTGTCTAAAATCATGGAATTATAGAATAGTTAGGGTTGGAAGGGACCTTAAAGATCATCTATTTCCAACCCCCCTACCGTGGGCAGGGACACCTCCCACCAGACCAGGATGCCCAAGGCCACATCCAACCTGGCCTTTAACACCTCCAGGGATGGGACATCCACAACTTCCCTTGGCAACCTGTTCCAGTGTCTCACCTCTCTCACCATGAAGAAATTCTTTCTAATGTCTAGCCTACATCTGCCACTCTCTAGTTTATACCTGTTCCCTCTCATCCTGTCACCACAAGCCATATAAATGGTCACTTTCCAGTTTTCCTGCAGCCCCTTTCAGGTACTGGAAGGTTGCTGTAAGATCTCTGTCCAGTTAATGGCATATAGCACTGTGCAACCCTGGGATTGTCCCTCACAGGACCTGAGTGCAAATAGTAGAGACAGATGTGCTGGGCAGAACCAGACCATTGCTCTCTTTTTCCACTGCTGTGGATCATTCAAATAAATCCACTTAATTTTGTGCTGGAAGCTGGATTATGCAAGCCAAACTTCCCATGTCTCAAGTGGGTGAACTGCATGTCCAAGTTGCCTTTCTGTAACACCATCCATCAGAGTAGGTCTACTCTGTGTGCCTGCTACTGCCATTGAGTTTCTCTCCTCAAAGGCACAGCAGAAAGTAATGTTAAGGAACTGCAGTGAGTTATTTTATGTCTAATCTCAAAACTTGTGATTTAAGGGCGTTGGGATGAACTTCAAAGCAGGGCCCTTAAAAGATGTATCATAGCCTTTTGGGAAGGAATCAGTACATGTCCTAGGAAAGCCTGTGGTGACTTTTACCATCAAGCACAAGTAATATTTTATGATGTTTAATAGGAAACACTTAGTGGGTTCCCAATAAATTATTCCCAAGATTGCCTTAGAAAATGTTAGAATTGGAAGGAGCTATTCATGTAGCTGTAATGACTGTATGCAATATATATTCTGTAAATTAGTTTTGGCCATAAGCTGCTGGTGGTGCAGTATTGGATGAGCCTCTCTGCTGACGCTCAGCTACCAACCCAGTGACACCACTTCTCCCATCCCTTTGTAAGGCCATGCATACCCCTCCCCGAACACCACACTGCATTGTCCATCTGTCCCTCATCCTTCCCTCCCTGGGTGCCACTGCAAGGCAAGGAGGATCTGGCCAGAGGACCAGTAAGACCAGTAGAGGGAGCATGGCTACTGGGCTTGGCTGCAGCTCAGTGAGTGAAGGCAGGGAGGGTTCAATGGAGCCTTTCTCACTGCTGGTCTGGGAGAAGTCACAGTGGGTTCTTCAAAAGGACAGCAGAAACCAAAAATATAATAGCAAGTCTATTATAAACTGGCAATCACACAATAATATTTCCTTAAATAATTTTCTGTCCTCCACACTTTATTTACTCAGGGACTTTCTAAGCCAGAATATAAGATTTAACAGCTCTTGCTGAATGTATCTGATACCTTCTGTTACCATGGAAAATCGTCTGGCATCCCCAGTATCCCACAGCAAGGAGCTCACCTGATGAACCACACTTATCGTACAGTGAAGATCTCCCTGCTCTTATCACTGGAAACTCCCAGATTAGCCCATGCAAATCCTGTCCCCCCTACCCCTGCCACTCCCAGGCTGTACAACAAGATTGTAGATTGAGTTCGTTCAATCCCGGAGGATTAGTCATTCTGGAAGATTAAATGTGGCTCCTAATCCTCCCAGATCCTGGCAGCACATCAGTATCTGGAGGCAGGAATTGCTGCCTGCTATTTTATTTTAGGAAGTTGTGTCAAAAGCCGTCTTTGAAGAATCCCTGGGCATGTTTGCTCTTGTGAAAGCAAAGACAGGTTGGGATGAGCATTTCCGAGTAGCTGGGCAGCATGAATTTGCACTTTGCTGCAGCATCTGGCTGCTTGCAGCCTCCGAGCTGCCAGGAGTGTGCAAAGAGCACCCTCTGGTGACGCTGCCTTTGCACAAGTAAAGCTTTGCTGCTGGGGTTCTTCACCTCGGGTCTGACTGCTTTTCAGTAAGGGATTTGGAAGCTATGGGGTCAGGCAACACCCGAATGACTTCGGGTGTTTTAAAAGGGGGATTAAAAAAAGCACTGGGACAGGTTGTGCAGAGAAGCAGTGGGTGCCCCATCCCTGGAGGTGTTTCAGACCAGGTTAGATGAGGCTTTGAGCAACCTGACCTAGCAGAAGGCATCCCTGCCTCTGGCAGAAGGGTTGGAACTAGATGATCTCTAGTCCTTTCCAACAGAAACTGTCTTATGATTCTAAGAATCCAAAAAAGCATCCAGTGCATTTCCCAGGAAGATTTTTTCTGCTTCATTCCCTGTATTTTAACCCTGTTCTACTCTTTCTTCTTTATATGCCTCATAATAGGCCTGCACTACCTGATTGAGCTCATCTGGGTCTTAAAAGTGGGGAAAATATACTAAAAGGTGCAAAATTAATCTATGTGAAGTAGGTTACAGTTGAACATCTATCCAGTGATGCCTGCTGTGGATTGATGTTGCTTTCAAAGAGATTTTGGATACCTTGTAGTGTTCTACCTATTCTGAGTTCAATAAGACGCCAATAATCTGTTTGCTGCTGGCAGGTCTCTGAGCAAACCACTATATCCATTCACACAGTCCCTTTCCCATCATTTAATGTGGAATCTATATTACGAAGCACACACCCAGCATTACAGTAAAAACAAATTTCACCCATCACGTGGCCAAGTCAATGTGCATCTTCACTGCTTCTCTTCCCAGCCCTATCCCTTCCTGCAGCTATAAGACTGCTGTCACCAACCACCTTCATACAACCAAGGTGCTTTGGTAACTTCAGCTGAGGAGCACCAGGGATATACAGAATGTGATGATGGAAGTGAAATGGGGAAAGCTTAAGCTTGACAAGATCCACCTCTAGTACAGTCCTCAAACAGAAGTCACAGCCTCTTTCTGGCTATAAACAAGGACTGGAGGCTTGATTTAGACAACAGATTTCACCTTTCAATCACACAGCCTGGATTATGAGATAAATCTAGCAGCAGGAAGCTAAAACTAAGGTCTTAGAGTTACGAATCCTGTCTTTGGGCACTGTCATCATTCAGAGCAACCCCAGCAGCCACCATCTTTAGCAGCTTTATTCAGGACAGCCTGAGAAGTTTTTGCTGTGTGGAGAAGGTCCCTGTGGTCTTTACTGCACTGTTTTCTACTTGTGAGGAGCCACAGGACATTTCTTACTAGCCTTGGACCTTATTACCTATAGCAACTGCCAGAGTCCTGGCCTCCGTCATTGTGCTGTGGACTTGCTGGTATTATTTGTTTTTTGTTAGTGTAACTAAAATGAGTTATTGGAAAACTAGCTGACTCCTAGAAGCTGTGATTTGGGATGCCTCCATCCCATAGCTCATTCATTCTTATAACTGCATAAATAATGATGGGGGTTAGTTGAGTGTGTTACGGTTCTGGGGGAAGTGCAAGGTGTTACAGAGAATCATAGAAGCATAGAATCACCAGGTTGTAAGACACCCACCGGATTATCAAGTCAAACCATTCCTACCAAACACTAAACCATAACCCCTCAGGACCTTGTCTGCCCATGCCTTAAACACCTCCAGGGAAGGTGAATCAACCACCTCCCTGGGCAGCCTGTTCCAATGCCCAATACCCTTTCTGTGAAAAACTTGCTCCTAATGTCTTGCCTACATCTCCCCTGGCAGAGCTTGAGGTCATTCCCTCTTGTCCTGTCCCCTGTCACTTGGGACAGCCCAAGTTTGCATGAATCAAGCCCTTCCATGAATGTTTTCTTTCTTTTCATAGAAGTGGTATTATTTGTAACTGGGGATTTTGTGTTGTGGCCCGTGATGTTAAGTATAATTTCTGATTCAGAGCAGTCTCGACTGTTCAGTTTACTTCTTTCTGTTTACTAGAGGAGAGAAAAGGGATTGTTAGAGCAAAAATAAGACATGGCCAAATAACCCAAAGCCACCTCTCTCTACTTTTCTGAGGAACTTGTGCGTCCCCTGTCTTGACCCTCTTTTCTCTTCCTTTGGATGACCTTAAGTAAAAGAGAGACCACTGCTGAGGTGAGGTCCACTGGAGGACTGTTGTCCCACCATCTGCACTGCCAAGCAACATGCTATGCCACAGTATAAGGGAGGTCCTCCAAAACCCCAAAAACATCATCACAGAAGAACAAGGGAACACTTGGGTGTTTTGGAGTTATCATCCTTACCAGCTTTGTGAGTGAGGATGATGAAGTCCTATCCTAACTCAATTAAACCCACTCAGCCGGTCATAAACCCCAATACCTGGTGCAGACACAGCTCTGATCTGGCATTGTGGCACCTGAAGAAAACCCCAGTGCCCAAAGCCCTCTTTCTCCAACGGTCCTTCCAAGATCCTTGCTTTTGCTGGGACCTAAAACCTATCTCCCTCTGCAGCTTCTAGCAGTACTGGCATATTTGTTCCTCCTTTGGTCTCCTCTCCAGACACCCCTGGGTGGGCTCCCTGTTTCTCTTTGCCTTGGCATAATTTCTCCTTCTTTGGATTTGGCTGGGTTGCTGGTTTACTCTACTGAGTTTTATCCCACAGGGGATCTGGCTGCATGTTTTGTCCTGTAAGAGATGCTCTTTAGAGTTGCCCGGATAGACAACAAGGGACCTGAGGATTTGCTTTGGACAGAGTTGAAAGGAGTTTTTTCCTACTTAAGAGAGAATTCATGAACACAGCAACCTGGGAGACAGAGTTTGGGGGCAGAGAAGGACAGAAATACAATAGTAATTCAATTTGGGGAGACCTGAAATGAAGAAAGCACAAGCTTGCTGACAGGCTTTCGTGATCACATCATCCACTGCTCTGTAAATGGTTGCTGGGCTGATGTCATGCTATCCCCTGTCTCCCATCCCATACTCATCTCATCTAAGCGTGCATTGCCACGCAATGTCAGCGGCCTCCCTGGCTCATGTCCCCCGGCATGGCAAGCAGTGCCCATACTTGTCTCAGCTTGACTTGATCTAATTGCTCACTTAGTGCCCTTTTAATCTCTACAGCCCTGCAAACAACGCCAGATGGGGGCCTTGGTATCATTCTAGAGCATGCTGGAGAGGTCCAGTCCTTCGAACTTACGAAAACTTTAGTTTCCTGAAGCAGTACTACACCAGCCTCACACAAGGAAAAACCCATCCTCTCTCTGTGATGTGGGGCTGGACAGTCCAGTCTGTAGGGGACAACCAGAAAACCCCAACCATATCTTGAGGGGTGAATTAAAGCAGCCTTGTTAAATCAGTGCTAAATTCCTGTTCTGGTACAATCATTCAGAAGTCCTAATTCCGATTAGCTTAATTCCACTCCGAAATGAATTTTAAAAAAACCCAACCAAAACAAATACCAAACAAGGCCACTTTAATTCCAGCTAAGCGCATCTGCTTGTGATGTTAATACGGTTTAACTAATCCAGTTTAAAATTAATTTGGATTAAATTGCTTGAGATCCTTGCTGGTGCACGGGCTTCTCTCAGAGCTCCTGAAAATCTGTGTATGCACTTCCCTAACTCAGCTGTCAGTGCATAGAGCAGGTCTCACCACACTTCTGCAAGAGCTGGAGGAATTGGTGCAGGTTTTCACTCATGTCTTGGATCCGTATCTGAGTAGAGAGAGTGAAGGGGGGGTTACTGCTACAGAGGAATCACTGTGAGCACTGAACAAGTGTACTGATCAAAATATTCCTTCATGAAGGAGAAGCATAAAGTAGGCCTCATCCTTCCAAACACAAATCTAAATTAATTTGTTGAGAAGTTCAAATCACTCCAGATCTGGGATCTGGAAGGATTCATAACACCTTTGACAAAGAGTCATTACCACTGCCAGCAGTCAAGAAAGAAGGCAGCATCTAGCCCATGCCCAGGAGGAGGTAAGGGAAGCCAGCAAATCCATTGGCTCAGTTTGGACAGCACAATCCTGAGCTACTAACAGCTCCTTGCCTTTGGACCATAGGTCATACACATTAACTTGGCATCCCTCAGGCCTCTGAGATGAGAAACTGCTCTTGTTTTGCAAAAAAACCTTCAGGTCAAGCACTTGTCTCACTCAGGTGTTTATACACAGACTGGCTTGGCTGGACCATTAAGTTCTGTGACAATTATTAAAGGTTCAACTCACCCAGAAAGACCAGAGCAGCAGATGCCATCTGGTGGGTGTGGGAATGACAACCTGAGAAGAAGAGTCTCACCCCTCTGCACCTTAACCCCAGCCCTATTTTGGGGCTGGAGTGCAGGAGAGGGCTGTGCTGGGCCACATCAGGTATTAACTTTCCTGGCAGTTTGGGAGCAGAGATTGACCTCTGGAAGGTGAAGAGGGAAGAAATGAATTAACAGTGGGAACAATCCAGATGGGAGTATTGAGTTTCTGCATTAAAGAGTTTCCAGAAGGATAAGGGTGGTTTAGAATCCAGGAGCCTCCTTTGCTACAGATTTCCTCTCTGTCTTGCAGAAGCTCTTTGGCTTCTCTGTAAGTTCTAGCCAAATCATCCAAATGTGACTAGACATTGTGACAAAATGAGGAACTTTCTGTGTCCTCCTTCACTTATGCCCTGGATGGAGCCAAATAACCCAACTAAGTCACTCCCTCATCTTTCACTGGATGACCACAGCATCCGGGTGTCTCCTAGGGAGAGTTTTTAAGGATGTGTGGTGTCTTAGCACAGGGGAACTCTCCAAGTGAAGCAGTTTGCACAGCTCAGCAGACAGCCTGAATTTGACTTTTCATTAGCAAAGAGGATGGTGTGACCTTGAGGAGCAGCCAGGCATGTAGCCTATTGTCACTTTGCCTCTTTTTGCCGCCCTACACACACAGAGATGGAGATTTAGTAGTTTCCAACACAGCTAGCATCTCGCCTCCCTGCTTATAAATCATGTAGGGATGAAAGGTTGTCTGGAAGTTGAAGATGAATGTAGAAAACATTGACGCAAGCTGAGATTACTAAAAAGTGAGCAGATCGTGGCAGGGGCCCTGGGCACTTAGTAGTTCAGCCATCTGCCCCTCTTCCTGCGTAGGCACTTCCCATGCCAGCAGCGGTGGGACTCTTGTTTGTCTGTTCCTCTCATTAGGAGCAGGCGCTTGAATGGGCACATGTGTACAGTCAACAGTAGCTTAGGACAGATGGGAAATTAGCTACAATATAAGAAAGTAAAATACACCCTCGTGATTAACCTGTGGTTCTGGCTGCTTCTAGGAAAACATGTGCACCATTAATTGCTCCCTAAGTGTGAAGGGAACCAGGATACTTGGAGGGGAGATGTGCTAAAACACGTAAGGCTTTTGTTCGTCTTGAACATAAGTGCCTTTGAGCTGTCTGGAAATTCCTGGTGGCTCTGTGGCTAACCTTGGAAAGGTTTATCCTTCCTCAGTGTTGTGGACGTCCTTGGCACCCACAGAAAAGGTGTAGAGGCATCAGTGTTCATTTTTGACTGTTTCGATTATGCGCAGGCTGGCTGGTGTTGTCATGGCAGGATTTTCTCAGTGGCAGAGCTGGAAGGTGGTCTTGTCACACCTGCCCTTCTCCTCTGGGCAGTCCATAGAAAATGTAACCCACAGAGTCCAAATCTCCCTTTATCTTTCTGTTCCTTATTTCCCTTTAATCATCCCTTCTGAGTGGTGCCTGTTCTCCCGTGTAGTATCTTCCAGGCTTCAAACCCACTTTCAGACTGGCCGAGCATTTCAGCTAGTTACTTAACCATCCCCCAAGGGCTGGCTATGTGCTGTTCCCTTCTCCCAGTAAAAATGCAACAATCTTGGGCAGATATTCATTGATCTTTGATGGATTCAGGGATTAACTGGGCACCTAACACAGGCACAGGCAGCTGGGTTCTTGCAGGCTTTCCCCAGTGGAAAGAAAACCATCAGCTTGCTCTCTGTAGGATGTCTTAGAGCTGGATCTCTCCTTACCACGTACAAAAGCGTTCCTGGATCACCTAACATGTACTTCAGGACAGGGCAAACCTTGGGTCCACACTATCATGTAGAGTAGGGCCATGTCAGTGCAGCAGGTAGCAGCCTTACATGGATCATTACCAGAAGGATTCTGCTCTCCCATTGCTGTTCTAGTCGGGGGTGGAGGAAAGGGTGGTTTGAAATAATCACCCTTTTCTCACTTTTCATCTTTTTTTTACAATATTAGGAAATGTACTGGAAGATATTTTAAACAAAGTAAGTTCTAAACTGCACCTAGTCCAGATCAAGGCAAGATAAGGAACTGTGCCATTGAAAATATCATTTTGGGCCAGTGGGTAGGAGGAGATGGAAATAAAGGCAATGAAATACATCTCAGTGAAAAACTATTGAGTTATTTCAGTTGAGCTTTTCCAACAGAAGACACAGAGGGTGCTAGGGCAGATACGCCCTCCAGATATCCCACATCTCTTCTCCGTAGCCAGTGCTCCATACCCTAAAGGTAACAGCTCTATTCATAACACAAATTCATGCCTCTGTTTTGGTTTCATTCCTGTGTCCAGTTGGTGAAGACAGCAGAGCTGGACCCTAGGCAGAACTATCTGATGGGATTTCATCCCCACGGGGTCCTGGCAGCAGGAGCTTTTCTCAATTTCTGCACAGAGGCATCAGGTTTTTCCATGATTTTCCCGGGTATCACCCCACACCTGATGATGCTCTCCCTCTGGTTTCGCATCCCCTTCTTCAGGGACTACCTGATGAGTGGAGGTAAGCGGTGCACCAACACAGGCAAGTAGTGGGATGAATGGGTGAGTTGGGTGTTTCTTGGGGGAACAGAAAGTGAAAATACCAGGGGGGCTTGGGAAGAAGAGTCAAGGGTCTTTTTATCCCCATCTGTGGCTGATCTGACCCATACACAGACACAGCTATTGGAGGTGACAACTAAAAACTCTCTGAAGTTAAAAATCGTGCTCCTAGCTGTTATCTCTGTTGTTCCATTTCATAGATTGCCTCTGTACCAGGAGCTGTGTAACAGCAAAATGCAGAGCAAATTGTGAGCAGAAGTTCTGAGACCAGAAGAGGCAGAGTGGACCTGTATTTCTTTCTTTCCATGAAAATAACAATCAGGCTTGAAATTGTGGTTGCTGCTGAAAAAAGTAGAAAACCTTTTTTAACTAAAGCTGCTGCCACTTTCAAGGAAGCAGAATCCAGTGACAGAAGATGCAAATAGCAGCTCACACTGCTGAAAAAGCCATGTGGCAGGAGAAGAAGTAGAAATGAAAAGAAATAGGTAAAAATTAAATAGAGAGAGAGGGAAGGGAGTCTGGAGAGATTTTTGGTGAATGACAGGAGGTGACCTCCATCATTTGCTGCTAAGCTGGGGGAATGGCCACTTCTCCAGCTAAATGGGCTCATGTTGTGGGCAAGATACAATAGACTAAACACAGGCATCTAGCTCTGAGATACCCCAGGGCATTCATCACCCTGTTTTCCATATAAACCCAGGCTCCTGCTTATGAAAAAATATTTACACAGAGAGCAAGGAATCATAACAGTGAGATATAAGAGAGTTGTGACCCAGGCAAAAGAAGGTTTGATCACTGTAATGTGGGAGTTCAGTGCATAGCTCATTTTTAGGTTGATTGAATCCATTCGACCAAGAAGTTTTAATTTGCAAATTATTGCAGCCCCTGAAACAGGGATTTTTTAAAAAAAGAAATCAAAACAATGTTGCTTCATCATTTCTGAATTAAAGATTCCTAACTTTTTCAAGTATACAACATCAAGAGACCAAATTATGCATTAGATTCCACTTTAAATTAGCAGCATCCACTGAAATCTGTGTGTGTTTTGACATAAAGCGAATGTTTCACTGAGTTGAGAATGATTCAAGATTCAACACTGATTTGACAACAAATCAAACCAGATTTTCCTTGGGGTTTAAGTGCAGCTAGTTCTCAGTTTACTTTTTTCCTGAGGTTTTTTTCCCCATTTCTCACTTCTGGGCCAGACAGAGAAGGGATAACTGTATGTTTGCTGAGCAGGGCTGTGTGTGAAACCAGCACCTTTCAGAGGAGCTGGGCTGATGTTGCTGAAGTGTAGGATAATTCTGGAAATACTGTCTAGCACCCCTCTGGAGGTGGGTAACAGGGGGAAAAGGTGCAGAGCAAACCACAGTCATGTGGGTTTTACAGATGCTCATTTTTCTTCTCTGCCCACCAGGGCTTGTCTCCTCTGACAAGCAGAGTGCATCCTATGTGCTGCGGAAGCCAGGGGGTGGAAATGTGCTGGCCATCATCGTCGGCGGGGCACAGGAGGCACTGGATGCCCGGCCAGGATCCTACACGTTGCTTCTCAAGAATAGGAAAGGATTTGTCCGCCTGGCTATCCAGCATGGGTAATGCACAAGCTGGCATCAAGGGGGGCTTTAGGAGGGAAGCTCTGCTCTGTGGCTGGTTAATGGGGTGTTCCTGCTGATTTTAGAGGCGGGAGGAAGGAGTTTTGGGGTGGTCTTTGCTAATCTTCATGCTCCTGCATTGGTTTCAACTCCCCACAGCACCCCGCTGGTCCCCATCTTTTCCTTCGGGGAGAACGACCTCTTTGAGCAGGTGAGAAACCCCAAGGGTTCCTGGCTGAGGCAGCTCCAGCACCGGCTCCAACAGATTATGGGCATCTCCCTTCCCCTCTTTCACGCACGAGGCATCTTCCAGTACAGCTTTGGGCTGATGCCCTATCGACGGCCCATCTACACCGTGGGTAAGTTCTTCCTTGGCACAGCAGCGTGATTCCTGCCACACTCAGCTTGGCCAAAGGGAGGACCAGGCACAGTTCCTGGGTTGTGTCAGGCTCCTGCTGAGCTGCAGCATCATACCAGAGACCACGAGCTGTCGTAGGCTGGAAATATGCTGGCAAAGGAGCACCTCCAACTGCTCGCATGTCCTGCTGGTATGGGGCTGTGTCTTGGTCTTATGGCAGAGCCTAGGTCCCCTGAGCTGTGTTGTGAAAGCCCCAGAGCAAACACAACCACTGCATCGCCCCTGTGGGAAGCAGCCAACCCTCACCCCTTAACAACAAGGGGTATGAACCATAGCAGTAGCGACTGCAGGTTTGCTCAGTGTTCAGTGCAGACAGCCACGAAACCCAAACTATTTGCACATGAACACATCATGCTGTTTCAACCTGAGATGAATGCTCATAGGAGACAAAATTTCAACAAAGTCTTTAGTTTTGAAGAAGTTTCACAAGGTTTTAATAACTCTGTGCATGGCCCACCAGTGTGACTGATGCTCTGTGAATTAGTCTTATTAAGAAGGCTGTTTGGAATGGTCAGAGCTCACCTCACTGATTGGGTTTGACAGCCAGCAATTACTTCTAATTGTTTTACAACCTGTTTGGATTGTCTCAATGGTTTTATGAGCTGTGCAGTATCACAAGGGCTCTTCATTAGTCCGATGAGGAGCAGTGCTAGGGGATGAGTAAATCCTTTGTTACTTGACAAACACAATTTGAGTAGGAGACCAGAGCAAGAGAGAGATCTCATGGACTTCCCTACAGGCACCTGTCCTGCTGGTGGCAGCTCTAGGAGAGAGGAAGGGTCTTCTTCTAGTGCTGGGAATAAAATTAATTAGATTTGCGCTTGAAAATCATGTAATTTTCTAAAGATTCATACATACCTGGTGTCTAAAGAAAATCAGATGTTTCACACAAGCTTTAATCTGAGCAACACGGAAGCACTCCATCTGCTAGTATATTTACGTAGTCTTGAGCTCCTCCATGCCTCAGTTTTCCCATTTGCAATGCAGATTCCTAGGGTCAAGTGAGAAGAGCTTGTAATGCCCAGCCCAAATACTACGATGATGTTGTCTTTATCTGCAGCACATCTGAGATATCAGGAGCAGCAACAGGGACTGAACTGAGATTAGCAGGGCTTGTTTAGCCTGGAGAAGAGAAGGTTCTGAGGAGATCTTATAGCAACCTTCCAGTACATGAAAGGGGCTACAGGAAAGCTGGAGAGGGACTGTTAACAAAGGCTTGTAGTGATATGATGAGGGGGAATGGGAATAAACTGGGGAAGGGCAGATTTAGGCTTGACATAAGGAAGAATTTCTTCACCATGAGAGTGATGAGGCACTGGCACATGTCGCCCAGGGAAGCTGTGGCTGCCCCATCCCTGGAGGTGTTCACAGCCAGGTTGGATGGGGTCTTGGGCAGCCTGATCTAGAGGGATGTCCCTGCCCATGGCAGGGGGTTGCAACTAGATGATCTTTTAAGATCCGTTCCAACCCTAACTATTCTATGAGATACTGTACTTCTTATTTCAAACTGCTACACAGCGGATCTTTGGCATTAACAAACTTTACAGATGGGGAAACTGATGCAAGGAGAGACATGACCTAGGAGGCCAGGATCTGAACCTCCACCTCCCTACCTCCTTGGCTGTGCTACCTCTCAAATCCCAGGACATGACTTGTCATATAGATCCATTCACCACATCCTTGGAGAAGTGGACTCCAGCTCTGTGTTTAGATGTGTGGAGTGTCCAGAGGGACCTGACGCTGGCTCCTCCTAATGCCTGTGCTTGTTTTCCAGTTGGGAAGCCAATTCCAGTGCAGAAGAAGCACAGACCCTCTGAAGAAGAGGTTGATCAAGTTCATCAGAAATACCTAAATGAATTGAGCAAGCTCTTTGAGGAGCACAAAGCTAAATATAACGTCCCAGAAGACAGACATCTGGAATTTATATAGAGCTCTTCAAGCAAGGTGCAATCATGGAGATTATGCTTCAAGTTTTTCCCTGTTTCTGGAACTATTTTACAACCTCACCTTATTCATGGTTAGCATATGGTCCATACAGTATAGGCAGAAGGACCTGATTTTTCCAGCATTTGCATGGGATTTGGGACAGAGTTTTCATTTTTAGTCCCTGCACTCACACTTCCAGTCTGACTCAGAGGCCAGTTTTTCAAGAGATTTCCAAGCAGAGATGAATTACTGGAAGTTTTCTTTGCATTATTTCATTTAGAAATGGGATGATGAATGATAAATTCTGCCAAAAATATATTCTTTTAAATAGAACTTATCTAGATAAACAAAAGATCATTGATTGTTTGGTGCTGTTCTTGTTTTTAATCGCTCTGGGCTCTTTTCTTGGCTTCTGAAACAGTTTATCAGAAAGCTGAATACTTCCAGAGAGGTGCCAGGCAGCCTCAGCAGCCACATGATGTCTCATCCCCTTGGGCAAAAGAAATGAAACCTTTCTAAATGGCAAAGGCTCATCCAAAGGGTTCGCCTTAAGTGGGCTCTAGGAGTCCTGCTTGTAATTTTATTAATATAACCCCAGACACCCCTGCATGGGAATGCCTTGAATCAGCCACCAGCAAGATGCAAGAAGGAAGGAGAGATTTGTAACAGGAAATACAAAGCTCATAAAGCCATGTTTGGCAGGCGATCAAGGCTTTAAATAGCTACTTCTTGATATCCAGAACTTTATTAAACTCTGCACTTAATGGGATTTCACAATGTGGAAGTTTTAGGTGGCAGGAAGCCATCTGCTTATATCAGCTTTACATCACCCCTATAGAACCCTTATACCATTACCTTCTCGCTCTCCCTTAATTTCTCTTTCTCTTCCCCACATCCTGTTCCCAACCTGCAAGGAGCCACCAAAAATCCTGCAGATCATGTTTGCTTTATTATGCCTGGGATTTTTGTTACCATAGCTGCAAGATTTATATTTAACAAGAGAAATACACAGAACTGCTTCTAAACTAATGATGCCAGGGTCATCACTGTGCTTTCTTTTCCCTTTCCTCCTGCCCTGATCCAATTACTTCACCAGATTCTTAATCCCTCCTACTCCCAGAAAACAAGAAGCAACAGGGAAGAATTTGATGGAGCCCTTACTGACATCTCTAAACACTCTTGTAATCCAACACTTAATCTAGTCAAATAAAGCAGGTCACCTGCTATGATTTCTTGCTTGCTTTCTATTAATAGACTTTTTCTTCTGTCCTTAATTAAGGAAGAGGAAGATTTATGCACCAGGGACATACAAATAATTCTGTCCCACCTTTTTCTTTCGATGTTCAAAGCCATCCAAGCTTTACCCTAACTCCAGAGTTGCTTTAGAAGATGAGCTTCCCAAATGTCCTCAGAGGCCTCAGTTCTCCCTGCTGGGGACCTGGCATGATGATGTCTCTATTGCCGGAGATGTACAAGCCTGGGAAGTGGGATGGTTCAACATCTTCCTGACTGGTGATGCCATCCTGGAAGAATGAAAAGGCAGAAAAATCAGGTGCTTAGGAAAAAAATCCCAAAGTAAAATGGGGAGGAGGACACTGAAGCTGTTTGAGGGTTGTTTAGCCTGGAGGAGAGGAGGCTGAGAGAAGACCTCACTGCTCTCTATAACTACCTGAAAGGATGTTGTAGAGAGGAGGGTGCTGGCCTCTTCTCCCAAGTGACAGGGGACAGGACAAGAGAGAATGGCCTCGTGCTCTGCCAGGGGAGGTTTNTCTTGATGATCTGGTGGGTCTCTTCCAACCTGGTTATTCTATGATTCTATTCTATGATTCTATGATTGAACATTCAGGGGCAAAGGAATACTATAGTGCTGGAAAAGACGGGTCAAAAGAGGGCATTGGTTATATATAATTGGTGTCCTTCAAGGTCAGTTTTATCTTACAGGCTGGAACACGTCCTTGATCCCTCAGAGACCTACATAACTCTGGAGAGGTCAGTGCCTGGGCTTGTGTTAAATATAACATTAAAAATAATAATTCATAGGCACCCTTGCAGCCAGAAGCTATTCGGGGGGTCAGTGCAATGAGAGGTCTCATCTTAAGAGGCCAGAGCTCTGGCCGAGCCAAATGCCGTAAGACGAGAAGCTTTTGTACTATTTTGGCCTCATGCAGAGCTATATGGAGGATTAAAACTTCTCTGATGCAACACAAGGCAGGAGAAACCTTAGGCAAAGAGGAGTGCCCGGATCATCCAGTCAAAACAAACTACATTTGAGTTTGGATTCTGCAACTTGGGATTGGTTCAGTTTGAGACACAAACGCTAGGACTGAGGGGACACTCAAGTTGTCACCCCAAAATAGGGATGATTTAAAAATAAAACGATACAGCGTGTTTCCTTCTAGCATATCCACCCCCTATTTTTGTTACAAGCTTTGATTTGAGAAACAAGCCCAAGGAGAAGAGAAAAACTCATTGCCTTTCTTGCAGAAATTTCTGATTTCAGTCCTTTAGGGACTTCTACAGAAATTCCAAATTGGAAAATATGGTAAAAAAATAAAAGGGTAGTAATTCAGTATTACCCTCCTGCCTATCTTTTCCTCTGACTGTTTCCCTCATGATGTCTCCGGTATTTCTGCTGTGAGAGACTATAATCTGGATTTGCTTTACTTAGCAGGTTCAGATCATGAGGCTCAGAAGAAAACCTCCGATGACTGGTGAATACAAAATACGGACTAATTCCCCAAGAGGAAGAAAGCCAAGCAAAATGCTTTTTTTTTTTCCCCCCTTCTGTAGCTCCAGTCCTGCAAAATTGTTTTACTGCCCTGGGAAGGCGATTAAAAAGTTACCGCTGTTGCAGCAAACAACTAGAAAAATGTGTGGGTTTCTGCACAGGGAAAGATTTCCTGCTTTTAATTCAATAAAGCCCCCAAATATGGTATGTTAAACATCCCTACCTCATGCCGCAGAACCTTTTCCATTTCAAGAAAGGAAATAAAATCGCAAATGCATCTGAAACCCATCACTTTGCTTTCAAAACCATTTAAAGCATTCAGAAGCCACAGGTCTCCCTAGGAATACGGACTTTTTTTTGTGTAATCTTTTAGATCTGTCTGATTTGAACCCAGTGAACTGCTTTTCTACATCTCCCACCACCTGAGCTCACCTCTTTCTGGGAGGAACCATCTGATACAGATTTTGGCTGACTGCCTTGTTCAGGTTATAAAAACCTACCAGCAGATAAATAACCTGCAGCGACTAAAGTGCCGCAGAAGGCAGGAGGTATATATTGGATTTAAGGAAACATCATGTATGGTTGAACCATTTTTCAAGCTTGTGCCTACTCTTACTCCTGCCCATGTCCCATCCCCAGCCTGTTGAGAGATGCTACATCATTAACTGTGCTGGCAACCTGCTAAGACATCACATTTCTGGGACATGGGGGTGTCATATGCTTCAGACAGTAGCTTCAAAATGCAGCCAACACTTATTGGGAGGGGAAACTTCTGTAAAATCACGTAGTCATGAGCCAGCACTTTGGATGCTGGGATACAAAATAATGCCTGTGAGCTAAAAGGATCCATGTTTTGTTAGATCATATGATGTCAACAAAAAGCAGCCCAAATGTGTTTTCAAAGAACAACTCCAGACCCACTGAAAATTGCAAACAGAAAGCATTATGGGCATGATTTGAAATAATTTGGATTTATAAAAATGCCTGAAGAAAATGCGTGAGCACAAAATCATGGATGCACAGAAAATTTTGCGTGGACAGAATAAAAAAACATGCACAGAAAGAAAAATCTCATAGAAAAGATTGCAGACCTAATTCTTGGGCAAGACCATTTTCTGGGTTACTGATTTGTTCTAATCACCTAAAATTGAAAGGAAACAAATGCAAGCAGGTGCTGCTTTTGTCTTCACCACTGTCAGCAAGCACAGAACTCGGTTCCTTATCACAAACGACTGATGGCCAAGGGTACATGTGGACACCTGAGGATAATTCACCTCCACATCATGAAGTACTTTGAACAAGGAAGAAAAATTCCATTGCCAAGAGAACGTAAACACCGCTATAAGATTCTTCCACCGAGGGGATACCATAAGGTCAGGATTTTCAGAAATGTTTACAAAGTGCTTAGCTTCTACCTTCTGGAAAGGAAATACTTTAAACTGCCACATGGTGGAATCACCTAGCAAGGCTAAGCACCTCATTTTACTCATCAGCAACCTAAAATCTTGACTTCAGGCACTGGGTTCTCACTCCCCAGGGCCACAATGTGTCCCTCAGATGAGGGAGTGGCCCAAGTTGTGGGTTTTTCCATGCTGTATTTTTAACAGGTCCCATGACGTTACCTACAAATCTCACGGTGTGTCTTGCTTCCAAGAACTGCCAAGTACTTTACAAGTAAATATCCATAACCCCTGGTGAGGTGGAGTAGGAGCTCCTTTAACCCCTCAGCTGATGCTGGATTGCTGTCAGCTTGTATGTGTGTGTCATAAGACCAGTGAGCAAGAATAAGCATGACCCTGCGGACCAAATCCCTGCACCTAAACCCAACTGATCTGCTGCTTGTTGCAGGAAACCTGTAGCAAAGCTGAGACCTGAATCCCCCACCCCATGTCCTGGAGTCTTAACCATGGCACTGCTTTTCCTCTTAGAGTCAAGCCCTGAAGATAAGACTGGGGAAGATATCTGACTTGTTTCAACTACCTTTTGCAACCACTGCTGCATTGTTTTAAGTGTCTCTTGCTTGATGTTGCTCTTGCCCAACAGCTGTTTAAAGATCTTATCATGGTGGCAGCTGGACAGCCTGGCTCCCACCATTGCTAAAGGATCTTAAGGATCAGGGGTATCTAAACGCTAAATCCCTAACAAAGAAACCAGAAGAGTGGGATGAACACACTTTCAGGTCCTCTGGGTCTTTGTATCTTATCTGTAAGTATCCTAGAGGCATTTATGTAAGTCCCATAAAAAGGTGCTTTCCTAGGTGTAAGGCTGGTTAGAGCAGGATCAGCAAAGAGTTCCCATGGGAGTAGCATTGTCCGCTCAGGATGTCTTTGCCCCTCACAAAGCGACAGCTACTCTGACCAAGATGCACTTAACCACTCTGAGGGCATGCATAGAGATGCAGGGTTGGAGGCAGGGAATCTGTAGGGTGCTTCATTCCAGCCTGGTGGCAGCAGATAGGGTCTAATGTTCTCCCTGGGTCATTTTGGTGCTTCAGGGCTTCGGGTCCTCTTCTGGCTGCTTTTTCTGCTTGTTCTTCCACTGATGCTGGCTTGCTTCTACTTTCAATTCTGATTTCTAGTCTCAGCTTGAATTCTGCTTCAAGTCTTGGCTACAGGGCTCTAAACTTCAAGCCAGATGACCACCCAGCCCCAAGATATTAAGGAAACACCTATCTAGAGCAAAATGAGCTCCTTCCATAAAAGCACCATAGCATGGTGTCCACATGCAGGTTTGTTCAGCTCTGGAAGGTTTGAGTTAACTTGCCACCTCTCACATACAGCCAAATCCAGAGGATGTTCCTGGCATTGGCCTTGGAGCAAGCAGTCATTGCACTACAAATCCTCCACCAACAGAAACTATCCCAGACATTATATGTTGATGAAATGTGAGTCTCAATCACTCTGGGGTAGCCAGGACAGAGGTTAATTTATGATAATTTGCTCAGTAATGAGGGTCTTGTAGTAGGCTATCCCCTGAGGTGGGAACAGGCTGGAACAGCCTGTGATTTAGCTGTTCTTCACTTTTTTAGCCCTGGAGGAGACCTTACAGGATGGAAATCAAGAGCAAACTTAGAGCTGCTCTAAATTAGTATGAGGATGGATTTGTCCCACAAACACATACTAAGGAAAGAAGCAGAAAAGTACTCTGTATACTCTCATGCGTCTTTCCTGATTGCATTCTGAATTTGCCATCTCTGCTTTATGTTACAGGCCTTTTCAGTGATCTGCACATGAGAAATTTCTTGCCAAAACTGGACAAGTGTTTGGGGGATCCCCAAGAAAATATCTATGGCCTTGAAATATAAATGGGAAGAGGAGAAAAGCTCCTTTCACAGGCCAGCTTCCAACAGTGCTTTTCTGTCGGAAGCAATTTCAGGCTCATGGCAATCCTGATAACCCCAAATTCTCCAACTCCAGAAGTCGCGATGATCATCAAGTATAGATATGCACATACATATACAAGTATGTACATGCAAGCACTGGTACTAGTACAGATGATTATGGAGGTTTTGCTGGATCTGACTGAACAAATTAACATGGTATATTCTTGTACAATTGTAGATTGAGAAGATAAGATGCATGAAGAAATGAGGACAGGTACACAGAAAGGAATAACCTTATCTCCATGCCCATACTGGATGGTAAAATAAGCAATGGGCCTAATTACAGTCGGGAATATTTGGCATAGGAATAAACTGGCTGGAAAGCTTATGGTTATCATAGATCGTCTTTAAGAGCACGTTAACACCATGTCTGCTTGGTGACATATGACATGGATGGACTTGATCCTCCCTTGGGATAAAGGGCATGACCCTGCCGACCTCTTAATAACCCTTCCCAGCCCTGACTCTCTATGATTGCAGTGCTAGGAACAGTAATATCATCTGCATTCTCACCTCCATTGCTATAAGAGGATTTTCCCCAGGATGTGCCTTAGCTAATAGGCTTTGGCAGATCTTTTGTGAGGTCAGGTTTAGCATGAGCTGCTAGGAAGTTATCAATACTTCATTCTTTCTGACACCAGCAACCAATGTTTTTTTTCCTGTTACTAGGTTTCATTGCTTCTACAGCTCTGTGCTGGCCAATACAAAATAAAGTGCAGTTGTAGGAGGCCTCCTTACCAAATAAAGATTTCAATGAAGGTTAAGTTTATTTCTGGACTGAGGTACAGAATCCAGGCCCTCACTGCAGGTGAAGGCAGCTGGCTTTGAATACCTGATGCTATCTTAATTTCTCCAGCTCTTGCACTAGAATTTGGCTCTGTTTTCAGGCTTTCAAACTTATGTCCTAGACTCCAGTTCTCTGAAGACTAGGGAGAAAGTGCCTGGGGTCCAGATCTCTTTTCTCCCCACATCGATGAGCTGTATGTAGGTTGCATCGTGTCAAATACTGCTTCTCCAGCACAGGCAGAGCATTTCCAGCTTTGACTCTGTCCTTACAAAATGCCTTCCAGTCACATGCTAAGAAGATAGACAGTTTTATTGGTTCAGAGCAAAGGTCCAGCTACGTCAGTAGTATTTCTCTATCGGAGACCAACAGCAAGTGCCTGGGAAGAAAAAGATGATTACAATGTAAAGGTCCTTCACAACACTTCCTCAGCTGCCAGAATTTTAGTCTGGGTCTTCCCAACCAGATGTTACCTTGTATTTAACACTAAATCCCATGAATGTTTTTGCTCACTTCCCTTAGAAGATTTTTTTCAAACCTTTCACCTTCACAGTTGACACTGTTTCCAACAGAAACTTTCACACATCTGGACTTTATATTTGTTTCAACACATGGGAAAGAGATCTTGGAATCATCATGGTTAGTTCTCTGAAAAGGTTGGGTACTTGTTTAACATCTCTGTACCACTGGATAAACTCATGACGTGAGCTAATATTCAAACAATGAGTGAAATTCTGCTTTGAGGAGGATGAAAAAGGGATAACCAGAGATAAAAATCTCTTTATAGAAGGAGGCACATGGTAGGAGTCCTCAACATGGGAAGGACATGATGGAGGGGATGGCAGGAGCAGTTTGTGAAACTCTTAATGGAGAGCAGAAGGTGGTGAAAAAGTTGTTTCTTGGAGCTCAGGAAATGGGGAACATCCACAAAAATCTTTAGGCAGACAATTCCAGTGTTTATCAAAAGAAGTTTTGGGTTGTTTCCCTTTTTTCCAGAGCACAGTGGCAGCAGAAGCTGGGTGGCTGAAAGCATGCAGGTTCAACAAGAATCAGAAAAAAAAGTGGAAGATAAGTCCACTGGACTCCTAAATGTAATACCTGAAATGCTATCTCCTGCTCTTCTGACAGAGAAAAATACAGCAGTGTCAGCCTTCCTCGGTTTTGTAAGCACCCACTGCTGACTAGAAGCAGAGACAGGACATGAGCTAATGGATCATCAGGCTGACCCAAAACCTACATGAACTGCCACGTCCTTCAAAATACTGAAGCAAATACATCAGCTCCTTCCTCAGATCCCATCACCACTTGGCTGCTTGGTCTATACAGGAATATGTAAACAAATAAACATACTTATTCTTGTAGGTTTTCTAAAAAGTCCTTCCCAAGAGCAGTAGACATAATCAAATAGATGTGATCTAGCATCAAAACAATCCCTGTGAACTGGGGTGTAGTATCTGCAATCTCTGCACAATAGTATCTGTTTAAATTCTCAGTTTCTAGTCATCTCTTCTCTTTCTTATCCATGCAAGAGCAAACAGCTTCTTCATATATGCATGACCTCAAAATGGGTAGCCTGAAATTCTACCCAAATAATGAGAAGTGGAAGAGAAGTAGCCAAGTGAAATCTTTAAAAAATCCCCACAGCAGAGCAAAGGGGAAAGAACGTATCTGGGAAATACCAAGAAATCCACAGGTTTTTAATGACCTGCCACATCTCGCAAGTTGTTACCTTTCACTTAGTTGCCCTTGTATTTAAACTTATAATGTGTATTTGTCCCTGAAGACCTTCTAGAAAGGTCCAGGAATCCCAGAAGAGAGCTATACCCTGTGAACTGGATTGAGTGCTTTATCCTGCGGCTGGATGCTGGTCTACCAGTCTGCTGGAACCTGGTAGGAATCAGCAGAAACCTCGGGGTCAGGCTGAAGAACTTGACCTTTGGAGTTACCATGAAGGAGAGCATTTTCTGACTGTGAGGAAGAAGGAATCCATGGTCAAGGCAGAGAGGGAAGGGTCTGGTGGAGAAGAAGGAAACCTTTTATGCAGAAAGGTTCTTTCTACTAAACCCAGCAGGGACAAAATCTGGACTGAGTTATACATGTGGGCACGCTCTTCCTTGCTATGCTGCTGTGCCACCTCTGCTGCTACTCTGGCCATTCCCAGCCCTCAAGTCTGGTAAGAGAGAACCAGCAGCACATCCTGGCGTCATCAGTGTGATGTGCCGGGGCGGCAGTGACATCTGTGCTGCACACATGTTCTCAGCTAGACAATAATCCACTCATTCTCAGTCCTTAGCTGAAGGACGTGGATACCCTGTACACATGAGGTCTGTTACAACAGGATTGCAAAAGTTTTCTGATGCCAACTACACTGGCAGGTTAAGAAGAAACAAGAGGGAAAAATAGTAGAGACTACAAAAAAAGGAGATAAAGGTGCAGGATTTACTGAATCATGAGGTTAACATGGAGAAGACTCTTGGTTTACCTGTGTTATTTATACTTTCCAGGAAAGGGAACAAGTTTCATACCGAACATCTGTTGAATCTGGTCAACACCTTTTTACTTCTCATTTTTAAGTTAGAACTTAGCAATTCTGCTAGCTTGCTGTAAAATAATCAGTAGTTTCAACTTGCTTGCTTTAAAATTGTTGTAGTTTCCACCTGTTGTTCCACATACTTCTTCCTAGGCTGATGTTCTTCCTTCTCCCTCTCTCTCTATATGTATACACACTCATAGAAGCCCTTATTAGATATTCTAGCATCACAGGATGAGGTGAAGAGCTATTTAGAGGCTTAGACAATCTAAGGTGACTAGATCAGGTTTTGTCCTTCAGGTTGTAGATGTCACTGATTATTACCACCTTTATACTGCATTTTCTGCCCTGATCCTGCAGCTGTGGGGTGCACAGAGAGCATCTGCAGAAACAGTGTTGCTGCAGTCAGCGTAACTCCCTGGGTGAGTAAAGAGTTGCAGGACTGGGTCTTTCTGTGCCAACTGCCCACATACATCTATGGAATGACTCCACTGCGACCCGCAGGAGTTGTGAAACAAGGCTAGTACCTTTTCCCTGCAGACTTTGTTAGTTTTGAGTTTTTCTATATTTGACTGTGATACAACCCCCTAAATTTAACACTATGGGGGACTGAGGTACCTCAAGTCCGTTGAATCCTCACACATGGTCTCTACATAGAACCCTGCAATTGCAGAACTGTAAAAGAATTGTTGAAGTGATGTTTTCTTCATAGTACCTCAGTTGCAAGCTATTCTAACACCGTGGGAAGGCTCAGGTTATTGCTTAGATTGGCTGAGCCAGGAGCAATTGAAAGACAACCTCCTGCGGGATGTCCGCAAACCCTTTCTGCTGTACAATTTGCAGAGTGCTGTGGGGGCAGTTTGTTAATTGGCTTCCTGAGGGAAGGAGATGAATTTCTATTCCAAGATCATTTTTCATTCATCGGGGGCAGGCATTTTCAACTGCACATGGATTCTAGAGATATGCTTTGAAATTAAAGAACCAATACAAATTATCCAAGCATGCAGAGAGACAAAGCCCCAGAGACAAATGCATTTTAGTAGCAGAGCCCTGCCAAGCAGGGTCTCCTGTGTTAGTAGCAAGTGCCAAGGAAGAAACACCAGTAGCAGGAAGAATGTGAGGAGAAAAGTCAGTCTGAGGTCTTTGCTCTAGTGGTTTTATGCTTTCATCTTTGTACCTGCATTTCCAATTTTGTAATTGAAAACTTAACTCTTTTCATTGCTAAAATAACCCTCAATTTTAATCATCATTTACTGTTATTTCGTATAAAAGTGATGGCTGGTGAGCACACTTACTCTAAAACAGCAAACTGAAACATTGCAAACAACTCCTAAAACTTCACTGAAGCTGTTTCTGTAGTATAGAAAAGCAAAAACTTCAGCTCTTGATAGACAGATGCACTTCAAGGGAAGAACAGTTGTGCCTTCTCACAAACCACCAAAAGTGATGCTCTTCTGTGTTCACAGAGGATTGCTCCAGGACAGGGTGAAAGGGTGAAAAACTGTGTTTACAAGGCATAATTAGCAAGCACAGCTTTGATTGCAGTTTTTCTCAAAGCTGTACCACTAAATGAGTATTTGCAGCAGATGCAAGGCCTGTTTTGGATGTCCTGATAAATTTAAGACCATTATTATTCTCACTCATGGTCTGAGGAGTATCACGGTAAGTTTTGAATCAGTATCACAATCCTGCCTTGAAGCTGGTCATAGAAGATGCAGACAGACTTAACCAAGTGGGGAAATCTGTGAAAATACAGAAAAAAAGAAACATCTCTGGTATAAATGATGAGATTTGCCATAGCAAAGGAGATCAAATCCCTGATGCTCCTGTGGTGATGCTTATACCCCAAGCTAGACCTCCAACCTCCATTCTTGGAAAGAAGACCGTCTTGGTTTGAGAATCTCCTGAGTCCCTTTGGTTGACTCCTAGTCCCTCATCAGCAGAAACCATTTGGTCCAAGACCTCCAGGAAAAGACTAACTTGGGCCTTTGAGCTACACATAAAACAGGTAGGTGGGTAGCATTGTGTCCCTAATCCTGTGGAGTGACTCATACCCGCTGCAATGAGAAAATGGTGCAGCATATGCCATGCACTTCTCCTCTTTCACCTTTCCCCATTGCAAAACAGCTTACATGAGCTCTCCTTCCACAGACCAAAGATGGGCTGAGGCAGCTCACACTGCAAGAAATGTCCAGCTGTGACATATTGTGGCTGGGATCACAGTATCATAGTATAGAATCACCAGGTTAGAAAAGACCTCTTGGATCATTGAGTCCAACCATTCTTATCAATCACCAAACCACACCCCTTAGCACCTCGTCCACCAGTGCCTTAAACACCTCCAGGGAAGGTGAATCAACCACCTCCCTGGGCAGCCTGTTCCAGTGCCCAATGACCCTGTCTGTGAAAAATCTTTTCCTAATGTCCAGCCTAAACCTCCCCTGGCGGAGCTTGAGGACATTCCCTCTTGTCCTGTCCCCTGTCACTTGGGAGAAGAGCCCAGTTCCCTCCTCTCTACAACGTCCATTCAGGTGGTTGTAGAGTGATAAGGTCTCCCCTCAGC
>WAAB01018743.1:220588-260773 GCA_013389865.1 Piaya cayana | reverse complement strand
TTTTTCTCCTCCTGGCAGTTTTCCAGCCAGACTTCTCCTAGTCTGTAGCTGCACAGGGTTGTTGTGCCCCAGGTGCAGGACCTGGCATTTGGCCGTGTTAAACCTCATCCCATTGGTCTCTGCCCAGCAGTCCAGCCTGTTCAGATCCCTTCGCAGAGCCTCCCTACCCTCCAGCAGATCGACACTTCCACACAGCTTAGTGTCGTCTTCAAACTTGCTAAGGGTGCACTCAATGCCAACATCCAGGTCATTAATAAAGACATTGAACAGGGCTGGACCCAACACTCAGTCCTGGGGGACACCACTTTTATGTCTTTAGAGCTTGCCTGTATTCACGTGCACATCCCCTTGCTCTTTTCTGTTAAGAGCCACATGCTTGAGGTTATTGAGTAGTCTTCATCTCCTCTTCTCCTGCTGAGTCAAATCGCTGGATAGGAGTATGTATATGGCCTTAGCATCAAGGCATTCTCCAAACTAACATCTCCCAGTTTACAATCCTAAGAAGTCCTTCCTTGTGTCTTAGAAAGACCTCAAGCATCTTCCCAGTTTCTAAGAAGCATCAACTTTTCACTGATCTAGAGAAGAGACAAGCAGTAGATAAAACAGAGCAGAGACTCAATGGTTGGAGGGAGATGGTCTCCAAGGATACAACCCAAGCCCTCTTCTTGTGGAGCAGAGGTGCCCAGAACCCACTATGACTATGCCTTGAGAAACCAAATACCCATGAAGCAATGGCTAACTCACCTCTCTGCCCTGTAGAAAGGTGGTTACTTCTCACCAGGCTATTGTGCAGGGATGGGGTGCATCATCTTCTCTGCTCCCCTAGGAGAAGTCATGCCATCTTCCATGTGCCTAAAAATCTAAGGGAGGATTGCAAGAGTCTGGGGCAGAGGGGGAATTTCTGCAGCCTCTATTTTGTATGCATGAAGCACATGCATGTTGACTCCTGCCCAAATGTCCCCAAAGGGCTTGGGAATATTGGTAAAAGCCTTTGAAGATGGAAAGAACCAGAAATGGGAAAATCCCACGAATGACTCTTGGTTATGTCCATGCAAATGGAAACTGGTTTGTTAGATCAATTTCTTCTTTTTTTTTAATCCATTTTTCCTTATCATTTTGGGACTGCTGGATCCTGCACAGGATTTTGGCCCAGAGCTGTCCAGTCTAGGGTGGTGGAGAGCCCTCGAGAGGCCAGCCTGGCTAGAAGATTGGGGTGGATAGATGGCCTAAGCTAACAGCATTACAGCCATTTTGCTGGCCCTGGACTAGCCCAGGGGACAGTGTGCAAGAGTCTTTCACCTGGTGTGAGAACTGGGATCAAGGTGAGCAGGTGAAGTGGAGCACTTGCCTTCTTTTCATCAGAAATGCATGAGTTTGGATGGTCACCTCTCCAGGCTTAGTGCCTCAGTTTCCCTATCTGTATTTGGAGGCTGGTGCCGCCTCAGGACTGGCTGGTTTTGTACACAGAGGCTTGAAGAGTTCACAAGGAAGCCTTTAGGAAAATGCAGTTTTCATCATGGGTGAAAGCAGAAAAATACTAATTTTTTGAAATGTACAACATGAGGTTAACATCATGCTTCCTAAAAGAACATGTAAGTCTCTCACCTTTCAATAAGGGGAAATTATTTTTTCTCTATTATATTTAAGCAGTTTCTCAAGTTTCATTTCCCCAAACCATTCTTAATGAAGGAAGCAAAAATACCTGAGAAAACTGAGAAAAACACTAAAATATCTTTTCTTTGGTGCCAATTTTTGTTTTGCAAAAACCTTGCATTTGGATTAAAAGTGGAGCTGGTTAACTGTCTATTACTAATTCTCCAGTGTTCATTCAGTACAGGGACCAAAGTTCTTTAGCCATAGAGTTAATTTTTAGGTGTTCTAATTTTAGCCTGTAGCTAGGCAGCTATACCCTGACTTGCTGCCAACTGCCAAAATCTGGCTTTGCTCAGTGACTTGCATAAATCTTGCTATCCATCTAGTGGGGAAAAGTGAGGATGTATTTAAAAAAAAAATTATTTATATGTTTTATTTTGGTTTTAATGTCTTCCAGCACAAAGCTTGCTGTGAAGTTCTTGCAGTTTTGGCCTGAACTTTGCTTCCACTTATGAAAAAAGAAGTGTAAGCACAGCTCAAAAGGACAAGAAATTTCAAAAACACTGTAATGTTAAATGACTTTTAACTCCATGAACAGAAAAAGTAAGTAAAAAAGTAAGAAAATGGCTCATTCCAGCTTTGGGCTCCAAAGCAGTTGCACTATTAACCAGTGAGTTGCAGAGGACGTACTCTTTGCCCAATACTACGAAAATTAGTGGCCATGTCTACACTGAGCATGAGATGGGAGTTTGTGGCATTCGTGCTCATATTCCAGACTGCACCTAATATATTCTGAGCTATCTGAAAGGATATAGGACCAGAATATCTACAGAACCCCATTGGGGTTTGACCTTCTGCTCTTTCCTTCTTTGCATGAACCAGCTGCTCCTCAGTCAAATTTTCTTTTAACACATCCTGGTTGAATGCAAACTTTGCCATGCTGGTTTTCTTTCATAATTTCTTTCCTGGGAATGTCCAGATGAAAAAGTCCTAGCGATGAGTGTGGATACACTCCCAAGGTGCCCATACTGCATGGAGAAAACCCTCTGGAGGAAAGGCTTTGCAAGGCTCTGCCTCGCAAACATCCCCTTCCTAAGCAAATTCTTTGAAGGACAAACTTCATAAATACCTGTGAGATAACAGCTGGGTGTGACACTGAGGTCTGGGGAGGGGAGGTTGTAAAGTACAACCTGACTGAAAATCAGGACATGGAGTGGGAGTTAGGAGATATCCTCAGCTATTGGGGAGAGCTCATTGCTCTCTGCAACTGCCTGAGAGGAGGTTGTGGAGAGGAGGGAGCTGGGCTCTTCTGCCAAGGGACAGGGGACAGGANTGGGAGTTAGGAGATATCCTCAGCCATATGGGGTGGATCCAGCTGGAGATGCAAGGACCAGCTGGTGCCAATGACACAGTGATGCTCAGATGTCTGTGGGCATCTCAGTACGGGCTTTGCTGAACTCTTCTGGGATGTGAAGTGTTGCTCCATGCTCACTCAGCTCTTCCTGGCTCTGTTCATGGCAGTGGATGTCTTTGTATAATGGTAAAATATGAGCTGGCAAAATATCACTGGACCGTGTAGATGGCCTTGCCCAGAGTCTCTTTATGCATCTGTAACACATTGTCACGTTATGCTTCAGTTAGGAAGTGTATGATCCGTGGCTGTCATTTGTGCAACAAGGGATGGGCCATGAAGAGTTTGTTGATGGGCTCAGAGATACCCTGGTCAACAATTCTGCACGCGTGAAATGTAGATGGTTTCTGCTCACATAGAGAAGACTTCTCTGTGAATGGAGCACTGGAAAAGACCAGTCCAGGCTCTTAAAATCATAACATCTAACTTAAAAGAATGCACAGAAAACTGAATCCAGGCACTGCTAAAGTAAGAAATTATCCAATACGCTGCAGGATCTCACCAGAACCCACAGCCAGGAAGCAGGAGAGACCAAGGCAAGCTTTGAAGTTGATGGATTCAGGACTAAGGAAAGTGGTGAAGGACCAAATTCCTATAATAAATGAAATCTGCTATGCTTCTTCAGAGGGATATGCCAGCTCAGTTCCCTAGCAAGTGTTTGCCTCAGCTTCCCTCTCCATGGTCAGGGATTACACAGATTTTGGATTTACTTGAAGGTCTGTAAAGAAGCACGTGATGTGTGAGGACTTGTGAATGCATCTCTTCTCCCTTAGCTCAGAATTCTCTTCCATCATTTGGGAGATGTATAAGCCAACAGCATACTTCCATAAATATTACCTGGACTGAGAACTGTTCCTATTGAGGCAGGAAAAATGATGGAGAGGAAGGCAAATCCTCTCATCGCTTTCTGCTACCTCTGTAGAAAATGCTAAAAATACCCCTCAGAGAAGTGATGGATGGACTTCTCTCAAGGTTAGTGCAGATGACCAAGCAACATCTTGCCAGCATTGCTGCTTTTGAGGGCCTCCCAACTGGCACCCTGAGGCTCAGGTTACGTTGTAGGCTCACATAAGGAGTTCCTGGGCTCCCATTGTTGAATCAACAAGCAAAGAAAGAGACACAAAGAAAGGCCAGAAGTGAGTAGGAAAAACACAATGCAGGTTAAGCTTGGGCAAAGTAACATTTACAGCAAGTAGAAAAATAACCACTGCCAGAGTGAGAAAGGTTCTTGTCGCTGTTTTGCCTACTTGGCAATTTTGCTGGCTGGCTGACTCTGGTTAAAACTCCTCATTAAATCCCACTTCTAATCATCTGGTTTGTTGTTTACATCACTGAGGAGAAGACTTCCATCATTCCTGGTGAGAGGTTGACTACGGCTCAGAGGAAGAGGCAGGGATGAAAGCAGAAGTGACCTGGAGGTCCCTGTGGTCTGGTGAGAGGTCTTCAGTGGGACACAATTTAGCAGCACAAACTTTGTGTGCTTGCAGAGTTCTTCTGCTCAAGGAAGGATGAAAGGTATTCCTTGTCCATGAGGTTGCACCATGACTGGTCTCCAATGACAATTTTATTTCCAACCTGAATTCATCACACTGCAGAGACCAGAAGAAATATACAGGGAGCTGGGCCTGATCATGGTACCTGAACTATGGTCTTTACCAGAGATGGACCCATCATATTCTTCATAGTGGACTCAGGAGGAGAAATTAGGGAGGAAAGGCCCTTTTCAGATGTTGTGGTTTTGGTTTGTGCAGGAAGAGATGACTAAGTTAATGGACAACCCTGGCAGCTATAAACCCTCTGTGTTTAAGATTCGTATTGCCCCTACAAACAAAAAGCTACTAAAAATAATACTACCCAGAAAGATAAAACTTAAAAATCCATAAACAGGCGGTTAACCGCAGGAAGGGAAATAACTTTAAATAATTTTTAAGTCAGAGAAGGAGAATTGCAAAGATGGATAAGCCCAACTTGAGTGCATGTGTCCTGACATGCCAAATACAAGCTGTTTTATATGTGCACTCAAATACTTGGCCGTGAGTGAAGACATTAAACATTGACGCTTTGATAAGGGGGCATTTTCTGCTGTTAAATAACCACATAGAAGCAAAGCAAGGGCTGACTCAAACTACTGCAAGTCTGCCCCATGCCTTACAAACAATTCTCACGTCCCTCAATTGAAGCAGGAAGAGAAAAAGTAATGTGTCCTCTAAAGCTGTGTTCAGTAGTCACCATCCTAATAATTCACTACATGCATTAAAAAAAAAGTAAAAATACCGTGTCAGAGTGCATTGCTGCTTTGCTGTGAGAATCAGTTGCTTAAAAATCAACAGAAATAAAGGAGGCTAAAACTATTGTGAATCATTTTTGGCTGCAGAGGGATGGACTCTGTCCACATGTTACTCTGTCCACAATCCATGTTTTTCAGTCTCAAGTGAAGTAATAGTAGGGTATTAGAAAGGATGTTATTGTTCAAGAGTAATTGTGGCAGACACACAGGTTAATAATAGACAGGGTCATCTCTCTCCTACACCAACATAAGCACTAAGCAAAACAAGACACATGCATTTTCAAAACCATCTAGCACCATGGTGCACGTCTTCTCTTTGGGAGAAATTATCCTTGTGGGGAACAGATATTTCTAATCTATTATTTGGGACTGTTTTCAGATTTTGAGTGAGCTGAATGGGAGAGGTAAAAAAAAAAGAAAGTTGTAAGATGAGTACTGGTAAAACAAATGAGAAGGGAGTGGGTGGCAGCCAGATCTCTGCCACTGCTTAGGTCACGTGGAGAGGCTCGGTTGGCCGTGTTATCATGGATCAGTGTTGAACACTTCCTTCCTTTCAAGAAATGTGGTGTCACAATTCGTACCTGCAAGTCACACATTAAAGCAGCTGCTCAGCCTGAGGCTGTGGTGATTGTGTCTTTACTCCTTCAAGTCACAACACTCCCTAAAGCACTGAGGTTTTTATTATTATTAATTTTCTTCATTTATTTTTTTACTGAACCCTCGCAGGCTAGGACTCCACTGCAGCATATTGAGCAAGATGATAATCGAGACACAGAGAATTTGCACAAAAAAGGAAGGAAAAGGTGGGTATAGGTCAAGTTAAAGCTGATGGATCGATCATAGTCCCAGCTTACTAACATTTTTCTGTTTACCCATCTCCTACTGTCACAACCTGGCAGTAAAATTTTTTTTTGCAGGTTTTATTCCAGTTATGATTTAAAAAAAGCTATCTCAGTCGTTAATTCCCTTGCAGATAACTCTAAGGCAGTAGGGGAGACAGACAGGCTGGAGATAGCTCCCCTTCCACTTGGTAGTATTTCAGCGGTGACTTATTTCTATTCTGGGCTGCCTTTTTACTGGTCTTATCCAAGAGCTGTTGGGTAAAACCCTTTCTTCAGACAGGCTCTTGCAATTTTCCATTTTTATACATATTTCAACAGGCCACTACAGCTGTTGGAACTGGGCTCTATGGCCAAAAAGGGAGCGCACAACTCCTGGTGCCAGTTTGACTCAAAAAGATGGGCATAGGAATGCCTCAGAGGACTGGGAAGAAAAATAAACCACTCTTTCACCTCTGAATCTCTGATTTAAGCTCTCTACAGCTGAAAATATGACTGCTTTGCGAAACACAGTGGTGGACACATCTCTCTGGACCAAAAAGTGGATGTTGCAGCCATATCCCCAGGAGCAAAAGGAAAAAATCTGCTGGCTCAGCAAAGCACAATCCTGCTCCCACCCTAAAATCTAGGCAAAAGTTGAAGGGTTTTGGGGGGTGATTGCTACCTGTCCTCTGCTTATGGGGAGCTCTGCATGCCCATCGTATTCAATGGGCTTTTCCTTAAGGGATCTCAAAGTGCTTCTCTAATACAAATTCTTTTTATTTACTTCAAATTATAGAAGGTGAAACAAATTAGGAAAGGGGTTGAGACCTGATCCTTTGCACAGGGGTGTAGCAAAATCCCTCCTTTAACTGCAGGACCAGACATGACCCCATTATAAATAATCTGGTTTAATGTCTTGGGATCTTGGACAAACTCATCTGTAAAAATCTGAAGAAATCTCTTGGCAAGTGAAGCTATGTTAAAACCTCAATGCAAACCTAAATGACACCTTGTTTCTTATGGATCTCATCAGTAGATCCTTAAACACTGTTATAAGGAGAAAAAGAGGCTTGGTCAGTGAAGAAAATGAAACTTAATGAAATCATTAAAGCTTCTGTTAACAAAATTTCCATTTTTTTTCTTTCCCCCCCCCCCCCCTTTTATTTTAATTTCATGATGCTTTTAAGAACCCAAGCCTCCCAAATCCTTCCAAGGAAGCTAGAATCAGCCAAAAGGGGGTGGGCAAGCATTTGAACAAGAAGGGGGGAGCAATGTAGAATCATAGAATCATAGAATAACCAGGTTGGAAGAGACCCACCAGATCATTGAGTCCAACCATTCCTATCAAACACTAAACCATGCCCCTCAGCACCTCAAATCATACAACGGTTTGGGTTGGAAGGGACCTTAAAGATCATCTTGTTCCAACCCCCCTGTCATGGGCAGGGACATCCCACTAGATCAGGCTGCCCAAGGCCCCATCCAACCTGGCCTCGAACACCTCCAGGGTTGGGGAATCCACAACCTCCCTGGGAAACCTGTCCCAGTGACTCACCAACCTCATTGTAAAGGATTTCTTCTCAATGTTTAATCTAAATCTTCCCTCCTCCAATTTAAAGTCATTCCTCCTTGTCCTATCACTACATGCCCTTGTAAAAAGTCCCTCTCCAGCTTTCTTGTAGTCCCCTTAAGGTGCTGGAAGGTTGCTATGAGATCTCCTTGGCACCTTCTCTTCTCCGGGCTGAACAAGCCCAACTCTCTCAGTCTGTCCTCGTATGGGAAGTTCTCTAGCCCTCGGATCATCTTCGTAGCCACCTTCTGTCCTGTTCCAACAGCTCCATCTCCTTCTTATGTTGAGGATTCCAGACCTGGACCCAGGACTCCAGGTGGGGTCTCACAAGAGAGTCACAGAGGAGCAGAACCACCTCCCTCGCCCTGCTGGGATTTTTAACCCCACCCTGCGATGGGGAGAAGGAAAACGGGGAGGGAAACACCTGGCAGAGGGTGTGCAGGTGCCCCCCTCCTTCTCTCCCAAACCCCCATCGCCTGCAGCAAGCTGCATCACCGCGGCCCAGAGCTTCCCCCGCCCCGAGCGGAGGGACCGAGGCTCCTCCTCCTTCTTCCTCCTCCTCCTCCTCGCGGATATATACGGATGCGCGGCTGCTGCTTCTCCCACTCGCCGCCGCCCCCGGGGCTGAGGAGCCGGCCTGGCCTCTGTCCCATGGCCCTGGCCGGGACCTGAGCGCCCCTCCGCCATGAAGACCATCATCGCCGCCTACTCCGGGGTGCTGCGAGGTGAGGGGGTGTGGGGAGAGCAGGGAGGGAGGGGGGATGCAGCGGTGGGGACGCAGCATCCCGGCGGTGCGAGGTGCGAGGCGGTGAGGGAGCAGCACCGGCAGCCTCAGCCTTATCGCATTCCCCTTCCTCCTGCCTGCAGGAGAGGGGATTGAGCAGGGAAAGCTTTACGCGATGGCTACGGTTTTTCTTAGGGGTGAGGATTACAGCTCTCCTTGCAGGTTTTGCCTTTTTTTTTTTTTTTGGAGGACTGGGCTGCTTTCCTGGAGCTGCTGCAAAGGGCTCTGGTTTATCTAAGTGAGTTTGCACCCTGGCAAAACGTGGGTGTGTGGCACTTGCTTTAAAAATGAGCCCTTCCTTTCCCTCCTTGTGATGGGAGGAAGGGAAGTGTAGTCATTTTTATCAACGCTCTACAGCCGTCAAATTCACTGTTGCATCTTCATTTTGTAATGTCATCTTCCTCACACCTACATCAACAGGGAAGTATAAAAAAGAGTATCGCTATTTTGAGTGGCCTCAAGCTCCACCAGGGGAGTTTCGGGCTGGACATCAGGAAAAAAAAAATCATGGAAAGGGTCATTGGCCACTGGAACAGGCTGCCCAGGGAGGTGGTTGAGTCACCTTAGAATCATAGAACCACCAGGTTGGAAGAGACCCACCAGATCATTGAGTCCAACCATTTCTGTCGATCACTAAACCACGTCCCTCAGCACCTCGTCCACCTCCGTTCCCTGGAGGTGTTTAAGGCACGGGTAGACGAGGTGCTGAGGGACGTGGTTTAGTGATTGATAGAAATGGTTGGACTCAATGAACCAGTGGGTCTTTTCCAACCTGGTGGTTCTATGATTCTATTTGTATTTGAGGATTCAGTGCTGAAGCAAGGCTTTATGTTGGGGAGTAGAGCCAAGCTTTTGTGGCCCTCTGTGCTGTAAGTCACTTTCTGTGTGAGCGGAGCAAGTTGGGTGTCACGGGCAGAGCTGCTGCGAACACTGAACGATTCCTACTGCAGGTGGAAACATGTAGGTTAAAGATGTTGGAGGGACGATATGTGAAATCTCAAACTGCAAGCTCCCTTACGTGCTTGTAAAAGCAGCTCTAGGGATCTTGCAGGAATAAACTGAACAAGTCTAAATATTTTCCTTAGTAGAGCCTTGTGCTCCTCCTGCAAGGATGCTTGTCTAGAGAAGTGTTAGGACTTGGAAATAGTGGGTCTGTGCAGGGAAATGCACTTGGACAGCAGTTTATCCTATGCCTTATGGAGGGTCCTTGATTAATTGCTGTGTTGCAAAGGCTTTTTGCCCTGAAAAAAGCAAACTGCTAATTCCTCCTGGGATGAAGAGACCTGTGAAATAGCTCTGCTAATGATTTGCTTAATCAACAAGCCAAGAAGACCTGAACCTGGTGAATTAACCGTGAAGCCTTTGCTTTTACACCGTATCCTGCCCAGTCCTGTGTGTAGAGCTACTGGTGTTTGTATCTTTTGGAAAGATGTAACGCCTGCCAATACTAGAGGTGGATCTGTAGGATCAGTTGTCAACCAGTCAGGGAGAAGATCTGCATGTGTTCCCTGTGCTCTAATCTGGTCCTTAAAGTAATTTAGCTTGTTTACACAACTAGCAGAAGACAAGTGATGTTTTGATACGAAGTCATTTGAATTAACAGCATGTTAAATTAAGAGTTAACTTGAGCCAAATATAGGGAATAAATCGTTCAGGAGACCTATAAAATATGTAGGGCTGACCTGAGAGAGCAGTGGCCACCTTGTTGCCATGTTAATGATGGATCTAGGACATGTGCATAATTTGAAATGGAGTGTGGTTTAGGGACAGTGATTGGCCTGATCTATAGATAATCCTGCTTAGCGATGGAAAGCTGTCTTAACTCTCCTCAGGTCAGTTTTCCTCTGAGGCACCTCATGGGGGTCCTGCAGTGATATTTGTGCTTCCTTACTCATTTCTTCACATGCTTCTGCCTCAAGAGATGGGAGATGTTACCTTGGCGACTACAGCATCCACCAACGCAACCCCTTGCCAGTTCTGCAGCCTGCCATGGGCAGCAAAGCGCAGGACCAGCTTCAAAGCCTGCCTGCTCAAAGCAAAAACTGGGTGCTTGCTGGAGTTGTTCAGACACAGGCTGGGCTTAGGGGATGATGATGTGAGACCCTGCAGATCAAGTGGTGGGCAAAGGTGATGTGGTGCAGCAGTTCACATAGGATCTCACATGCTGTTTGATAATGTTGGATAATTTTTCCCCTACACAGGATATTTATAGCAAACCTCCTAGACTTTTTTCCACCTCCCTGACCATCTTTTCTGAGTATGTTGCCTGTGCAAAGGGCTGACTTTGTGGGGTGAAAGCTGAATGGCTCATAGTGTCCTTTGGCCTCCAGTCTTCTTGCTTGCCTGGCACCTGGCTTTGTCCCAGTGCTTATGAATTTGGCCAAAAGACTGTATTCTATTTAAAAACAAGTGGAAAACTGTTCAGGCATCTACCTCTATCCAATTCTGGGTGTATACAGGACAACTTCTTGGACACTAAACCAATACTGCAAAAATTGGAGCAGACTTGGACCAGTGCCTAGGGATGGATGATGCTTTGAGACACTTTGGTTGTGTAGGAGGGGTTGCCATCTCCTCAGATGTGACCCACTTTGGCCATAGGCTGTCCAGGGACTAGCCTCCTTGTGTTTTGGCAAAGCAGCAAGGAGTTGTTCAGTTCCCCTGAGGAGGAATGCTAGTGTAGCCAGTGCATTTAAAGTCTGTCCTTTGCACAAACATCTCCTCTTGCCTTGTTTCACTTTGCAGAAGCTCCTCCTCACTTACATTTTGGCTGGACTGTGGCTAAAAGCTTTAGGCAATACTGAACTCCAGTAATGTGGAACAAAATTGTAGAACAGCTCAGCTTTACCTTGGAGTTAGTCTTATGCTACATCTGAGGTTGGGCAGACCTAATATCTGCTTGGGGGAGGACCTTTGGGCTCCTGTCTTGGGATTGTCATCACTGCTAGCTGTGTTGTGGTGTCTCCTCTTGACAGAACTGCTTGGGAGCAAGAGGTCTGGACTTGCTCATGTCTGATCCCTTCTTTTAGAACTCCTACCTACGCTTTGCCCCTGGGCACACAATGAGATGCAGAAAAATGGTTCACTATCTCATGTCTAGAGCTATTAAGTCTCAGTGACTTAAATCTAAAAGTGCTTGTCTGATTTAGGACAGCTGGGTCTATGCTCTCATTGCCTCACTTTGACCCACATATAGCTTCTACTGTCAAGGCTGAAGGCCGAGTTCAGTGCTGCAAGCAAATGTAGACCTAACATGAGATAAATGTCATAACAAATTTGGTTTTGCTATGCAGAATCCCAGCTCCTTTCCAGTGGGGCTGAAATAAATGTTGTCACATGTTCCTCTTAACTAAATTGTTGACCTCCAGTGATAGGGGTTTTTTTTCTGCAGATAGTATGAGCTTATTAAATAGTCTCCTAGAGCATGAGCAAACTTCTAGTCAGCTGTTTACAGGGCAGGATAACCATAAACCACATCGGTAATTTGTTTTTCTCTAATGAATGATTCACTATCTGTTACCACTAACAAAAACTGGAAGTGCAGAGAGCTTGTGCGCTACAGCTGAGGCATCCGAGTAAAGCTAGGACCCAGAATAACTTGTGTGGCTGAAGGGGTTTTACAGATGTCACATTTGATGTAGCAGCTTGCTGTGCAGACTCCTGCTCTTGCATGGGAGGCTGGGTCCTCACAAATATCCTAGTAGTGGTCTGTTTAGTTTATCTAGCTTTGTTACAGCTCTGATGTCAGCTTGTCTGCCAAATACGTAGCTCAAAATGTCAATTTGCACTTTATGCTTTGGAGGGGCTCAGCTATGCTACATCTAATTTGGTTGCCATCTAAATAAGCTGTGATGCAGTATAATTCTTGGCTGAGAATTAATGTGCTAATTGTCTTAAAGGAAGCAGGTGATGCATGGTTTAACAAGCTTTTTTGTGTGTATTTTTAAATATCTGTAACACTTCCTCTCATCTAATTTATTTGACTGCTATTTAATTAGGTGCTGTGAATTGGGTTTTGTGGTGTCCAAATGTGAAGACCTGTTACTCTATTGGGACCTTTAGGTCTGTCTCCTTGCCTGGGTAAATCATGGTGTTTGAGTGCATCATCTGAAATAAACTGTGCTGGAAATCTGCCAGATTTTGTGCCTGTCTGAGCTTGTGTTGCTGGTGAGTCAGATGCTTGGTCAAACCCTTCACTGACTCTAGGATCTCCTTGGTAGCATATCTTGTGCTTGCCTCTGGCTGCTGGAATCAAGTGAGGGTACTTATGCCCATGGCCAGCTGGGGCACAGCTGGTGGCTGTCACTGAGCTTCCTTGTAAGGCTGCAGATTGTGGATTTCACTGAGCAGCAGAGAGGTCTCCCGGAGAATTTGCTTTTGGCTGTCTCTGGAACTAGCATCCTTGAGCCATGCATTGCTTTGTGCAGAAGTACTCCAGGGCATGAGTTGCAGTGCAAGTGGACAGGGCTTAGGATCTTGGATGAGACCAGGAAAGCAGTTGCTAAGATATCCACTGTGTAGGTGTGGGTTGTGAAGGGTGTGGTTCTAAACAGTCAGTCTGTCTAGTTCTGGAACAGGTGCCCTGGAAAACATTCCAGGGTCTGCTCTGGGTGACGAGTACAACCAACTGTCTTCAGCAGAAGATGATGGAGGTAATTTTCTCCAGAATTCAAAATTTCTTTGGGAAAAAACTGATACAAGTGATACCAAAGGCAGTGGTATACAGTATTCTCAAAGTTAATCATAGGTATGTCTAATTTGCCTTATTTAACTTGGTTATTAGGCTAATTATGTTCTTTGAAAGTGAGAGAAACTGCCTTTCCTATGCTGCTTTGGGTTTTTAGTGCATGAATAATGCTTGGCGTGGGCTCACAAACCGAGTATCAGTGTTGGGTTATTCCGCTGTGGCTGAGTCTCCCCAAGCCCCCCACATGTGTTTTCAAGGCTCTTCTGCTGTGGCACTAGCACTAGTAACTAGCTTGGCTCTCAAGATACTGGAGTGCCTTCCCAAAAATGCCTCCTGGCTGCTTTGCCTCCTTTCTTCTTTAGCTGTAACTTGAGTGGAAGTTGAATACACAAGGCATTACGTCTGACACTAGGAACAGCAAGTTCAGGACTGTCTGGAGAAGGCTGTCTTAGCACTAAAATCTATTTGCCCAACCTGTACTTGATGCACTGGATCCATCTGGAGTGTACAGGTTGCTGCAAAGGTAGACTATGTGCAGGCAGATGCACTTGCTAGATAAAACCTCTACCCATTCCTACAGACACCTCCATTGCCACTGGATGACTTTAATGTCCTTAACTGGGAATTAAATGCTAATATTGTTCGGCCCATGGTAACTACTGGCTTTTTTGTTGTTGGAAATCTAGATCTCTGCAAAGGATATCTTTGCTTTCAGTAAATAACTGACCCAGGACACCGCTTGTCCAAGGGCAGGTGCTCAGCTGTCTGCCAAACCTGTGCCTTCCCTCTGTCTGCAAGAGTTGAACGTTGCCACAAAAAGCTGAATGTGGTTTGAGAAACATGTTGACAAGTTGACTTGTTACCCAATACTGGTCTATTTACAGGGCTAGCAATGCATACGATTTCTTAAAGCATCTAGAAAATGCATCTACAAATTCTTATCTGGACAAATAAACAGGTGTTCTCTTAGGGAGAAGAGGGTATAGATTTTTCTGATCCAAGGCTGGAATGTGGGATTTATCAATCCAGAGATGTTCTGGTTGTGTAACTATAGGTGCTGGAAGGATAAATTACATGGGGCTGGGATTTTGTCATGGTTCGCAAACAATCTTGAAGACTTCTGGCTAATTTTGAGGACATAGTGGCGTCACTAACTATATCCCTGCTGTTAAAAGGTCCCTTGAGTATTGAACAGTCTTCAGGACATAGGAAGTCTGTTCCATGTGCAGTTTTTGTAAATCAGGTTTTTGGGACAGCAAGTTCCTAGTGCTGCACTAGAGGCTGCCCATAGGCTGTGGATTCTCAGTGGGAATAACAAATTTGTTGCCCTTGGACAGGTGAGTCCGATTTTAACAAATAGGGTGGAGTTTCACTCACCCCAAATTTGGGCATTTATTATCAAATGTGAAGAGCTGCAGCACAGGATTTCTGAGTTGTCCTGCTTTGGCAACTCTAGTGTTGCAACTCAATGTATGGTGGTAATTTAATTCATAAGCATGTTGCATCTCAAACTGGGGAATTACATCATTAAGAGTGACTTCAGCACATAGCATGTTATCTTAAAGATCTGCCTTCAGCTTGAGCTGTTCCTTGAGACTGGGTGGGTGTTGTGGGCTTTAGTCTACCGGCAGTTGCAGTGACATGATTTATCCTTCACCAAAACTTGGTCTGCTTGGGATAGTTAATGCCCCATAGTTGCTATGATTGTTCATTCGGTGTAGACTGGGCAGAGCCAAAGATCTGAGCTAGGTGGACTGGCTCTGGATTTCTAGATTCTGCAGACTCAGGTGTGGCTCCTAGTTAATGTCTTTCTAGCAGAAACATTCACATATGTAGTTTTCAGTCCTAGGGACCATGCTCAGGCTTAACATTAAATGGCATTTAAGAGAGGGAGCAAAGAAGCTGCAAAGCTAATACAGCAGTTCTACAAATGCAGCTACTGTGCATTAGTCCTATTACTTAGCCTATCAGCAAGGGCAACAGCAAAGACTGCAGAGATGCTTTGCATGTTTAAAGGCTGCATTACTGAAACCTGCTTTGTAGAAACTACCAAAACTACAATACCTTCTATATCTAGAGGAAAGCCCCTTCTCTATCAAACTTTCATCTAAGTGTGAGCACTTGCTATGGTATCTCAAGTATCAGTGTCATGCCTTGGCAGCAACAGCAAGGACCGAACCCATTCACTATAGTAGCTACTTAGCACCATTACATCCCTTCTGTTTAAGGATCAGCCTGTTATTAGAAAAGGAAACACATAAACATACATCTTGATTTGTTCATAGGCCATCAGTTTGATTTGTGCTTTACCCAGTTATGATGCTTGTGTAATAAAGTAATGAAGAGAAGTGAAAGGAAACATGCTTGCAGGTTCTTCTTTCTTGAGGTTGTTAAGAACAGCAAATACTGCAGTGGGTTGCTCAAAGAAATAGTCATTCGTTTTGGTGTTTAACTTGCCTCTCCTCACTTGAATAGCTTAAACCTCTGAGAGGAGATTTCAACTTCTCTTCCTCATTTACTGCTTTAGAAACACTGATAGTTCAGCTTACCATTGGAGCCGTGAATCCCTAAGGTTGTGGGGTGAGATGTTGCTCAGCTAGCAGCTTTGGGATGTGCTGTGTAAGGCTGGAGCGTTCCTTGAACATGCACGCAGGAGTTGTGCAATGGACCTGGTGAAGGGTGGATGAGTAACAGGTCAGGCCAAGGCCTGGTTTGTGTTTGCCTGTGGTTTGGGACAGTTGATCTTTGTCTTATGGTGAAGTAGTGGGTTTCCCTGTTATCACGTGCTACTTCCAGGACTTGGCAGTTTAAGGTAGTGTGCGTGTTAGGACCGTATGTGAACATCCTCTGCAATTCTATGGTTAAGTGAATATAGATTTGCTCAAGTGGGGACTGATGTTCCCCATTAATCCCCTCCAGCATCCCCCCAAACAGCTGGATGTTCACAGATGGCAGCCCTTTAGCTTCCAGGATGGCTAAACTCCATGGGAAATATTAGCCTTTGACAAGCCTTGCTTTGAAAGCAAACTGCACAAACATTGATTTAAGATGTTGTATTTGAAAGGAAAATAGTTATCTTTTCTCAGTGTGCAAATGTAACTTTTCTTTTACTTTTTCTTAGGCACGGGATCAAGCATTCTTTCTGCTCTGCAGGACTTGTTCTGGCTTTCTAAATCCAAAGTAGAGAAACAACTTCAGATCATCTCTGTGCTGCAATGGGTTCTCACTTTCCTTATCATGGGTAGGTAACACCTTCTGGCCTAAACAAAGCCTTTTTTTTGCCTTAACTCTGGAAGCGGTTTAATGCAAATATCTTAACTTTTACATAAGTGTTAATTACTGGATGTGCCCTGCATCACGTAGGACAGTTTCTAGAGTGCAGGGATGTTGTAGAACAACATCCTTGTTTGATATTTAGGCAATTAATGACTTTACCTGGCTCTGGAAAACCATAGGAGCTATGGAAAGGCCTGCTGATTAACTCATGTCTGTCTACCACACAAGTAAGACTGAAGCAATTGGAAATATCTTGCTTGACTCATTCATGGGAATGTCCCCAGAGAAGAAATTTCTTAGAAGCACAGGATAACTGATGCAACTAATTGCAACAGGAGTGCCTTTCTCTTGCTATTGTCTTTCAAAGAAGTAACAGAGATGGGCAAAAAAATGTTTGTTAGATCAGCAACAGAAGTATCCAAACAGTCTGTTCTACTTTATGTGAACTCTGAAGCTGCTTTGCTCAATAATATTGTAGATAAACACTGGAGGAAGATGCTGATAGCAGTTAGTCCAAGTCTTACTGTTCCTTCTCAGTCTAGTTGGTTTTAATGCCAATAGTGTTTGTAGGTGATCTCTGGCACCATAGTGGGGTGGCTGGCTTACAGCCGGTGTAACATGGAAGATTTGTGTAGCTCTAAAAACCACAGTTTGCGTGGGTAACAAATCTCAGTGCTGGTGAAATCTCACTGTTGTCTGGTGAAGCATGTCCTACCTGGAGATCTTGTAGAAGAGATACATTGAGAAACCGTGAAGGGAGGATTGAAGTACTTCAAAGCAGGTAGCTTTGGAGGAGGCTGTCTCAATTCTACATGTGGGGTTTTTAGCTAATTCAGATTTAATTAAGGATTAATGACAACATATTGAGACTAAGACTTCAGTACAGAAGGGTCAAAAGGCAAGGGACCCTTAATGCAAGTATAAATGCAGACCAAAAGATGATGTAACCTTGTTTTCTTCTTTTTCTTGACCTATCCAGGTGTTGCTTGCACTTTAATCCTCATGTACATACTGTGCACAGATTGCTGGGCAATTGCTGCTCTATATTTAGCCTGGCTGGTATTTGACTGGAATACACCAAAAAAAGGTAAATATTGCAGAGTAGATTCATGCTGTTTAAGTGTCCCTGTCTTAGTATTTGGACAAAGAAGCACTTCCATATAATGTGTTACTTCCCTTCTTAGTGGGACTTGGTTGAATCACTGACCAAAAGCACTATACAGCGAAGTACATAAATGCCATCCCTCAGTATAAGCAGTAAATGCAGGTTTTATTGATGCTGGGATGTAACTAGGATAGCTTGTGCTAATACTGTGCTGATACTGGTTTGTAGCAACACATTTGTGGCTTAGGTTCTTCCTGCAGATCCAAAAGATCCGCATACGCAGTCATGATCATGCTGTTCTCTGCAGTTCTTGCAAGGTTCAGATCATGGCATGACTATTAAAATGTCATTCCTTTATGGAGTCAGTGTTGCTGCAAATTAAGCAGAAAACTTATTTTTAAAAAACATGTAGACAGCAGCTCTGAGATCGTGCTACAGCAATGGCAAGAAGGTTTGATTAGACAACTCCCCATTGCTTCAAGACCAGTGAAATTGTCCAGGATCTTAGCCTTCTTTCCCCAAAAGATGAATCCAAGGTTAACATTGAGCTACTTCTAGCTTGAAGTGTCCATTGCCCAGCTATAGCAGAATACCAAGTCATATCCTACTCTGAATTTGTTGTCAGACCTTAATTAGCTTGAAGTATCCTGAAGTTCTGAGAATGGATAGTTTCACTTGATTTTAGTGAGATGTGGGTGTGCTGCTCCCTTAGAGGAATATGATCGTTGATTTTTTTTTTTCCTAGTGAGACAGCAACTTATCTGGAATCCTCTAGGCTTTTTGGTGGGCATTCATGGGAAAGAGCTTTAAAAACATGATTTCATTTCCCCCCCCTTAGGTGGAAGAAGATCCCAGTGGGTGAGAAACTGGGCTATATGGAGATACTTCAGGGATTATTTTCCAATAAGAGTAAGTAAGAGTTAACTCTATCCATTGGGACTTAATTGTTTTAGGCTAATTGTAATAACACTTGTGGAGATGCTTGACCTACACTAGCCTATCCATGACACTGAAGCAGAACATGGCTTAGTAACAATTGTCATACTACTGCTTGGATCAGCTATGGTTATAAAATCTGAAATGCATCATCAGTTCTGGTATCATAGTTTGTAGAAGATGCTTGTTCTGATGGTTTTGTCACCAGGCTTCTTGAGCCAATCACATTCTTAGCAGTAAGGCTGCATTACTGATTCGTGCCACTGCAATCAGCTGTGCTTAGCTCTGCCTTGTTCCCCTCTTGTAAATCTAGCTGAGTTTTGGTCTGATTTCCAGTTACACTCTGGGGCAGCATTATGCTGGGTAAGAATAGCTGAGGAAACCTGTGCCTCACAAGTCCTGTCACTTCACTGGGAGCAATGAAATTGGCTCCCAGGTCTAGCATCTTTGGGGAAAGGGGGTTTTGCAGCAGTGGGAATAGCACCAATTCTGTCTTGTAACTTGCTCACCTTCTGCTTCATTTTCCATGCTAATTCAGATGAGTTGCAGACAGAACTGCCAGTCTGTTCTGGGGGCTGCAAAATTAGCTGAAGGACTTGGAGAGGAGCAGCCGCCAAATTCAGCTAGAAGGGAACTTGATCCTCTTTGGAAAGACGCACAGCTGAAAGGACAGTTATGTAAGGCTGTCAGCAAGTTTTATTCAGCCTGAGGAAAAGCTGGGGACCTTGTCATGGCTTTTGAACTGCCCTCCTCTAAGATAGTCCAGCCTCAGAAGGCAGTAGGAAGTCCAATTCCAGCAGGATGTCAAAGTGGTGCAGACTGAATTCTTCCTTTGCAAAGTCACTTGAACTCTTAGGGTGCGTGAACATGCTTCTGGTGAGCACTTTTGCTACAGTCTTGCTGCTGTTAACAGGTAATTCTTGCTAAATGTAGGTGTACATGGAAGAAGACTCCAAGTGCACAGAGTGCCAGTGACTGGCTGACCTAGGTCTCATAGTTAAAGGAGAACAGAGAATGTTCTAGTATGGGAGAGTCTGAAATGGGTAGTCCCCAAATACCAAGTTCTCAGTATTGCAACAAGCCCTGCCTTGATATTGCTGAAGGCTAGAACGAGCTGGTGTCTCTGGAGGACTTGATTCAAGAGGGTCATCAGTCATGACTGGTCACCTTGTAAACCATCAAAGGAAAGGTGAAACTTAGCCCCATCTTCATGGAAACATGCTCAGTGCCAGTCATGTGAGTTAGATCCCCTGTCTAGATACTACAGATATTGGAAGCTTGTCAAAAGATTGGGTTGTTCAGGTAGGTTTAGATAAGAGATTGGGTAGATAAAAAAACCCTAGAGGTTTACTTTAGGTAAACAGTAGCTTAGTTCACATGGTATATTTGTGAAAATCCCATATGGCTGCAATTCCTTTGTCACTAGAGGGGTGGGGTCGTGCAAGGTTTACAGACCCCAGTGGTAATTTGTATGCAAATGCACACATGAGGGCTGATGGCTGTGGGGTATCTCCTGTGCCAGCTGTGGGGAGACAGTCAGCTGGCTGTGTTTGTTAAAACCTGTTACAGGGATCACGGGGCTGTGAGGTGCTGGATCTGGTTGTCTGCAAGTATGGGCATGAATATAATCTCTTATCTCTTATACCATAAGAAATGCTATTAACCACCAGAATGGCTTGGGTTTGAACTTCCTAAAAGGATGGGAATTCCTTGGATGAACTATTTACCTGTCTTCACACAAGAGGGAGGCTGGTCTACAGGTGGTGGCTACTTTAAATCTTCTGTCTGCAAAGTCCTGTTGTCTGGATCCTGAACTGTCTATGTAATCCTAAAATCATAGAATAGTTTGGGTTGGAAGGGACCTTAAAGATCATCTAGTTCCAACCTCCCTTGCCATGGGCAGGGACACCTCCCACTAGATCAGGTGGCTCAGAGCCCCATCCAGCCTAGCCTTGAACACCTCCAGGGATGAGGCAGCTGCAGCTTTGCTGGGTAACCTGTGCCAGTGTCTCACCACTCTCATAGTGAAGAAATTCTTCCTTACATCTGGTCTAAATCTGTCCCTCTCCAGTTTATGCCCATTTCCCCTAGTGCTATCACTACAAGCCTTTGTAAGGAGCTCCTCAGCTTTCTTGTTGGCTTGGCAGAACTTTCTCCCTCGCTTGTAGTTTGTTGGGGAACTCATCTCACAGGCACCATGAGAGCAGATCACACCAGTAACATCCTTACGAGTGGTACTTGTAATGCTAAATTCAGCTCAGTGGCTGCCGTTTGGAAGACCACGGTTTCCTTGTACCTAGCTGGTGCAAGATCAGTCTTGAGTTTGCAAACTGGATCTGGCCTGACTGAAACACTGTATTGACATCTGACAAACCTGTATGTTAGAACTTGTAGCTAGATCTGCTGCATTCTTCCATGGTTTTACCTGTTGGCACCAGGTTTACTTGATCAGAGTAGCTGCATAAGAGGCAGGCTTGGCTCTGACATTTTATGATTATGCTTTGTCTTTACTTGAATCAGCACCAGTAGGACAATTGTACAGGTATCTGGAGATGATTTGGTCATGTTTTATAATACCAGGTGGATTTGAAAACCAGCCTGAATCTAGCTCAATTCCTCAGCATGAGCAGAGGTATTCACATTCACTGGGGCTTCATACAGCTGCTCTGAGAGTAATAAGCTATTTAGGGCACTAGAAGCTTAAGTTTGTCTGCTGCTTAGTGGCTGGCCTTGTAAATAGTGCTTTAAGCTAAGCAATGCATGAAGCAGCTGAGGAAATTTCTAGTGAGCTAAATCCTGGTGTTGAACTGCCATGTAAGACTTGAGCTCTTGCAGGTGTGAGCTGGTGAGACTCAGTCCAACTCCTGCAGAGGCAAGAGAGGTGCCAGCAGCCACCTGAGCACATCCTGCTGATCTGAGGATGTCATGTGGGGGGTGCCACAATCTAAAGGTTGTCCTTAGGTAAAGAAGCCATCACCTGAGCATGTGAGCACAGCTACTGCTTATCTCCATAGGTAACAGCACTTCAGATAGCAAGGACTGAAGACCTTTGGCTCACTTTGTCAAGCAGTGAGCATTTCAGGTGTGTACTGTGAGATGTTATCAGTCTCCTGCTGAGATGGGAGAGCTCATAGTGTTTAAGAGCAGGGACTGCTGCAAAACAGTGACTTTCTTGCAGCATTTTATCTTGCTTGGCTGGCTTCCAGGCAAAGTGTCTTTTAGTTGTAGATGACTTATGGAATGGAAATGGAAGCTTTTGCTTCCCACGTGTGATGTAGTGTGATGGTAATATTGAGAGCCTAGAGGGTTATTCAGGTCCTGGCCTGCTGGGAAGGTGAGATAATTTTTTCCATAGGGCTTCTGAGTGTGATGCAGCTAACTGCAATTGTTCAATTGTTTTGCAACTTTATATGCTCTCTGCTCTTGCTCGGATCCTGCAGGATGAGTTCTAACTTGCAGCTCTCTGCATGTTTCTGTAGTCACTGTGCTGCTCAGCTTGCTGGTAGGTTGAGCACCCACCTAGACAGCTCATTTTCATCCTGCTTTTTGCTGGCTCTGGGTGCTGAGTGGCATTGTCTCTGCAGTCCCTTCTTCACACTTGAATGTGCTACTTACTCATCCTGTTCTACAAATTAAATAGGCAGTACTGTTATCGGGGTGTATCTGGCACTCAAATATTTACACTAGTTCTTCCACAATTGCACCCCTTTGTTTCTGTTGTAGATCTGTTTATAGAAATTTTATTGCAATAGCAGGTGGATGGACCTTTGCTCCCACTGAAATGGGTTTGGTCTAGGGCAGCAGCTGGGAACGGGAGTGTTAGTGCAGTGGGGTGAAGGTCCAGCTTCAGTCCCAGCTCTGCAGTTGTTGGGCTGGAATGCACCATGGATGTGCTTCAGCAGAGCACTGAGCCTTCAGGGACCTGAGGTCAGTGAGACTGGAGAAGACCCTTTTAAGATGAAAGGTCCAAGAAAACTAGTGAGTGATCAGCCTCCTAAGGAAGGCTTCCATCATGCTTGAGACTAGAAATAAGTGATCATAGTGCTTCAAAAATTCCTGCTTCTAGGTTAAATTTAGGGGTCCATAAAGTCTCTGCTTTTGGCAGGTGACAGCTTGGGTTGAGTTTGTGCATTAGCAGATCCAAGACTAGCAACACTTGCAGATAAGTGCACAAGCTTGTCTGGTGCCTGACAATCCTTGGTTTCCCTGTCTTGACTTGGGTGGAGGAAGACAAGTTCATCTTCTCTGAACCCTCCTGTTGTGAGACTGCCTGTGGAGGGCAGTGGCAGCCTGCATGGGACAAACTGCTGGGGGAAAGCATGTATCAGACTGACTTTCAGATCTTTAAATCCCTGTTGTGAGCACTTGATTCTCATTGAGTCCCCAGTGCTGCTCAGGTATTCTCCTTCTTGCTTATCTTGGTTGGGCTGTGCAGCTGAGTTGGTTCCCTGCACAACCCCTGCTTTGCTTCTGAATTTCTTGCACAAGTGGCATGGAGTGAGGGTGGTGGGTATCACCAAGCAGGGTAAATGTAACCCTCTGCCTGCATAACAGGAGGTCTTGAAGAGCAGACAAAGTGATAGCTTGGCTGGGAGTTGCATAAGATATAAAAGCAATGGGCTCCACTGGGATCTGGGTGTCCTTATATGTGGAGGGGCTGGAGAAGGGTGCTTGCCGTGGGTGGCAGCAGAACAACATGTCTTCTGTATGAGGGCAGATATGCGGCTCGTCTCACAAATGCCTCATGCCTCAGAGTGGCAAGGACAAACCCTCTGTTTCAGCTGACTTCCTCTTAAAGCAGCTGTGCTTGGTGCAGATGAAGAATGAAGCTCAGAGCCTGGAAACCCCCACCCTGCTCTGACAAGAGCTGAAACACTTGTCTGCCACTGAGCGAGAGCTGAGAGATGGTTTGCTTACTGTATCATTGCTTTTTCCCCTCTAGTCTGTCCTGGAGAATGGTTTCCAGTGTAGTCTGGGATACTTTTTTGCCCTAATTGGTTGAGGGAGGTGTGAAAGCCAAGTTGTCTGCTAATTGGGCAAGAAGAGGAAGGGGAGAAAGGATGACTAGGTGTGACACAGGCTGTGGGGTTCTACAGAGCTGCTCAACCACAAGCATCTACACACACTTCCTGGAGCCCTAAATGACCTCAGAGCTAGAGGAAAGTTTGTAGAGGGGCAGTCAACTTGCTTAACCTGCTTCTGTCATGCCCATATTGCAGTTGCTGTCTTAAATAGCTCAAATGCAGTAGCTTCATCGAGGGACAGTGGGGAAAAGGGAATCAAATTTCTGGGCACTCTGCTTCAGTGTGTCGCAATGGCACTTCAGCTCCATGTAGCATGATTCAACAAAAAGAGGGACAGTGGGGTACTGCCAAAGCACTTCTTGGCCAAGGCAGTGGGATATGTAATGCTGATGTGACATCTTGGAAATCTGTGGGTTTTTCCTATAGGAGCTGACAGTGACCTTTACATGCACAGTTACAGGAATGGGGTGCAGTTGTTTACTGCCTCAAACTGAGGGTGTAGCTGGGACTTGTAGGTCCAGCCCTGGTCTGAAAGCTACTGGGGTGTTGCAGTCAGGAGAAACTGGTGCCACTGCAGCCTGAAACATTTTTAATTTGATCTCTGCTTTCAGAGAGTGATGCAGCAGTCCTGGTGTATGCTTACTTTGCTTGTGTGCTGCCAGGGGAAGATGCTGTGATGCATGAGACACTGCTGTTACTTATAGCATCAAAGGAGCCTGTGGCACTTGTACCAGGGCATGGGTTATGCTGTGTGTGACTAAGACAGCTTTGGAGTGTCCATGCTGCGTGAGCAGATGATTAAACGGTTAGGAACATTGCATAATCCCAAACCAATATGATCGCTGCTCCTGGAGCACATCCTACAGAGACTGGAGCCCTGCTGTGGATGGCTTGAGGTGTCTTATTGGCACTTTGGCATGTAGGCTAGAGCAAAACCTCAAAGGAGATATAGTTTCCATTGGTAAGCCACTGTTCTGCATGTTTTCCCCCTTTGAGGGTGGCCAGCAAGCATACTAAGTGGTTGAGTCTTTTTTTCAGGTATTAAGCAAACTTGCTTCTGTTACTGGACACTTTTGTTCTGTTTTTTTCGTTCTTTCCCCCATGCCCCTCTCAATACTGGGATATAAGCTACTAATGTGCTCAGAGGGCCTGGAAGGAGGCATAGCTATGGCTGCAGGACCATAAAGAACTTGGTTGGTTTGGGCAAGAATACTTTTGGGATTAGTGGAGAAACAGGGCATAATCTGCTGCAACCCAATTTTTGGTTGCATGGCAGTCTTGCATCTAAGATCAGATTGTTTATTCTGCTCAGTCTGCTTGAGAAACTGAAATCTAAGTGGCTGCTCTTACCACAGCCTCTGAAATCCAAGATAGCTCACACCCTCAGCACTTTAGGCTGTTCTCCACAGTGATGCAAGAGACAAAAGCTGGGGACTTTGACTTCTGTTCTCCATTTTTTCTTATTACCTGAAAATGTATGTCTTCATGTGAGCTCACTCTTTTCTTTCCTAGCTGGTTAAAACCCATAATCTGCTGACCACCAGAAATTACATTTTTGGGTACCATCCACATGGCATCATGGGCTTGGGTGCATTTTGCAACTTCAGCACAGAGGCCACAGGTGTTGGCCAGAAATTCCCTGGGATTCGACCATACCTTGCTACCCTGGCTGGGAACTTCAGGATGCCTATTTTGAGAGACTACTTAATGTCTGGTGGTAAGTGCAAGAGCAATTTCCTCTGTCTTCTCATGCCTTTTCCTCTGATCTGTCTTCCCCTCTTACAAGTGAAAAACTGTGGTAGAAGCTCACGTAGCCACTTCTCTCTGATAGCATCACGTTCCTTCCATAGAATTGTCACGAGGAAGCTGTGAGGAAATGTGACTAACTTGGGCTGCAGGGATTGCTGCTACTCTGAATTCATCCTTAACTCATACAATCACAGAATATCAAATTGAAAGGAACCTCAAGGGTCATGTGGTCCAAGCTGTCTTGGCAAAAGCATAGTCTAGGCAAGCTGGCCCAGTGCCTTGTCCAGTGGTATCTTAGGTTTTCGGTGTTGGAGAGAACTTAAGGGTGTCTCTACAAAGGTTTTAATATCACTTGGGAAGTGATGATAGTTCCCTCAATATTTTGTTCTGTGGATGAACCACTTCAACTGAAATCCTAGTATTACTGTACCAATACACATACTTATTTGATTTGCAACCAACTGTTGCACATTGCAATGTTTTACAGCCTGCTAGAGATTAGAGTTACAGTAAGGATCCTAAAGTATGAAGAAATGGCTATTAAAAACTATATACTGTGTGAATATGAAGTAAGAGCATAACTCAGCAGTTGTCACTTGTCTACATGTCTTGTTGCATTTTCTGGAGGGAGGATTTCAATGTTGAGTGCTGTGAGTAGGCATAATCTCCTTCTACTAACAAGCGTGAAATGGCTGAGCACAAAGCTGTGCTGCCCTGTTAGCCAAGGCTGTGTAGTCAGTGAGTCTTCACGTGGAGAATGGGAGATGTACAGAGGCTTCTGTCTGTCCTTTTAGAATAGCAAGCATAGCTTGAGCCTTTCAAAGGAAACATGGTCAGGGAGAATTATAGCTGTGTTGAAAGAAATGGAGTTTTAATCTCCAAATCCAGCTGAAATTTCAAGTGAGGTCTACTCCCCTGAGGTCTGGAGCTGGGATTAGTTGGTGACCTTGATGCCCAGAGTTTCAAGATGCACATGGAGGCTTGCAGACTTGCTCTGTGTAATTCCACAGGGCCCATTCATAATTTAGTTCTTGGTTCAAGTGATGACAATCATGAGATGTGTGGAATTGACTTCTAAAATTAAATTGTGTAATACTGCCCTTCCCAGGTTTCCTCTTTCACTGGGCTGAATAGGATCCCTGGAGTGGGGACTGGTAGGGGTTGCTTGGTTAAGTCGATATGCTGTGACTGGTAGTTGTCAGAGAACCAGAACTACTGATGGTCAGAGATGGAATCGCAACTAGCACAAATTTACTTTGAAAACTAGATGTCCATACAATGTATAGACTTGTATGTTGCAGGGACTGGCTCAGACTTTGTAATGGAATGGTGAAGATCACTAAGTGCTGACAACACTGTTGCAAGGGTTACCTAAAACTTTTAGGGTTTTGAGGGTGGCAGGGAAGGATCCTATAGAACGTTCACTGACCTGTTAAAGTGAGGGTGTTCAGACTTGATGTCTGTGACAGATGTCGCTACCATGGGGGCGACCTCATGTTGCAGGCTGCTGCTCCAGGAGGGGACCCAACAGCCCCTGATGGGGGCTCCATTCATACCACATTTGAATTGGGACTTGTGGTCATATGGTCATGGTGCTCATTGGTTGGAGGTCTCTGAGGCAGTGGGGTTTGCAAATTGAGTCTCAACACCTGCACCATGAGTCAGGCCACCTCCCTGGCAGGGACAGGAGCACCTGCCACAATAGTGCAGTCCTGTCCCTTGTGGTGTGGGGTGAGGGGAAAGACCTTTCCAGTAACTCAGAATATGGAATTAGTTGAGCACTCTGTCCCATACATCTTTTCCTTCCCAGGTGGGCAAAGGATTGAGTTCTCACTATGCAAGAGCTTGATGTGTTAGTTCAGAGAACTTTTTTTAAACTGACCTGTAAAATAGGTCTGCCACTGGAAGGCTTGTTGGTTTATTCTTTTTGTATCACTAAAATATCCTCCTAAAGGAATACCTATTGCATATTTAGTTTTGCTGAGAAACTAGTCAAATTCAGACTCTTACGCATCAGAACACAACCGCTTTGCTTACCCCCTAAGGATAAACCAGTTGACTTGGAGATGTTTTAAACGATTGATTTGGCATCACTAAGCACAGAAGAAAATCTTTAAGTGTTAAGGGCAACTTTTTTGAGATCTGGTGTTGATGGAGGTTGTTTATGACCGAGTTCAGTGCTGTCCGGGTCTGTGAACTGCTTGTTGAGCTGAGCAGCAGGTTGCCTGATGCTGTATCTAACCCACTATGACCACAGGGAAGTTGTACAATTCAACTTTCAATCAAGGCACAAATGTTTTGCCACAAAGTATGGCTGGTGTCTTCAGGATCCTCTTAATCTTGCAGCTTGACCCTTATTTCTCTTTGATATGCAGGTATATGTCCTGTGAACCGTGATAGCATAGACTACATCTTATCCAAGAATGGCAGTGGCAATGCCATCATCATTGTGGTTGGAGGAGCAGCAGAGTCCCTGAACAGCACCCCAGGGAAGAACTCTGTGACACTGAAAAACCGAAAAGGATTTGTGAAACTAGCTCTACGGCACGGGTAAGAGGCAACCTTGATGTCAGAGCAGTACTGCTAGTGTATGAAAGGTGCTTTTATCCCCTGAAGCAGCTGACATCTTAGATTCTTCTTTGTACAGTCTGTGTTGTGTGGATGTATACTCAGAGCATCAGACACATGAGGCTGTCCTGTCTGCTGCCCCTGAACAGGGGACCGGGGCAAAAAGATATGTAAGACAGAATGAGGCTTCCAGGGCTAAGAGGAAGCAGGTGTCAGTAACCTGTAGGGAGTGATGCAACACCTGTGATCTCCAAGGTCCTGTGTGTCTGAAATGGAATGTCCATCAAAAATCAGAGATGAGAATACATGGAATCATAATGAATACATGACCTGCATAGTGTTTCGTGGATCCATTGCCAGTACAATTGCCAGTACCTTTTCTGTGAAAATGTTTTTCCTAATGTCCAGCTTGAGGCCATTCCCTCTTGTCCTGTCCCCTGTCACTTGGGAGAAGAGGCCAGCTCCCTCCTCTCCAACCTCCTTTCAGGTAGTTGTAGAGAGCAATAAGGACTCCCCTCAGCCTTCTCTTCTCCAGGCTGAACAACCCCAGCTCTCTCAGCCGTTCCTCATAAGGCCTGTTCTCCAGCCCCTTCACCAGCTTTGTTGCTCTTCTCTGGACTCGCTCCAGAGCCTCAACCTCCTTCTTGTGGTGAGGGGCCCAGAACTGAACACAGGATTCAAGGAGCCGTCTCACCAGTGCCGAGTACAGAGGGAGAATAACCTCCCTGGACCTGTCAAGTCTGACTTATGTCAGTACATTGTGCTGCAAATGAAGTTTGAGCCAGTAAAATCTGCAATTGTGCAGCCACAAAGAGCACACAACAGCAAGTGTGGTGCTGTAGCATTGACTGCAGACCAGGGGTTTGAGGTACTAACATCTTTCCTTCTTTTTAGTGCGGACTTGGTTCCTGTCTACTCTTTTGGGGAGAATGAAGTGTACAAGCAGGTGATCTTTGAGGAGGGTTCCTGGGGAAGATGGGTTCAGAAGAAGTTTCAGAAGCACATTGGCTTTGCTCCGTGCATCTTTCATGGCCGTGGCCTCTTTTCCTCCAATACCTGGGGCTTGTTACCTTACTCAAAGCCCATCACTACTGTTGGTAAGATCTTGGTATAAACATGCTATGTGCTTCTCTTTGTGGTAACATACTTGAGTCTATGTGCTACCCCTATTCTAGATTGGTCTTGTAGTCTTGACTACACAAATCTGTTTTCCTGTCTGTATGAAACCTTCCAGCACAGCTAATGACCTAGAGTTTCCAGAGGCTACAAGCCTTCCATCATGCTCTGCTGCCAGACAGGTTTTGCGAGTGAGCTGTTTTGGGAAAATAATGATTAACTGCTACCTTCTCTGGTCCTGGATGATTAAGGTCAGAAGTAGCCTACCCCTCCCACACTCCTAGAACTGGAAATCTGATGCTGCCTTGTAGCTGAACCTTAAAGCCAATTGTAAAACTTGCCTTGAAATCTTCCAACCCAAAGCAGCAAGGTTTTTAGGGAAAAACTAGTGCTTCTACGCTTTTGCAGCATGTATAGGAAAATGCATGAGGACTGCAGCTTTTAATCTTAGTTCCTGTTAATTGAGGAGGGATTTATTATTCTGTCTAAATGGAAGCAAGTGGCACTTCCCAATCACCTTGCACAGTAGGGGCTCTGCACTGCTGCCATTTGTGTAGCTAACATGTATTCTAGAAATCATTGTAGATGTGATAAGGGTCCTGATGGTGGGAAAATTGTGCCTCAGAGACTAGAAGACTGGGAGGAATCAGGCAAACCTCTGCTATAATGGCAAGCTGTGCTGTGCTGGGGTGGACATGTTGAACTACCATAGCTGTGGTCATAGAGGACAGATCATCTCCAGGCTGTACAGAAGCGTTCAACCTAACATGTGGATCTTTCCCTCTTTTTATTAGTTGGGGAACCCATCACCATCCCCAAAATTGATAATCCATCCCAGAAAGAAGTGGACTTCTACCATGGCATATATGTGGACTCCCTGATCAAACTCTTTGACAAGTATAAGAGCAAATTTGGCCTGCCAGAGACTGAGGTCTTGGAAGTCAACTGAAAAGACTGACTCAGCAGCACCTCCTTCTCTCAGAATCGCCACACCTTCTCCAGGAGTCCAAGCTGTCACCATCTACTTGCAAGCATATGTGGGTGAATGTGTCTTTCAAAGAAAGTGTTTAAAGTATTGCTAGACCACTTTAAAAAAATAAAAGGTTTTACTTTGGATAAACCCCATTACAAATGTCTTTCTATCAAAAGAAGCACAACTCTCCATTGCTGTAAGGATTTGGATGGGAGAAATGATTACTTTTTGTTATCTGCTATGTAATGCTGTTGGATTGCCAGCAATGGATCAGAAGCATTCCTACAGCTATTGAACCCACTAGCACAAGCTGTTTTGGGAGAGTAGTATCGGTCTGGTTTTCAGTCAAAAAAACAGCAGGTTGATTTGACTGGGATGGCAGTTGTACAAGAGCTATGTGGACATGTGGTTACATAGCACAAGGGCACTTCTGCTTTGGAAAAGCCACTTTTGAAAGCACAAGCGGGCTGCCAGATCCGCTGGTGTGGCACCTACTGTTGTGCAGCACAGGGGACCAAAGGAAATGAGTCTGGTGAACCTTGATCCATACAGTGTGGTGGATACTTTTGGTGGCTGTTGTTTCATTACATCTATTTTGAATATCAGGTTAGAAGCAGGTCTGTCCCAGCTGCTGCTCGCACAGAGGTGTGTAGCTGGAATTATGGGACTCCTTTGTAGCCACACAACTCCCAAGGACAAGTTCTAGGAGCAGTGGGACGGTGCAATCGTGTGGCCCCTGTGTTGCAGACCCTTAGGGTAGCCTGTAGGGGTAAATGCAGGGGGTCTATTCATGCAAATGTTTGGGATACCAAAAGCATTTGAGGAAAGCTAGGAGTAACTCTGCCCAAAGATGGCTTTTAAATATTCCGTCCAGTGAATGTAAAGGAGTAGCCTTTCCATGCATAGGATCTCAAGTGAGTGACTTTTTAAAGTGTTCATAAAATGTTTATGTGGATATTAATGCTGCTTGTAGTGAGATTTCTTCAGAGTACAATGTGTTTGTGTAAACCTGAAACATTGCACTACTTGCATGTCTGACCTGCCTTTTTGATGGTTCAGCTGAGTGTATTTTGCGCTCAAAAATGTGCCTTTTCCGTGCAAGAGGATGGTACTTCACATTCCTGGAACTTTGCCTCTAAAGACAAATGTTCATCTGTCATTTGATAGACTATTGTATTACAGAGTATCAATTTTTGTACAAATTTCTAGAAATAAACTTGGGCAAAAATAGTGGGCTGCTTTTGGTCTCTTTGGTGTTGCAGTGGTATGTGCCTAGGTTCATGTTACAGCAATTGTTTGTGTGATTGCAGCTGTGCCTTGCCTTTATGGGAAGAAAATTGGTATGTCTGTTGAAAAGCAAACATTAATATGTGCCCCTGAATGGGACAACCAGGATAGACTAAGCAAATCTTTGGTTTTACAGTGTATTTTTGCCTGTCAGTCTATAAGGAGCTGTCAGTGTATAAGGCAACCCTACATGAGTGGAACTCCTTCACTGAATAGATAAAGGACGTTCATGTCCTATTGCTCCTCTTGGCTAATTTGGGGTTTGCTGGTGCGTAGCATGTGGAGCTGGATTGTATCTCTGGTCCTCAGCTGAGGAAACCTTTCCAGCTCTTGTCAGAGCCACCTACCCTTCCACCACTAGAGGTGCAAAGAGTTCCAGAAATAGCACATGCTGCTGTAAAGTTCATGTGGACTCTTTTAGTAACAAGTAAGGGTTTATCCTGTTGTCTGTTGGGCTGGGGCTGGCCTGGGAGAGGTCCATCAATACTGGCTGACCTCCACAGGCTGATACTGCTGCTCTTCAAGGTGAAAGCTAAACTTATTCTTTGCCCTTCTTAGGCCTGGGGAGTGGACTTTGGAAGCCTCCTGCTCTAGAAGGTGTGTTGCTAACCTCCCCTTCTCTGTGCTAGCAAAATGGATTTGCTTTTTTGTTTTCTGCCAGAAAACATCAAGGCTGGGTTTCCAGTGACTAGGCTGGAAATACACAGCAGAGAAAGGCACAAATGCTCAGTTCTCAGCCCTTGGCACAAACTGGAGCAGGTCAGCTCTTGCAGACTTTTTTCAAACAATTTGTTCAATTATCAAGTTTTATATAAAAGCACAGCTGCTGCTTGCAAAACCCCCAAAGCAAAGGAAGGACCTCACTTAATGTAAGGATCCATTCCTGCAAAGGGCTGCACTAATGAATGTCCTGTGATTGTCCATGCTGCAGTCAGAGCAGCTCTGCCCAAAACAAAACTCTTGGCTATGCTGGAAGTTACCTTAATGAAGGTCTAACATGAGATTGCCACTGAGTATTGACCTTTTCTACCTACTTACCACTTGTCTATAAAAGGGGAATTTCCCTTTGATCTAATCTTGTGGCCAAGGTACCAACATGGGACACTGTCCTTCTTACTGAGCTCATGGACAAATGACTCCTTCGAAGCTGCTTTTCTGCAGCTGTTTTTCCTCACTCACTAGTTTTAGGAGTATAGGGATAAGAGCCTTGACTAAACTTTCTGGCCTATGTTTAGGTATGTTTAAGGATTTTGATTCAGCAAAAGGCTCACTGGGGGTGTCCTGCTACTGTAGGTACACTCCCTTGTGCATTTTCCTTCTTATGCCCTTGCCTAGGTAACAGAGAAGCTTCTTGAGGAGGGGCTGCCATTTTGTTCTGGATGCTGTGAACATCAGAGATGATACTATGAAATAACTTCTATTAAAATCTAGGTTATTACCTCTAACTCAGTGGTGACCATGCTACGTGTTGCTAGGACAGTGTCAGGATGGTACCACTATACTCTTGCCCCCCCTTTTTTTTTCCAGGCTTCTTCTCTTGGCTATAACAAGAGGTGTAGGCTCCCACCAGTGATATGCCAGCCTTGATAAAAGAGACTGTAAGAACAGCTTTGAAAGATGGAACTCTGCTTTTGTGTGGATTTGTCATGCCTTTAATTCAGCAACCTCCCCTTCCTCTGGTGTTGTTTAGCTTGCTATTAAGTGCATTTGCACTTCTCCAGTGCTTTAAGATCTCCTTGTCCTCATAATGTTCCTCATTATACCTGCAAGAATCCAGATAAATCTGTCCCTTCCTCTTCATGAAACTCTATTCAACCTTTGCTGGTTTCAGTTTTCTTGCATTATTTCATAGAATTATAAAATGCTAGGTTTGTAGGGACTTCAAGGATCATCTGGCTCAGCCTTTTTAGGATACTTTAGATGAGATGGCCCAGCACCCTGTCAAGTTAAGCCTTAGAAATGTCCAGTATAGAGGTTCTTCTGCTTCCCTGGGGAGATTATTCCACTGTTCATCTTTCTTGTGGTGAAAAATTTTCTTCTGGAGTCTGATTGGAATCTCCCCAGGAACAACTTACACCCATCACCCCTTGTTTTTTCCCATGTGACTCCTCATAAAAAGAATCTCTACCCTCTTAGTAGGCACCCTTTATGTACCGGTATGTGGTAATAAGGTCTCCCTTAATCCTCCTCTCGGGGCTGAACAGCTGAGTTCTCTCAGCCTTACTATGTATGGTAGGTTTCCTAGCCCTCTAATCATCTTAGTAGCCCTTCTCTGGACCCTCTCCAGCCTGTTTGCCTCTTTTTGTATGGCAGAGACTGACACTGAATGCAGCACTCCAAGTGTGGCCTGACAAGTGCTGAGTAGACTGGGATAATGACTTATCTCTGTGGGTGATACCCTTCTTGATGCACCCCAGCATCCTGCTGGCCACCTTTGCTGCTGCAGCATTCTGTTCAATTGTGTTGAGTCTGTTGTCCACCAAGACCTCCACAGGTCCTTCTCCACAGAGCTGCTGTCCCGCCAGGTGGAACCTAGTCTGAGCTGCACTCCAGGGTTATGTATTCCCAGGTGCAAGGTCTTACACTTATCTTAATTGAAATTCATAAGGTTCCTCCTAGCCTGCTCTTCCTGGAGGGTCTCTCTCCCCTCTGGAGTGTCAACTTCCCCATTCAACTTGGAGTTATCTGCCAGCTTCATCAAGATGTTCTTGGTCCCAACATCAAGGTCACTTACGAAGATATTAAACAGCTTTGGGCCCAATATCAATCCCTGGGGTCCCCTCTTGTGACTGGTTGCCAGTTTGAGAAATAACATTTAGCACTACCCTCTGAGTACTGGTTTCATTTGCCCCTTTCTGACAGGTGCATTTATTTTCCCTTGTTGCTTAGGTTTGGCTCAAAAAATCGTCTTAAAAAAAGGTGAGAAAAGCAGCTGGGGGCTTTTCAACCTGCTTTTGTACCTATTTGTGCCTTCTCACAGGCTGGAAGAGCAGACTTTCCATTGTCACCTCTTCTTCCTCATGTATTTACATGGTTTCTGTCCTATTTTGTCCCTTTATCTCAAATCAGAGCTCTCTCTCCAGCAAATAAAACTGGAACAAAGAGCATATATGACTCAATATGTGAAAAAAGCATGGCAGCTGGGTGCAGACCACCTGTAATTATTTTATTCCTCCTTGAATGCCCAGCCATGGGGCACCCTGAGCATGTTATATGGATTTACTAAACTGCTTTTTACCTTTCTGCAAAGCAGGGCAGCAATATTTTATGTATCACCAGCATATCGTGAGGTGGGATGTCACCAGTTTGCTTTGAGACTCTCGTTAATTAAAGTAGTATAAGCAGAATAGTGCCTTTTGTAATGAGTATACAGCTTGCTTTGATTCATCCACGTAGCAGAGTAGGCTCTAACGAAATAGGTGGAAAAACAGAATGAGAGAGGACGTGCTGCCCTCATGAGGTGTCTGTTAGTAACTCCATGATAAGGAAATATAAAAGGCATTTTGGGGAAGTGCCAGGTAGCAATGCCGAGAAACCACTGAAGCCACTAACACGGAGAGAAAGGGCCTTGGAGGAGGAGGTGGCACAGATCAGGAATGGATGCATTACCCTCGGGATCAATATTGTGTCAGCTTATCCTAAGCAGCGGTGCCACATGGAATAACAAATGAATTTCTACAGTGTGAATCCTTCTAAGCTTCATGTTGTAAAACGATCTTCAGGAAAATGGTGCTATTTGGCAGCAGCTCAATTAAAGGAGCCTTTTCTCTCTAAAGGAAAATCTTCATAATCATAAAAATAAGCAATTTCCTTACTTCTGCCAGGGGTTTTAAGAGCCACCTTCTGCAGCTGAAAGGGCAGGAAGAAAAAATACCAATGCAGAGCTTACTCTACCTTACTTTGTGGTTATCTTTTATTCTTCTGGCCTGGGGGACTTGGAGGTGAGAATGTTTTAACAAGCTATAAAAGACCATAAGAAAAGCCTGGTGGGAATCTGAACTGCCTCCATGGTGTGATCATTTACTTGTTCCCTGGTTTCTTCCAGATCTGAGCCTTGTTGGCTGTTCATACACTGGGATTTTTTCCCTAGATAGGCTTTGCTCTGTACTCTCTGTTGTGCTTTGATCAAGATTACACAGTACAGGATGGCCTTCCCATTGTGTTTGACTGAGCCAAATATTAATCCCTGTGCTAAGATCCTATATTCCTGTTGCATGTCATCCCAAACCTCTAATTGTTGCTTTCTTAATACGAATATTCCTGTCTCATAAACTTCTCCGAGTCAAGCACCAGAAAGAGCAGGGCTAGCATTAATTTCTATCCTCCCACCCTAAGCAGCATGAGTTTTGCAGAAACTAGTAAAGTTCTCCAAATATTAACTTCTCTGGCCAGAGTTTGCCATAGACACCAATAGCTGTTGTCAAGGCGTAGCCAGTTTCCCCTGCTGTCAGATGAGCTTTTGCACTTCAAGTCCATCATGCAAACAAAGCATGAAAAGCCAGCGACCTCCATCCTGACCACTGGTTTATCCTTGTGACTGGGCTGCTGAATGTCTTGTCACTTGTCCTGTTCAATGAACAGGTGGGCTAAGAAGTAGCATATAGCATATGCCATGCCAGAGGGACCTGGACAAGCTGGAGAAGTGGCCTTGTGTGAATCTCATGATGTTCAACAAGGCCAAGTGCCAAGTCCTACATCTAGGCCAGGGCAACCTGCAGTTTCAGTACAGGATGGGGGGTGACATGATTGAGAGCAGCTGTGCAGACAAGGACTTGGGGGTGCTGATTGATGAGAAGCTTGATAAGAGCCAGCAATGCATGCTTGCAGCCCAGAAGGCAAATCATATCCCAGGCTGCATCAAAAGAAGCAGGGCCAGCATGTTGAGGGAGGTGATTCTGCCCCTCTACTCCACTCTTATGAGACATCACCTGGAATACCGTGTGCAGTTCTGGAATCTTCAGTGTAAGAAGAATATGGAGCTGTTGGAATGGGGCCAGAAGAGGGCTACAAAGAAGATCAGAGGGCTGGAGCACCTCCTATATGAGGACTGGCTGAGAGAGTTGGGCTTGCTCAGCCTGGAGAAGAGAAGGCGCCAAGGAGATCTTACAGTGACCTTCCAGTATCTGAAGTGGGGATGTAAAAAAAAGCTGGGGAGCGACTTTTTACAAAGGCATGTAGTGATACAACGAAGAGGAATGGAGAGGGGAAGACTTAGACTAGACATAAGGAGGAAATTCCTCACAATGAGGTTGGTGAGACACTGGAACAGGTTTGCCTAGGGCGGTTGTGGATACTCCATCCCTGCAACAGTTCAAGGCCAGTCTGATCTAGTGGAAGGTGTCCCCGCCCATGGCAGGGGTGTTGGAACTGGATGATCTTTTAAGGTCCCTTCCAACCCAAACAATTCTATGGTTCTATGATACAACCTTTGACCTTGATATATGGTCCACTGAAATCAGAAAACCTCTTCTGGCTCATTTTCCTGACCTCTCAATGTAGTCTCCAGTGAGAGTGAGTGACTGGTGATCACTAGTTTGTGATAGACCCTATATGCTAAAAGGTCACTGAGCTGCTTTAGTGTGGATGGTCCTGTGCAGATTCAGTGTCCTGTGAACAGCCATAAAGCTGTAACTGATTTAATTTCTCTGACATAAAAGATGATCCAGTGGCTGATCTGAAGTTGTAGAATTTCAGAGTAAAGAAGTTGCTTGTTGTCAGTTCCTTTTTCAGAGCATTCCTGTGTCTTCCTTTAAAGTTAGATACACTGAAATTTTATATTAAAGAACAATGATTCCAAGGGAAGATATCATTTGAGGTATTTCTGTGCCATACGCTTGAGCTATCAGAGGCTAATACTTCAGATGAACGTATCATCTTGTAAGTTTTTCTAATATATTTTCCCACTCTTATAATTAAAAAATACAACCCAGAATGTGTAGACATGTTGTCATCTGTCGGAAAAGAAACATCGACAGCAGACAAAGCATGTTTTTTGGGCCAGGGAGTTTCAGAGGTGGCCCACTTTTACCAGCACACCTTTAGGACAGTCTGCAGAAAGATCATCATTGTGGTACATAAACCGAGAGCTGTCATATTCATATCTTGTGCAATTCCAAAGCAGTGAGTATTGATATGGCCTTCTATAACCAGCCAAAAACTCTGGAAAAATAAATCTTGGAAAATACTATTCTTTATCCCAAGCTGATTAATTCTACACTCCCCCCTACTGCTCCGCTTTTTATTTTTCCTGCTCTGCTTTTTAGCTCATTGTATTTTTAAATACATTGGTTTTTTGTTCACTTACAAGCTTCACTTTGTAGCTGGTCCAAAATAACATTTTCCCAACTGTTGCAACAGCAATTCAGAGGGCAAAATAGCACCTTGCCAAGCCTTATTAAGCAGGATGCAAGCACTCCCTCTCTCAAACCTCATATACAGTCCCCTCAAAGCCAAAACCTCATGTGTTTAATGTAGACATTTCCCTGAGTAAACACAGTGGGAGCTCATGACTTTAATCCCATAGTCCATATCCAGGAGGCCTTTTAAAACATCCTCATCCCAAACTATCTTGGCCCGATTATGTCTTCTTGTGAAACCTGGGAAGAACACAGCATGACTTCGTGTTGCAGCAGTCCTCTTTTACCATACTCAAAACATAATGCATCAAGAAACAGCTCATGTTGTTTCAAAACTGAGAAGCTTTTGTGAGGTTCTTTGAACATTTATTGAACTTGTTAAACTTTTTCCTGATAGAAGCTTTTCTTTATGGCCACAGTGATGAGGTAATAACATCCTTCTGAAGGTAGTTGTTACAACCCCCTGCCACTTGATCCCCCTCCAGCTCTTTTTGAACAACAAGCTTTTGTTTGGATTTTTCAACAAGCTAATTCAAGCAACAGCTAAACTAACTGCCAACTATTTCACAGGGGTAAATATGCTGAAATACCTTTTCCAAAGAAAGAAATCAGGTTCATGTATCAGATTATGCTATAACTGGTGGATGAGATTCCTGTAGCAAAAATGCAACATCCCCCACGTATGTTAGACCTATGCATCCATCATTCCCTGAAAACAATGCAAATAATGACAGATTTTAAAGGCAGCATTAAAAAAAAAGTGGATTTACTATTAAAGAAAAATCTTCTAGGATAGTTGAGAATGTTGGAAATGTTGGAACAGATTGAATCCATCACAGATTGATGAGAAAAAAAGGTTGGAAAAAACCCTTTTGTTAGAGCTAATACAGGTACAACTAGTGCAGTGGCAGTCATTGCTAAGCTGAGTTGCATCATGATGTCCTGGCCATTCAATGAAACTCATCCCAAGCCAACATGACTTGATGGATTTTTTTTTTGCAAACTCTCACCATAAAGTTGATCAAGCCCCAACCAAATGTGCTTAAATGTGATGCTGTGAAAAATCCAAGCTCAATAATCACTAGTAATTTGATTATTAAGCAGGTATTCTTCAGTAAGTGGCACAGGGGTACACAGGGGAAAATTCCACCTAATGTGTCCAACTATTGAAGCTGGTTACATGACTTTTATATTGATTAAACATACATATTCACATAGATTCTGGGAAATACTGGTTAAACATACCACATAGATTCCGGGGAAACACATTACATATTCATTATCTTTCCGAGAACTCATTATTATAGTTCATCACCCACTCTCCTATGGGCATCACAGTTTCTCTGTGATTTCAGAAGCCTCTGGGTCTTTATCTTATCTCCTTCATCTTTGTGTCCTTTTGGGGAGCTCAGACCTGTTCTTTGCTTCTGCTGCAGAACTGTCCCTTCTTCTTTTAGCCAGCCTTGCTTAGGTGGCTTGGAGCATCAGTCAGAAAAAAANTTTGATTATTAAGCAGGTATTCTTCAGTAAGTGGCACAGGGGTACACAGGGGAAAATTCCACCTAATGTGTCCAACTATTGAAGCTGGTTACATGACTTTTATATTGATTAAACATACATATTCACATAGATTCTGGGAAATACTGGTTAAACATACCACATAGATTCCGGGGAAACACATTACATATTCATTATCTTTCTGAGAACTCATTATTATAGTTTATCACCCACTCTCCTATGGGCATCACAGTTTCTCTGTGATTTCAGAAGCCTCTGGGTCTTTATCTTATCTCCTTCATCTTTGTGTCCTTTTGGGGAGCTCAGACCTGTTCTTTGCTTCTGCTGCAGAACTGTCCCTTCTTCTTTTAGCCAGCCTTGCTTAGGTGGCTTGGAGCATCAGTCAGAAAAAAATTTCTTTAAGATACACAATACTTGATTAGTTGCTTGTTTCAACTAGTAAACAAGCGAAACTCCTATTACAATCACATTCCTTCTAGCTGCAGGCTGGCCAAGATTTGCTTAAGCTTATTCTTATTATTCTTATTATTCTTATTATTGCTTATGCTAATTCATTCCCTTCACATAATGATTTATTCGTTCCTTCAATTTAATCCATTGACTTCAGTGGATTGGAGATCAGCTTATCTTGTTTGGATGAATTCAGTCTACCAACATGTTCTCAAGCTACTCAGAAAAAAAATAAGAAAAACAAACACTCTTTTCACCGAAACACAATGTTTTAGTATATTGAAGGCTTTAAAGAAATAATACACATATGTTTTAAAGCAATATGGTTTAAAGCGCTAAGTGTTTTCCTAGAAATTAGATTTGCGTTATGGGTTGTTGGTCCATATTTTGCAGTTGTGCTGTGAAGGCGCTAACAAGGGAAGTGCCAAATGCTTAAGTCCACATAGCAAAAAACCCACTTCAGTGCCTAAAGAAATTACCAAAATTACCAATTACTTCTTGTACAATTTAGTTTGTGTGGGAAAAAAACTGGTTTCATAGAATCATAGAATAACCAGGTTGGAAGAGACCCATCAGATCATCAAGTCCAACCATTCCTATCAAACACTAAACTGTGCCCCTCAGCACCTCGTCCACCCATGCCTTAAACACCTCCAGGGAAGGTGAATCAACCA
>WAAB01018743.1:112449-219607 GCA_013389865.1 Piaya cayana | reverse complement strand
AGCCAGCCTCCAGTCCAGTGGAACTTCCCCAGTCTTCCAAGACTGTTGGAAGATGATGGTTTGTAAAGGCTGACCTTGTTTAGAAAGAGTGCTGCTGTTCTCCTTCATGACTATCTAATTTTAAATATATTTTTTCTCCTATCTCATTTTAAATACATATTTGGATCTGAGAAGCAAGTTTTTCCATGCAATTAATAGCTTTGCTTAGCATCAGGATAATAATAGACTTTCTAAGCATCATTTGCATTCCAAAGCACAAGGAATCCCCTTCCGTGTCCTTCATGGAAATTGTCTCTAATTGTTGTGAGCTGACTTGAAGGTGTCTGCTGCTGGACAGGGATCTCCTCTGTGCTCATAATCTGAACAGAACAGCTTGATGGTGTATAGAAAATACAGTTAAATCTCACTATCTGAGGTAGGGTTTTTCTATATTGGGAGACTGAGAAAACATAATAAATTAATGAAATCTTTAGCAAAATAATTTATGCAGCTGGTAGTAATGGTGAAGTGCAAACATTGGCCAGTTTGGTTGCAATGTAATCATTTCCCCTTGTAGTTCAAAAAGCACACATTTTCAGTATTTTTCTGAATATCTTCATGTAAATCTGTGCTTTTACACTGCCACCTCATATCTTAATGTCTGTTCAGCTGATGCTCACAGCCATTTATTGTTTTTAATTCAAAACCAAGGGGCTTTACAGCAAAAAGATATGATCTCTATTGTGCTTTTCACCATGAACCTTTGATGAATTGCATAGGGATGACCAGAATGTCTTGGGTAGCTGCAAGTGTCTTACAGCAGTTTAAAACAGCCTCTGGGGATGGAGCAAAAATATTCACCTCCTAGAAATACAGACACTCAGAAATACCTTGGACATGAAAGGGTTCAGGGTTTAGCATCCCCAAACCCAGTCTTTTATGTTAGTCTCAGTTGCATGAGCTTGATCTCTCCAAAGGCAAAGCTAAACAAGCTCTTTTAACCCCATATCAGTGACTGTAAATTACATTATTTAATAGGCATCCAGGGGAAAAACTTATTTTTTCTTCCTCATCTTTAAAAAGCTCACAAACTTAAAATATCCAGCTTTGTGTTTGGAATCTTTCCATCCATCAGTGAAGTACGTTTGCTTGTTTGAATGATTTAGCAATGACCTCATACCCCAATAAGAAGCATATATGACCCGATGTATGGCAGAAATAGGAATTACCACTAGCCACAAGGCCGCTGCTTCTTTTCCCAATACTTCCAGCATGCCAAAACTTGTACTAAAGTGTATTAAATAATCTCTGTAATGACCTATAGGTAATATACCTCCACCACATGTCATTTGAAAGGACACTAGCCCATGTGAACCAAATTCAGTGCCACCAAGCAAAAAGAGCACTGATGGATCAATGCTCCAAGAACTGGCATGTAAGTTTTCAAACAGCATTTCTCACAATTTCTAAGGCGTATTTCATCCAGCATTCTCCAATGTTTTTATTTTTTTAAAATACTTTATTCTTTAACAGAGCTTACCTTATTTTGTTAAAATCACATTTTGAAATTCTGTTACTTATAACTTAAATTATTTTCTAGCCTTGCTTTCAAAAAAAAAAAAAGTAAGTCCAGAAGAAACTGCTTCTGGCTTTCCATAAAGTCAAACTGAGGAGCATCTGGTGTGTTTAGACCACATGAGAACACAAGACGTGTTCAGTAAATCAGATGATAAATCATGTTGCTCAGAGCCAACTCCAACCCCTTTACTTCCAGCAGTGAGGCATCCACAACTTCTCTGGGCAAACTGCACCAGTGTTTAACCATCCTCACAGTAAAGAATTTCTTCCTTATATTTAATCTAAATCTACCCTCTTTCAGCTTAAAATAGTTACCACTCATCCTTTCACAACACTCTTTGATAAAAAGTTCCTCCCCGTCTTTCCTTTGTTTTTTAAGAACTGGAAGGAGGCAGCAAAGTCTCCATGGAGCCTTCTCGTCTCCAAGCTGAACAATCTCAGCTCTCTTAGTCTTTCCTCACAGAAGAAATGTTCCAGCTCTCTGACCATTTTTGGGGCTCTCCTCTGTACCTGCTCCAACAGATCCATGTCTTTCCTCTGCTGAGGACCACAGAACTGGACACAACACTCCAGGTGGGGTCTCACCAGAGGGGAGTAGTGGGATGGAACCACCTTCCTCGACCTGCTGGCCACTCTGCTTTTAAAACAGCCCAGGATATATTTGGTCTTCTGGGCTGCAAGCATACACTCCCAGCTCATGTCCAGCTTTTCACCCACCAGAACTCCAGCCCTTTTCCACAGGGCTCCTCTAAATCAATTTGTCCTCAGCCTGTCTGGGTCCCTCTGGATGTCACTGCTTCCCACTAGAGTATGAGCCGTATCACTGAGCTTGGGCAGATAGGTACTTCACGTGGTGCGAGCGCTGTGTGCATCCACATACTTGCTGCAGCTACAGGAATTTAATCTTTTATTATAATCAGCTGCAGGAACATCCGCTGGGACTTAATAAAGGTCATGCTGTGATCTTCAAAATGAGGCAGACAAATAACAGTTGCCTTTTTTATGTGGTAAAAAAAATCAAATGAAAATTTCCTAGGGCATTGGCAAATTATATGGTGTCCTACGTAATACCATGTATACAGCTGAGATTGACAATACTAGTCCAGCACTTCTGGTCCAAGTGACTGTTCATAAACCAGGGATAAAAGAAGCCACTCCCCAGCTGCAGCTTGCAAATACTCTGGTTAAAACAATCCACGAATCCTAATCAATTATCTAATTATTTTAAGCCCAAAATTCAGGCACGATCTGAGTTGTTAAAGGACTCTCGTCATGTTGAAAGGTCATGGGGGTAAACTATGCAAGGGATGGACTCAACCTCTCAAAGCTGAAGAAAATTAAATGTAAAATTGAAACCTTATACCTAGAAACTTCTCATTTTATAATACTCTTGCAAACACCTCCTTGCCATGTAAAGATATCAAAAAGCAAGGATAAGTTTGAAATTTAGAATATGAGGCCAAAACCTTAGCTAGCATGTGCTGGAAATCTGCAGGGACTTCTTTGGAGCTATATCAGTTCCCCTGCTATAAAATCATTAATAAATTAATATGAGATTTGGGGTCATATTTGAATTTTCCTCTAGGGGAAATTTTGCTTTTTAGTCCCTGAATTACGGGTTAGAGCTCTTGATCTACATCAAGCAGCAAATTAAGTGCAATCTCCATAGACAAGGCACACAGGCTGCTATGTTAAGTAACTCATATGACTTTTCTAAACCTCAGTATTTTACGAAAGTTTTGAGGTAGCCCTCTGTGCATGTGAAAATGAAGAGAAATAGGAAAATCCTGCTATGGTAGTGTCATATGGGCTTTAAATTCACCAAATCAGCGTAAGTCAGAGAAAAGTCATGTGTCATCCAATAAATGATTTTTTTTTGTGTCTTAAATCCTTTGATGTTTCAGGCAAACAAGCAGTGGCATCTTTATGCTACTTCCATAAACTGCTTTTAGTGATTTATCTCCAGGAGTAATTGTTCTTACAACTATGATCCTCTCTGACTTTATGTATAATTCTGAGCTGGATTTAGTTTTGTTCACTGGAGAAAGCATATCTAAAGAGTTTCAGATTCATAATGCATTCCCAAATCTATTGATTTTATGATAATTTTTGTCACTCCAAGGGCATTTTTCACACCTTGGACAAAACCACTCCTCTTGAATTTAATCTTAAAAAGCAAGTTGATCCTTCAAGGGGAAGATGGGAAGTTCAAAAGTATTACAATGAACCAGAAACCAGGAGGTGAATCAAACTGATATAACAAGTCCAAAAATGCTATGGTTGAACCTCTTGATCTCCACAACACGTCTCAGGAGTCTGCGTGATTGTATAAAAAAGTGCACTTTGCTATTGAAAATAGTGAAATAGTAGGGTACTTTTTTCATGAGAGGAGAAAACGGAGATGCGCTGATTCTGGGAGCTTCCAAAAAAAAGGCACTGTGTTGAAATAACTCCTAATTGGAGAGAGCAACATCCAGAACTCGAGCACAACTCCAGGTTCACAATGCCAGAAACTTAAGCTCAAGGTAAAGAAATTTGTAGGCAACCACATACAGAATCATTAAACTTGGTAAAAAAAGTCCATTCCTACATGTCCTTCTGTGTGTGAAATGAGGAATCACCAAGAGAGAGGGTTTGGCAGCTCAGTTTTCCTCTCCTAGGAACTACTTTGGGGAAAGGCAAACCGTGGTGATTGTCTGTGAGGGAAAAAGGGGGATAAAAAAGGGTGACTACTGCAAGGATGGCCACCAAACTCCAGAAAACTTGACTTTCCACTTTATTTCTCACTAACCTTCCTTTTTCTTTCCCTATTTTTACTGAGGTCACCATTTGATATCCAAGGCCAAAATGCATACTGAACACCAGTACAATGCACATCAATGTAGTATGAGCGTTGCAAAAACTTGAGTAATGCAGGAGAATGAAGGCTTGCTGGGTTTCCAGTGGGGAAGCTCTCCATAGTGTGGGAGCTGCACAGTGCTCCAAGAAGATAAAAGGAGAGGAGGACAACATGACAGGAGGAAAGGAAGGCAGGGGGAGAAGAGGAGAGGAGGACAGGACTTTCCAGCACTGCATGTGACTCTCAATCCTTCCAGAGCCACCCAGCCTGGTGTGAACAGGCATTTCCAGTGCTGCTGCTGGTGTGGCGGGACGAGCGTTCCTGACGGTGCAGAGACGGGTGTTTCTACACGGACTGTGCTGGTCCTTGACAGTGAGATGGGGATGAGCGTCTCCAGTGCGGCCACCTACAATGGCCACGCACTTCAGGGCACAATGGGGATGAGTGGCCCCAGCAGGGTGTGGGGACAGGACTGGCGCTCAAGATGCTGTGTGGTATGTAGGGATGGTGCCGCTCTGGTGGGGATGGTCCTTCTGGCCAGGATGGATGGATCCTGGGTGAGGTGGGATGGCAGTGGGTGCTCGGGAGATGGTTGTGTTGGGTCCTGGCATGCATTGTCATTAGGGTTGGCCTAATGTGGGGTGAGATGGTGCGTGGTGGTGTGGTTTGGGAAGGGTGAACGTTATGTGGGGTGGGATGGTGTAAGGTGGGATGGGTCAGCTTGATGTGGGGTGTGTTCTGAGGTGGGTTGGCACCATGTGGAGTGTGTGGTGTGGTGTAAGTTTGGGGAGATTTGGGAAGAGTGAACATTATGTGGGGCAGTTCGGTGTATGTAAGATGGGATAGGTTGGCTTGATGTGGCATAGATTGGCATGATGTTGAGTTTGTTAGCATGGTGTGGGGCAGCAGGGCCTGTTATGGGGCAGGTTAGGGTGGTGTGGGACAGGTTGCTGTCATGTGGGGCAGGTTGGGGTAATGTGAGGCAGGTGATATGATGCAGGACAGGTTGGCATGATGTGAGGCAGGTTTTGCTGTTATGGGGCAGGCTGGCATGACATAAGGCAGGTGGATGCAATGCGGGACAGGCTGGTGTGATGTAGAGCAGGGGGATGTGATGTGGAGCAGGTTTGTGTGATATGGGTCAGGTGCTTGTGATGTGGGGAAAGCAGATGTGATGTGGGGTAGGCTGGTGTGATGTGGGGCAGACTGGTGTAATGTGAGCAAAATTGGTGTGATATGGGGCAGGCTGCTGTGATGTGGAGCAGGTGGATGTGATCTGGGGCAGGCTGGTGTGATGTGGGGCAGGTGGATGTGTTGTGGGTCGGATGGATGTCATGTGGATACCATGTGGGGCTGGTGGATACCACGAGTGCCATGTGGGGCAAGTGGGTGCCAATGCCATGTGGGGATGGTGGTTGCCATGTGAGTGCCATGTGGAGCTGGTGTGATGTGGAGCACGTGACCAGCTGTGCCATGAGGCCCCAACTCCCCCCGCCCCTCAGCAGGGCCGGGGCCGCTCCCCGTTGCCAAGGCAACACCGCCCCCCGCCCGCCCCGCACACCCACCCAGCAAAATATTTTCGCCGCACCACGTGACATAAACATATCTCCGCGCACGTGACGGGGGTCGCTGGTTGTCGATCAAACCCCCCTTCGGCCAATCAGCAGCCGCGCCTCTGGGCGCCGTCCCGCCTCCCGGAAGCACACCCTCCAATCGGCGCCGGATCGCCCTCCAGCGGTTGGTTGGCGGCGGCGGAGCTCGGCGCTGATTGGCGCCGCTCGCAGCCAATAGCGGCTCTAGAGCTCCCGCCTCCTAGTGTCACGGACCAATCAGCGATCAGAGCGCCCCCCGGGCCCCGCCCCCTGCCCCGCCCCCCGGCACTGCGGTAATATGGCTCCGTAGCGAACGGCCTGGGCCGGCGCCGCTGCCGCCATTAACCCCTGCGTGCCCGCGGGGCCTCGGCCCCGCTGTGAGGATGAGCTCGGCCGCCGGCCCCGCAGCCTTAGCCCCGGGCACCGCCACACGGGCCTTGCACGTGGAGCTGCCCTCGCAGCAGGTACGGACGGGCCTCGGTGGGTGATGGTGAAATAGGGTGTCCTGAGGCGTGGGGTGTCCTGGAGCGAAGAGGAGTTCTTCCTGAGGCACGAGATACCCTGCAGCTCTGGACGCACCCCCTTTCTTCCCAGGGTATTCTGGAGTAAGGAGGACGGCTCCTTGAGGTGGGGGGTATTTTGGGGAGACGGGGGGTGACCCCCGAGGTGTGGGTGCTCTGAGAGGACAATGGGTGGTTTCTGAGCTTTGGGCAGGCCTAAACTGAAGAAAGAGAGGGTATTCCCTGAGATGTGGGGTTGCATCCTGAGAAATAGGGCACCCAAAGGTGTGGGGTATTTTGGGGTGAAGAGGGATGCTTCTTGAGGTGGGAGGTGTCTTGAGTTGAAAGGAGGTGCTCCCCGAGGTGTGGGATACCTTGAGGTTAAAGGAACTGCTTCCCGAGGCTTGGACTGACCTAAGCTGAAGAAAGAGAGGTGTGTTCTCTGAGGTGTGGGTTGCCCTGAGGTGCAGGGGTGCTCCTTGAGGGATGGGGTAACCCAAGGTGAAGGGGAGAGCCTCCCCAAGGTGTGGGCTACCCTGAAGTGTGGGGTTGCTCCTTGAGGAAGGAGTGTGGGTGTTCCCAGAGGTGAACAGATTTGCTCCCCAAGATGTGGGGTACTTTAAGGTGAAGAGGAATGCTTCCCGAGTTGAAGAAAGTGGAGGTGTTCCCTGAGGTGTGGGGTACCCTGCAGAGTGTGTTCATTCCTTGAGGTGTAAGGGAGTATTCCTTGAGGTACAAGAATGCTTGAGGTAGATCCTTGAGCTGATGGAAGGAAGGCCCCTGAGACAAGGGGATTTTGGCACCCTTCTCTTGGGCTGGTAGGAAGATGAGGGGGTGAGGTCCCCTTTGCATGGAGGTAAGGGTCAGTGCCCCTCTCCTGATAGTACCTGAGAGTCAGGCAGGGATGGGTGGGTGTCCCCGCTCCTTGAGAGGCTGCTGCTGTGTCCATAGAGGTTCTGGGTGCAAACTGAAGATGGGAGTTGCAGCACAGACAACACCCAGATAAACTGGCTTTAATCGTGGGTACCTAATGGGGCAAGAGCAGCTGGGGTGCCCTCCTCTCTCCTACTGTGTCTCTTAATAGGGTTGGAGGTGAACATGGATAAAACGTACCATGTATTCTAAAGAGTGGTGAAATGTTCCCTCCCCATTACGTCCTTCCTTCGGTTAACTCTGTTTTTCCTGTTTGGGGATAGCTGGCTTTTGGTTTACTGGGCAACCGTCCCATGTTTTGATTTTGGAGAGTGTTAGGAGCAAGGTTAAGTTAGGAAGTCTAGGCTTTGCATGAGGGTTTAGCAGTCTGTATCTAACCAAGTCTGTGCCCTTTCCCCTCTTGCATGCAGTGGTGTTTATTGTGTCTTATCAACTTAAGTAATGGTGGTAGAGAGGGGAATAATTATTTAGTGCAGGCATACTTTTCTTTAGAAATACTGTAAGATGTGTGTCTGCACTGGAGTTTTGGTTTGTTGTCTGGTGCAGATGACGTTACTAAGAAGTAGAAACATGACCCGAGTTACTTGAACTACATGCTTCAGGGTGTGAAAACAAATTGTTACCAGAGAAGAATCAATAAATATCAACTTGTGATGAAGGTTTAGCTGCTCCTTGGATAAACATGATTTACCAGATATTCGCTTAGGGGCAAAGGGAGGGAATGGAGATGGCTTTTGGCCACCAGAGCCTTGCAAACATGGACTCTAATTAGAAAGCGAGTACTTTGTTGTAAAATGTGGCCCTGTTTTTATTGAACAAAAATAAGAGCAGTGCTTTGGATGAACTTCACAAGTAGCTGTGAATCTTTCAGATCACATATGGCCTTCTTGATGAATTTTTGGTTTTATTCTTTTGTAGACTTGTGTGAGAACCAGCTGAATCCTGCAGGGAGAAGCCTTAGTTATTAATCATTGGACTTAATTTGTAAAAGTGAGACCAAAACATAGTCTTTTTTTTTTTTCCTAGGAGCAGAAACTTTTGTAGGAGTTTGTAGCAGAAGGAACTGAATCATCAATTATAGGGTGTTCCAGTTGAGTAAATATTTAGTAAAGTTATGTAGGGTGGTGGTATGGGTGCTGAAAAAAGAAAATTAATTGTAGCAAGTGTAAGTCTATGGCAAAGTCTGAGGTATTGTTTTGCTGTGTGCTCTGCAAGTATAAGAACTGTGTGCTGAGATATCAGTGTACTGTGTTGGTGCTTTCAGTCAAATCAAGGAGCTCTGAAACGACAGTTGGATACACTGGTAACAAATCATCTTTAACTGTATTATCTGATCTTAAGAGTCTGTTACTGAATTGCAAGATACCTTACCTTGGAGGTACTGTCAATTTTACTGCAGAATCATGAAAAAGAATGGAAGAGGCATTCCAATCTGTTGTACCACTTCTGTAACAGAGAAATCTGTCTGATGAGAGTGTGGTGCTGTTATACAAAGTGGTTGTTTTCTACCTGCCAGCACAGAAATCAACTTCGTGATTTGTTTTAGTAGGCAATTTTCTCTCGAATGCCCAGTGCTGCGTTTTTTGAGTGTAAGGATGAGAGTAAGATGGTCTGAGTCATGGCTATAAATCTCTCTAAAGACCAAATTCTCAAATATGAGCATAAGGTGAGCGTTTTTAGTAACTGAAGTGACCTTTTAAGACTGAAATGTTAAAGGTGTAATTTGGGTTTAGTCTAGGTTTAATTTTGCCAGTGAAATTCACATTGATTAGAAAACAAAGCTTCTGCTACTGGCACATTTTGCAGGAATGAAAAGTCATGTACAAACCCTCTTCCCAGTGCGACCAAGCTTGTACCAGGATGTCTAACTTGTTTTTGAATGTATTTGTTGGTGGCAGGATGACCTGACTTAAGAAAGCCTTTTGCTGTTGTATTCTGCAATTTAAGTGGGAGAAGTAGAAAATATGGCTGTAAAGAAATAATCTGGTTAAGCATTAAATTCCAATTTGTATCCCTAAGTAATTACACCAAGATGCTGCTTTCTTTTGCTGGAAGAGCGAGTCTAACAACTGAAAATATGTCACTTTAAAAGCAGAGATTCTTTAACATCATCTCTTCCTAGTTGCTCGATGCCAGAAAGCCAGGAGTGTCATAACTTGCCAATTTCTAAATGCTCAAACCAAACTTCTTGGTCGTGTCATTATAAGCAGTTCAAAGTAGCGAGGAGTAGGGGTGGCTCTTACATTATAGACGGGAGGGGCTGAACAAAAAAATGCAGTCTTAAGATAGAGAACTGGTCATGCAGCAGTCAAATGATCTGTTAAATGTTACTGTGCTGATCACTGACCAAAACAGATATCGTGTGGTTGGCTGTAGGCAGGAAAGCACATCTTCATGTACTCCAGAACCAGTCAGTGCCATCAACACTTAAAACTTCTTGCTGAAATTGTGAAGCTTTTGCTATCAATCCCAACATTAGAGAGACTGAAGCTTTTAATTAATGATGAGATAGTGTTTGCAGACCTGTGAAGCTTGAACTTCAGCTGCATGTACTGCTGTACAATGGGCTATATTGATGCACAGTTTTTAGTGAGTGATGAGGGAGTTTTAAGGAAGAAAAATAACCCATACTTTTAAAAATGAGTGATTTCCAGTCTGTCTGTGATTCAAAGCATTCATTCATTCAAATCCTTGTCTGCAGACTGAAGCATCCCTCTTGTCTAGATGGGCCATCAGAGCTTGAAAAACCACTGATGGTATAATTGATTTTGGTTTTGAGTGGAGTAGAGGAGAATCCCTCAGAAGCCATGGCTAGAACCATTTTAGAAAATTGACAAAAATGTCCTTGTTGTGGTAGATGACAGAAGAAAAGTGAATAAAACCCAGTGGGGATTTGAGTGAAGCAGATAAATACCAAGTCAGAAGTCTAAGAGCTTAGTGCTTCTGTGACTGGGCTCATTGTCAAGGGTATTTCAACAACTTGTTTCCATGTGGTTCAACTGTACATCAGCCATAGGGAAAATGCTCACCAGCTAGTTGCATCTCTGCCACTAGGACTTGGTAGCTGTGAGCTAAGAAATGTGCTCTGCTCACATTGCTAATTTCCACTGATCTCCTTGATGATCAAAAAAGAACGCAAGAAGCTTTCTCTTGAAGATCATGTACGGCTTACTTCCAAATTATAGGAGGAAACCAATATGAGATGTTTGGACTGTAATGGGGGGAAAAAAACCCACTAGATAGTATAGATACTAGGGGGCATGCTAGGAACTGTACTTAGAGGTTTTTCTTTTACATTAGGGTTTTTAGTTCCAGTTCAGTGTTAGTCAATCATATGTCAGTATGTTCTGTGTGGTAATGTCCCATGTGGGTTACCAGGATGGGCTGAGTCAAAGACTGTGGATGTATTGTGTGGAAGGGTGTGTATGAGGGTGTTAGATCTGCTCTGGGGAACATGGATATGGTGGTAAGAAGGGAAGGGGTTAACTGTGCCACTGTGCACTGGTGTGAGTAGTGTTAGACCAAAGTCCAGGTGACTGAAATATCTTCTGTGTCTTTTAGTTCCTAGACGTCTCCTGTCAGATTTTGAAAGTTCCTGTGGAAAAGAGCAGCAATGTGTGTTCAACCACAGATGTCAGAAGCAGGTGTTCAGGACAGAGCAGTCAGTGAAACTTCCCAAGGGCACCCTGTAACCTTCATACACTTCAGACTAGGAATCATGAGGAACCAGTTGGAGTTGAAGGCTTAGCAATCATGACTCCCATGGCTTTGATACTAGCTTAACTCTGGGAGCAGTTTAGCTCAAATAGTGCAGGACAGAAGTTTGAGATAAGAGCAGGGGACCTGAACTGATTCCACAATGAGCCATCTGAGGCTTTCTTGCACTCAATTTTAGTAAACTGCAGAGCCTCACATTTGGTTATACTCAGTTCCGATACAGACTTGTCAGCCTAGTTGCATGTGGGTTTCATGAAATGCGTTAACATTTCCAGTGGCCAGGTAAAAGTATAATGTGACCATGCTGTGTTTTCTCCCATCCTACCACTGTTCCATCAGTCGTTTATCCCTGTCCTAAACCTGTTAGGCAGGGAAGGGTCTCTTGTTTTCAATACTGAAGATGAAATTCTGGAGCAGACCTGTAAGTGGTAGGAAGAAAATGCTCCAAAATCTAGTTTGAACATGAAACTGCTGTACAGTTTACGTTCTATGAACTGATTGCCTGTAACAAATGGATTCAATGCAAAGATTTATACTTTTTTACCCCAATCATTCCTATAAAGAAATATGGAGTTGCTGGTGAGAGCTGCATATCTTATTGATGGCAATAGAAGTCAAGATTCCATTCATCCTATGAAATTCCTTGTACAAGAAATTGTTCCATTGGGCTGCATTTAAAGAAATGATACGTACTAAACGTTTATCAGTCTTTGAGCTTCTGTGGTTTTAGTAATTACACGACTTTCATAAACTTGCCTTGCTACCCTGTTTGAACCTAGGATGTAAAGGAATGGAAGATACGAGTGAGTTTTAAAGCAAGGGTGTTTTTTCTTTTCAAAGTATTTCTGGAAAGAACCTCTTGGGTTCCTAGAGGGGGAGTGGGGAACCCAAATACTTCTAAATTGCAGGGACTTCTGGATTCCAGTAATGAAACTATGACAATCCAGTGTAGTCCAGTACCATGGGTGTATGTTTAGATACTTGAGGTGATCCAGGTGAGTAGAGGTAAAAACAAGATGAGAAAAATATGGGTGAATTGAAACAAGTTTGAAATTTCATAGTCAGACAGTGCACTGGCAAATGATTTTGAGGGGTCTTGTAGGTGGGAGAAGTGCAGAAAGCTACTGTATGGGCTGAGGGCTATGTTGTACTGGTTTGTCAGTTAAAACGTGAAAAATGCACCTTCTTTGAAATAATTTTATATTGCTATTGTTATATATCCCACTGAGTAATATGAAAACAAAGACTGACTCTTAAATATTTACTTCCTCTTTCCTACTAAATATGCTGAGGGAAATCAGAATAGCAGATGGAAAGTGTATTTGAATATTGCTTTCACTTCTCTTTGACATACACTGTCTTGAAACACTGAGTGAAGAGGGAAGTGCTACTCCAGTAAAATACCACAATGGGAGTGTTGCCCTAGTGATCTTATTCAGTTGTATCCACATCCAGCTGTATTAATGTCTGGTGTTTGTGTGAAATAATTTGGAGGAAATAATTGTTAAAGTTACTATAAATTTTAATTGTAGCCTGAAAGGTTTGTTGCTAATCTAGTGCTGGATTTTTGCTCTCTACAATGTACCTGAGGAATGGAAGTGTGTTTTGCTTACTGGATGATCTGTTGATACGTCAGAAAGAGACTGTTCTGTTAGAGGCTGTAGTAAATCAGTTTTGATGCTTTATTCAGCAGATAGAGGGGGCTTAGGGTGTATTCTTAACTGAGTGAAGGAAAGGTCTTGGTATCTGGAAACTAAAGACTCGTTCCTTACTAGTGAAGAGAGACTTACTAGTCTATCCTTGGCTTGTCATCCAGAAATGAACATGATAAACACTAATATGCTTCAGGTTATTAATAAGCATATGCGGTTTGCTTGTGCAGCTTCGTACCTACTTAAAATGAAATGGTTCTTTAAGGTCAAAAGTGCCCCTTTGCATTGATTTTGTTGATGCCTTATCCCATAAGACCATGTTCACTTTTTGGGCTCTTCCTTCTGAGCATCATCTTGCTTTCCATTGCTTAACTGGTATTCCTAGGTCATTCCCATAGCTAATATGGACTAATGCTTTCTTATGCAAGGTGACTTAACAGCTTAAGGGACTTCTCTAAGCTGCAACAGTGTGTTATTAGTGAGGTGGGACTTGCACTGCGGGACTCTTTTCTGCCCTGTGGCATAGTTCACATGTTGTATTAAAGAAGCTGTTGTAGTTTTGTTCTTTCATCTTGCAAGTGATTAAATATTTATTTAGACAAACTCAGAGGAAAGCATTGACAGGAAAAGATGGTATTTTCTAGTTGCTGCTTCTTAAAGGTCTAGATCAAAGATGGAAAGACTGTACCTTTAGTTACGTGTTATGTGTATCTTTTATAAATACCTCACAAGAGGAGCTTTGTCTGGCCAGTGGTCAGGTTGGAGCAATTTTTTAGGGTGTGCTGATAGTTTTGTTCTTCAAAGTTGTGGTGTTCGCCCACTCGCTTGGTCTGCCGCTCTGATGCTGTAGTGGCTATAACCAAACACAGCTATTGTGACAATGCACAGAAAGAACTTAGTTTGTCTAAGTCCCTGCATGGGCTTATGATTTTGCTTTTGAAACCTTCCTGCTAACATAGAATTTACTTAAACAATATTTTGATTCTTGTTTTGTCACACCTAGCCAGTTATCTTGTTTGTATATTAAGAATGAATACCCTTGTATTCTGTACCTGTCCCTGGTTTGTTGTTCTGCAGAGGTGAGCACAAATTTTGACTGTGGAAAGAAGAATGAGGATGCAGAAAATTAGTGAAGAGTGTGAACAGTGTGGGCTTGCACTGAATACCAGTTTTGTTTTTGGTTGTCTTGTTGGTTCTAAGCTCTAAAAAGCACTGCAGATTTTTCTACACATGATTATGATGTACAAAGAGCAGATTTCTTGCTCCTGCTGAACAGTTACTAGCTGTTTATGTCATTGCTCTGAGGTAGAAGTGGAGTTCTGAATTGCTGTCCTGTGTAAATTCAGTTATTTGGTGAGGAAAGGGATTAGTGGACTAGCAAGTAAGACAGAGGGTGCAAGGGAGGGTAGAATAAAGAACTTGGCTACTTTCTAAGAGTAATATATAGCTGTCTGATTTTTTTTCTATTATAATTAGCTGTCTTGTTTTCCAATACTACTGTTTTAATTAGCATTAAAGGAGCAGATTGTGCCATAGACTGACATATTTTGTTAGATGTAACGTTGACTTTCCATGTTGCATTCAACTCTGTTGAGCTAAAGAAGGGTGCCAAGTGCACGAGGGAAGAACTCAATCCTGTTTGGACACCACCTTCCGTCTGCTGACTGTCCATGTTGAAAGTCACTGTGTGCTACAGAAGCAGGAGTAGTTGTGGGATGGTTGGATGGGTGATTTGAAACCTGTATTGGACCTTAGTGTGTTCAGATGAAAGTTTCATAGGTGTCTTCTGTCTAAAGTGAACCTTTGAAAAGGCTTTCAGATGCCTATAAGCAAAACCAAAAGAAAGCACCTTAATTTAAGGAATTGTAAACTAAAATTCACAATTGCTCATTTGTGAAAACTTTGAGTGCATGTTGGTGAAGAAAATTTTTACTTTTCTTGTGGTCGTTTAATCTAGGTAAATCATGCTATGCAGATCCAATGTGCATATTGCTTGTGTCAGATCTCCAGGAATCTGTGGGAAGAGAGAATTGTACATGTGTATGCTGCATCTTCATGGGAAGAATGCATTTACGTTCCTACCATGCATTTTGAACTGGTCTTGGCCTCAGGTGTGATTCATAGCAGGCATAACTTTTGAAAGACTTGCCAGAAAGTAGCTGAGCCTTAGAAAGGAAGTGAGTTCCTGAACTGTTGTTTAATCCCATAACTTGACTTGAGGAAATTGAAATGTGAAGGGGCTGCAATTATAAGGAGATCCACAAGTGATTCATTGAACTAATGATGGTTGTGCAGTTTTGAAGGCCTTGCTGTTTTCAAGTGTGTGCTGAAATTATATTAAAATAGAATTCCAAAAATTCCTTATGGTATGCCCTTCAAAATTGCGTATTAAATACTTCTGATTTGTTTCTGAAGTAGGTTTGAAATCACATGTAGTTCTCTTGACGCCGAGCTTTCAAAAGCTGAACTGCGGAAAACTGTTATAAGAGTTCTAAATAAATCTTCCTAGCAAATGTGTAGATTGGAGCATGAGCATTTGCTTGTCCTTCCTGTGATTTTAAAGTAATAACATATTGAACAGTGTCTGCACTGCCTGCTGTATGTTCTTTTGCTGTTAAAGGTTTTATGTACTGCTGCAGAATTGACCAAACCCTTCTGTGAGGTGCCTTTTTTTAAATAATGGAGTGTATCAAGCTGGAAAACAAGGCAGCTTGAAAACTTATATAAAACTGAATTAAGTATGAAGTCTTGTTTACCATTTGAATTTCAAGAACTCAGATCACATGATTGCTGCTTAATATTCACACTGATATGGATAGGTGAAAGCAAACAGTGAAAATCTGAGGAAGTATCAAGTTATAATAAATAATGAGACATGGAGCAGTGTTGTGATTATAAATAGTGCTCATGTTGGCTAAATACAGTTCATCTTTTGCTAGATTTATTTTTTTTTTAGCTAGAGCTTTTATGCTTTTTAAGGCAAAAAAGCAACCCAACTTGACAGCTGTGCGCTACAAAGCCCTGAATTTTTCTGTGACTGAATTATGACAAGTATTTAGACACCCAAATGCCTGACCTTGCCAGCTCAGCTTTAAGTTTGAAACAACTGGTTTTACCGTAGTAACGTTTGTCTTGCTAATTAATCATTACACCCTGTTTTAATGCTAAAATAGTTGGAAGGATTTTCCTTGCATTCTTCCAGAGCCACTGTGGGTCATCAAGCAAGCAAGGAAACTCAGGTGAAAGGCAGGTAAAACCAGAATACCTACCAGCTTGTGTAGAGGTCAGAGATAATCCTGACCTGAAAAGAATTTATGGAATTTTCTCCCTCAAAATAGTCAGGAAGAGGGTAGCAATTGGAAAATTGGAGATGGTGTCCATAGATGAAGACTGTCTTGGTGTTTATTTTAAAAACTATCTGATAGGTAGAATGCTCCAGTAGAGGCTACCTAAGAACTGGTGCTGAAGTTGTAGCCATTGATGAAAGTCCTGTACAGTATGTCTTCTGAAGAAAAAAAGGATTGCTTTTCAGGTAACTAAATCTCTGTGAGAATCTGGAGTGGTGATTTGCTTTTGGTGGCTTTAAGCTTCTCCATAATTTTTGACTTTGCTTGTATGAGATGGCTTCCCAGCCTTCATAAACTGGTTTTGCGGTTGTATTTATGCTCTAAGCAAAAGTAAGGTGGTTGGGGTTTTCTGTTTTTCTTTTTCCGCACCTTTGCTCATTCTTTGTTAAATTGGAAACAGTCTCTTGAAATCCATATGATAGTTTGCACTTTACAGGGGTTATATGGGAGTTCACCAGGAATGTTAGGGTGGTGGTGAAAAAAACCCTTTTTGTCAATCCAGTCACAGATTTATAGAAACTTTTTCCCAGACAATAGAATTTAAACTTAATTCTGAAAAATAAATTTATTAAGTTATTTTAAAATCAAAATATTCCAACAGAACATCTGAAACTTGTGCATGGGCATGGATGCAGCAGGCTCACTGTCATCCTTTTATTAACATCTGAAGGAGTTTCAGTCCTAACCCTTCTTTCACAGAGCTTCTTGGATGGCTGTGTCAGCCTTCCTTAAATTGAGATGTTTCTTTGACACCTTTGCAAATTGATTTGTGATTCTGTGAAGTGCTTGTGTTTCTACTCAGAGCAAGAATTCATAGTTTTGCTAGAAGAGGCAGTGCTAAATAGGGCAGATCATGCAACTGGAAGAGAGGGCAGGAGGAGGAGGTGGCGTATGCAGGATAGAAAGAAGACTGACATCATCCTTTTCCCAGCAGTGAGCCATTAGATCGTTTCAGCTGCTAATAAAACGATAGTCTCCATATGATAAAGAATCAGGCTTAGCTGTTGCCCATATTAATGATGTAAGTTTCGCCATTCATATTTGGAGCCTGAACTAGTGAGTGTGGTAGATCAGTAGCAGAGATGGAAAAATAGTGTTTGGCTGTGATTTCATCCAACTTGGGTATACTTGATGTTTTTGATTTTTTTTTGTTGGGGTTGTCTGATTCTTATAAGGGAATAATAAAGTGGTTAAGGTGGAAGAAGAGTCAGAACTCTCTGTGCTTGGTTTTGCTACTTAATACAGGACCTTGAACAAATAGTTATGAAATACCACAAATATTTCACGCTGTTGTAGGTAGTTACTGTTCTTCTTGTGTTTCCATGGACAGTACAGACCTTTTGTTAATAGTGCACATCCCTCTCTTGTTTTCACTTACTAGCTTTTCTTCCCTTCTTCCCCACCCTCCATTTTTCCAGTGACTTTTTTATTACTAGTACTAGACTGTTAGACAAAAACCTAACTTTTTTACTTCAGCTTTTCAGTGCCAGAGGAGTGCAAAGAGTGGATCAGTTTAAGCCATCAAGAAACTGCAATGTTAAAGTCTGCCTGCTCTATCCTGCTTTTCTGGTAGGCGCATCTGTGTAGCTGTAGTGTGAACTGAATTGGAGGAACTTACACGAGCTTCAAACTAACTTCTTTTTTGCCAGCTTTAACGTGGTTAAATTCCCTGTCCCTGACCACGACAGTGCACAAATGCAGAAGAAAACATTGGCATGGGAACAACTATCTAGATGCAGAAGGTAGTGAAAGATTATGGTATTTTAGTGTTGAGGGAATTAAAGCATGAAGGGACTGGGCAGTTTCAAACCTTTAAACCTCAGAAGATTTGGTAGACTGAAGAGTTCTGCGATCATCTGATAAAAAAGTGAAGTATTAATAAGGTTGTTGATCAGAATACTTTATTCTGTAGCAGTCTGGCTTGTTTATGGCCTGCAGTAAATCTGGAGAGGTTCCCAGAAAGTCACTGAATGTACAGTGGTACAGAATGGAACAGTAGGTACATTAAACAACTGGTAATAGTTCTTCAGAATGATGAAAAGTGTGTGATTTTCTTAAATAAGAAAAAAGACCGCTGACTTCTCAGAGAAGCTGGTCATTCCTGAGCATGGATGACCTTACCGCGCTCAGCAGCTCTGTCAAGGTGCTGCTCTTGAATTCCAAGAAGCTGGTTTTGTGGCTTTGCAGGCAAGAGAGGTGAAACTTGATGGTAGGCTCTGTTCTTCTGATCTCATCTACAGATTTTATCATCAGCCTTTCTCTGTGTCTTTGGGAAAGCTGTATGCTTATAACCTGTGATATCTTTAACTCCAACAGTGTTTTTAAAATATGAGTTGCTACTCAAGATTTATTCTAGGGGAAAATCAGTGGGTTTCTTCTGCTTTGTAGTAATTTATTTTTAAGGTAGAAGGAAGGACTAATTTATTTCATGTAGGTCAGCACAGAGTTGCTGTGTAGCACTTGCTTTTACTTAAATGCAATTTAGACTGGCAGTTAAATCAAATTATAACAAGGCTTACCTTATAATTTCACTGCTCCATTGACTTCCCTGGGAAGTAGGAAAGGCCAGGAGAGTTGTAATCAGTATAACTTGTGTGTCACAAACCCCTTAGAATGAGCTGTTAAACCTGCTCTACTACCGTGCTAACCAGTGATCCAGATACACCATCATTCAGTGCATGCAGCCTAAGTTCAGAGCTACTGGAAAAGTTAAATAATTGGTATCAGATCTGCTTCTCAGAGCTTACCTAAATTAGTTCTCTCCTGGAAAATAACTTTTTTTTTGTTTCCCTTCAGTAGGATGTCTACTAAGATACCTGTTGTAGTGTCTGAAATCTTCAGTACCATGTTGCAGAGACTGTCAGCTGAGGAAATGCACTGAAAATTATCTATGCTCATCTGCATATTTTGCTTATCTTTCTTATGAAGGCAGATCCTGTGATATTGGCTTGCAAACATGACTGACGTGTTTTAAGTTATGTGACTCATGAGGCTGTCAAAGGTCTTGGTTTTAGCATTTGTATTTTTGACTTTTAAACTGAGCTTTTTGGAGTAGCTCTTCCAGTTACACAGCATCTCATCTGTGGGGAACTCTCCTTGTGATGAAAAGAACTAAAGCTTTTCTCTGATGAAAAGCATCTACTTTTTCCCACTTCATCTAGAAGAAAAAGGATATGAAATAATTCAGTTTTATTTGCAGCTGCTGTTTTCAGTGTAAAGTGTAATGGGTCACTTCTTTATAGTGTTGCTCTTGCGGTTTGAAATGCACTGATAGCTCATTGTGAAATACTTTTCACTTTGCTTGTAGAAGTGCCAGGCTGTATGTAGCTACGCGCATATTTTAAGCTGGTGGCTTCATTTAAGTGGTCCTGGTCTGCCTTTAGCTGCTTGTAGCTCCACTGTCCCCTCTTTTCGTCAGCACAGCTGCTTGTACAGGCTTATCGTGGACCATATTGAGGAACTGATCTGGTGAAACTCACTCAGCAAAGGGATAGGTGGTTGATTTTCATTCACATCGGTTCCCCAGTTTGATTCCCTGAACAGCTGCATAAGTGCTTATTTATGGTTGTACAAATGAGACGGGTGATGTAGCAATGCAAATAAGCAGTGAGGGCTGGCAGCAGGGTGATTTGGCTGCTGCAAGTGATAGCTGAACTGCCCACACAGTGGGTTTTTTGTTTTGCATGTTCTAACATCTTGAGCAAAAATAATATGAAACACATAGCAGGTAACACTTGATAGAGATTTGTAAGTTCCCTTAAAATAATGCTTGTTGTTTGTTGCAAAACAGCTGCAAACCTTGAAGAATTTGAGTTGTCTTTTGGATTGTCTTTTGGATGTCTTCATAGCCAATGGTCTCCTTGCTAAATTACCTTTGATAAGGAGAGGTTAATTACCTCTGAATGGTACCTCTGTTGACTTCTGAGGATATCTAAATAATGCAATATAATATCAGCAGTAACGTAGTGGCCAAACTGGATGGTCCCTCTGTCATCATGACCTCATACTAAAGAATGTGAAAAAGAACATTGCCCGTGTAAGTGAAAATCTGTTCCCTGTCAGGTAGGCTAAATGGTCAGGTATGGGACAGAAGACAAGAGGAGGATGATGACTATGTTGGAAATTTGAATAGACACCTGTTTGTTGAGTCTTGAACTATGTTGTGGTCTCACAGCCTCAAATATAATGTTCCTCTTCCAGCTTGTTTGGGAGAAGTGAGAGTTCATGCTTGATAAATTCAAGAGTTTGAAGGGTGCAAAGGAATTGCAAACTGTGGAGATGAGGACTATACTATTGTCCAGAGATGCAGATGTAGGTTATGACAATCTACAGCTTTCTCCACCCTCATTGCATGTAGTGAAAGATGAGAAACTTGTTTAGCTTGGCTTTGAGGGCAACTTCATTGTAACATACTGCTTAAACCAGTCATGTAGTTGTTTGTGATCCTGAAAAGACCTGAAGAGAATTGCCGTCTTTGTTAGATGCAATATGAGCCAATCTTCTTGGGTTGTAAGGGATTAAAAAAAAAAGGGTCAAAATTTGAAAGGGGGAATGAACAGAGTAGATGATAGGTTTGTATCCAGTGGGTCTTTTCCAGCCGAGTGATTTTGTGAAGTTAATTAGGGGCCAGAGATGGCACATAAAGCACTTGAATCATTTTTATAAGGAGTGCAATATGTGTTGAAAGCCATTTCTTAAGGAGTGTTTAAGTTACTTGTAAGAATGGCCAGCTTTACATGGCTTTACAGTTAGATTTGAAGTAACGTACAAAGTCCATACAGGTTTTTTTAAGTGAGACTTAGTTGTCATTCTTGATACCCATTTCTAACAAAATAAGGCCATGTAGTTCACCAGCTTTGAAATTTGTGGGATTTTTTTTTTAAATTTTGTTTTGTTTGTCAATTTTAGAGGTAGCTAGGCTCCCATCTCAGGCTCTGTTTTTAGTATAACTCATACGTAGACTTTGCAGGAGTGAATACACTGGTGGTTTTGAGTCTGTCACGTGAACAGAAATTTAATATTCCTTTTTTATATTTCCAGAAAGGAAAACTAATACATCGCTGAAGTAGATATCAAGTTTCACATTGGGATTCCAAAAAAGATGGTGGTGTTTCAAACTCCTGTTAGAAACCTCTTAGGACAAACTGCAAACAGGAAAATTGTCTTTTGGTTTCAGAAGCATTTTAAATCCATTTTGGTCAGTGTGAGAGTCTTTCTTTTAAGGTAGATCTAGACCTACAAATTAAGAAGCTTTTGGGAAAAAGAATTATGCTGTAAAATGAACTCTGTGGTGAAAGGATGCACTAAACCAGTTGTTTGAGGCTTGTAGGTGGTTTGTGGTGATCCAAAAAGGAGAGGGAGTTATTTGTTGACATCCCTGTGGTAGATGGGTGAGGCACTGGTGGATTGGGAGATTAATTTGGAGAGTACAGTGCTGAAAGATTTGGTGAGAACTTAATATATTTGAAATGGCTGTTTGCCAGGTGCTAAGTTCACGGTAGTCAGTTTTAAGTATGCATGAGTTTTCAAAGTTAAAATGAGTTCCACAGCTAAGCAATGATTTAAGAGTGACTGGCAGTCCTACAAAGTTCCTTTGTTAACTAGTTAAATTTAACAATGAGCTAGTAATGTTAAATATTTGTCAAAGACAAAGGGCATAGTGTGCTTTGAAACTGACCATTTTAGCCACAACTGTTAAAACTCTTTGGCACTTGGAAGGGAGGGAGTGGTCAAATCTGATTATTTTTGTTTGAGATACAGAATTTCAGCAAACTAATATAGTGTTGGATTTAGATGAAAACACTTGAACCAAAGATTTTAGTGACATATTCCAGTGTATTCAATCCAAGAGAAAAGGTCTTGGTTATCCAAGCAGAAGGTAGCTGAGAGATTACAAATATGACTGTACCCTTAATTTTTCCCTGAAAATTTGGATGTGTCTTTCTGATGTATTTTGCTTTTATTTAAGGTTGTTACTGCAGTTTCCACTAGTACTGTGAATTCAGGAAGCTTTGTTCAGCCTGTTACTTATGGCTCTGGATTAGGTGCTGGTTTATGTTTGAGCTCTTTTTCACTAGTGATTGTTGAAAATAGCTTTGGCTAGGAAGTGTTTCCAGTGTGCTGATGCAGAACACCTGGGTGATACTGCTGCTCTTTGATGCGAAGAGAGTCACATACTTGCTTGAAACTGCTGGACAGTTGGAGTGATTTAGACATGTGGAGTAAAAATTATCTACGGGACACAAGTAAGAATAGCCTGTCTTGTATATCAGTGTTGCTTCATAGGTGCTAGTTATTACTTGTCCAACCAGTTTCTTATGGCTTTGCTGAGTGCATGTGGTTCTTTGTGCCAAAGAAAGTTGAGTGTTTGGTTGGATTTTTCCTTGACAACAGCTCTTTGGAAAACATTAAAATGTTTTAACTAACAAAAAAAAAAAAAGAAAAACCATTTGAATCTAAAAGTTTTATAACTATTTAGCTTTTTTCTTATTTTTAGCGCCGGCTTCGTCATCTTCGGAATATTGCTGCACGAAATATTGTCAATAAGAATGGTTATCGCCTCTTGGATACATACTTCACTCTTCACTTGTGTGATAACACCAAGATATACAAAGGTAAACCCGGCTTGCTATTGACTTTTTTACTAGTTAATCATCTAATTCTTACATTATAAATTCTGTCCTTTTTGCCTGTCATTGTTTGCATCGTGTATGCTAACAGTGGAAGAAAGCTCTTTAGTTTTATGAAGTTCAGAAAGGCTTTCAGTGTTAGCAGGCAAGGAAGCAAAACAGATGACCAATCTGGTTGGTATTTTCTCTTAAATTAGCCCGGTTTGTTGTTGCTCTTCTCTCCCCACACTGACAACTTAAGAAATTTGGGAACATCCAAGAGCAAATAAAAATTTTTGGAGCCTTAATTACTTTGTCTGGGAAAGCATTCCACTCTGCATACCAGTTATTTCACAGAACATAAACCACCACTTATTACTATTGAAGTTTTCAAAAAACAGAATTGTCAACAAATGACAAGAAGCATCCAAGCTTCTGTTCTGCTTTTGATAACTGTGAGCATTAGGTTATTTCTCTTCAAGGCTTTGTTTTCCGTTACAGTACGTGTCTCTTGGTTGTGGAGAGATGTTATTAAAACTATATTTTTATGCTCCTCTTGGTGTGATCAACAGTTGGAGCTTTGCAGATGGTTTTTGGTCTTCACCTAATTTTTATTTTCAGTTATTGTAGTTGAACCTTGCCTTTAAGATTGCTGTTTTACAAGGAAAGGAATACATAACTTTAGCTTGCTACCTGGACTTCCCTGCAGTGGTTGGTTGAACCTGTAACTGATCGTTCTTTCTGCAGTGTTTGATGTATGGGGCTGTTCAGCAGTCCATCAAAGTTTTATTCTTGGACTCAAGTGGACTGAGAGGTAGTGTACAAAATCTGTATTCCAGCCTCTAGAGCTGTCTACCTAAAGACTTTAAGCTCTTACTTTGGGAAAACCAAGGCCCATATGTCAGCAGTTGCTTATTTCCATTTAAATACAGGGTTCTTGGCACCTCCATAAGGTAATTTGGCTGTTCACTTTCTAAGCATCTGGAACAGGTCACCCTTGCTCTTCAGGAAAGCAGTGCAATTAGTTTATCCATGCTACACTCCTCCAGGAAGTTGTTGTATGACAAACTAGTAACTTTACAAATGTCCTCCAAGTATTGTGAAGTATGGGAGCATGTTCTTTCCCCAGAAACTGAAGCCTCGGTAAAAGTTGAGGATTATTTTGGGTATAAAGATGAAATGCTAAAATTAAACAGTGACTTCTTATAATTAAGCATGAATGAATACTTCTGGTCAAAAGCATGACTGCTTTTTAAAGTCTTTCTCGCCTATCTATTGCTGATAAACGAGACCCACTAGCATTTGTTTTTCACAAATGTTACTTATTTGAAATACAAAAAGCTAAAATACTAATATTTGTATCAGTGTTTAACCTAATCTAAAGATTTTTTTTTTTTACTCATTTTTCTTTAGAATTTTATAGGAGTGAAGTGATCAAGAATTCTCTGGTAAGTTATTTTAATATGGAAAAACTTTAAAAAATTATGTATTTATTGCAGTGTATTGATTTCTTTGCCCTATAATGTAACTGCTAAATATGTATTTACATCTTCAGTTCTTCTAGAAGCCTCACTTTGTTCTCCTCCTCCTTCTCAGGTTCTTTTCACAAGGGTTGCAATAGAACGAGTTACTGAATAGTATAAGTGCAAGTTTGTTTTAACAGCTGTGGAGCTATAATCTGTTGGTACTTTTGCAGATAGCACCAAACACTCCAAGGGTGGGGCGTTTTCATGTGAAAATTTTTCAGTGCTTAGATTTAGCTTTACAGTATATAACCATTTTTAGTATTGAGAACACCAAACTGGCAAAGTAATGTTAGTTGGGTCTAACTTCTTTCAGAATCTGAAAATTGTGTGCATCATAATGCAGATGTGTTGGCAGTTCATAATTTTTTTTTCCTGTTCTTGCTGGTATTAGCAACAGAAGTAGCTGCTTTTATTTCAGTGTTTGCAAATTGCCTGTTTACAGAGCACTTGTATCTGAACACCCGAAGTAATATATGTTAGAAGCTCCTTCTGTACAGTTTAGCAGCCTTGGTATAGAAGCAGAGGCCCTGCTTGCAAAACCCTCATATAAAGGAAGAGTCAAACACTTGCAGAATATAGCACTGATTTCTTTGAACACCTCTTTATTGAGTAGCTGAATGCTAAAGAACGTCTAACTGCATATATAAGGAGATATAAACTTTGAAGAGCTAATAGCTTTAAGAAACTTGAAAGTCCTTAGAGTTTCTAAATTTTCTGGTTCATATCAGTAAAGAGACCAGGTCTCTTTGTGGAAGCAGGATCTTGCAAGTGTTTAATAAGGGAGTTTGAAAACCTGCTAAACAGACTTCTAAATATCTGCATTACCAAGGTACAACTGCACCATTTATAGCACACGGGACTGTAAATGCTTTGAAAACCTCACAAATGGAAAAAATGCTGTTTACATCTGTAAGTCTGTTAGCTTGCCCAAGAGACAAGTTACTTGAGACTTAAGGATTTTGAGTTCTTATTCTAAATCAAGAAAAGGAGTGATAAATGAGGAATCTAACCAAATTAGTATTGGATGGAATAACAGAAATCTAGATAAAAGATGCCTTCAGCAAATTCTGTACATCACTTGCAAGTGTTTTAATGACCTAGTATTCTTGTGCCTGAATAGCTACCAAATATCTCTGTTCCATAGGAAAACTTGATTAATGCATTCCTTCTGTAATACTTACTGGGTTACTTTGCCTCTTCCATTTTTCCCAGAGGCATTGTTTTCTAAATTGCCTAATACCAGTTCAGAGATGCTTGGCCTGTGCCAAGCTGCTTAGGCACTGGAATGAGAGGCTTGTTCTTTCACGGTTTGGTGGGTTCCTACATTTTGTTTTGCAGGAGCTACTATTTCTGTCTGCAGACAACAGGAGAGATTTATATGAAAGCACTTTGCCATTTCTGCACCTGAACATCCTGTGAAAGTCCTAAAATTGGTATCTGGCTTGTGGCACCAGCAGTGTGGCTTGGTTGCAGCTTTGGCCAATTACATCAGTTTCCATAAGTTCTTAATTGAAATATTATCAGAGATGAGTTTAAGTTTTTGGAATGCATCACGCTTGCAAATTGTAGTTCTAGTGGAATAAATGTTTGCAGTTTAGCTTAACATATGCTGCTTCTGTAAAGCTGAATTGCAGGTCTAGTCTCTTGGAGGGAAGAGGAGCTCTTAGTGACAATGTTTGAGGACTGCCACCAGCATCAATCAAGGAGGGGAAGAATGTGAATGAACCTGTAAATACATTATGCATACTTAATTATTGGGGAATAAGATAGCATTTTAACTTTAGCAAAATAAGTTGTACCCTAGTTTTCAGAAGCTGAATTATAACTTGGGAAGGAATGTTACTTCCACTTCTAAGTTCCTGATTTGGCTCAGCTGAATTAGTAAATTCTGAAGTTATTATTCAGCACCTTATAATGGAAGAAAGCAGAACCTACTTATGAGTTTCTGAAGTATGGCGTATATCTTTTAAACTGAGAATTCTCTCTGGAAAACAGAATAAGGAAGCAGCAGAGCCTGTTGGCTTCGACACCATGTAAACCTTGAATTGGCTGGTATTCATTATTTTTGAGGTTTTTTTGTTCTTTGACGTGGACTTCGCTATTTTCTGAATTTTATAATTAGTTTCATCTTGTTTGAGTTGTTTTTATCCCTCTTTGAATACCTACAGAATCCAACATGGAGGAGTCTGGACTTTGGAATAATGCCTGATCGTCTTGATACCTCTGTCTCTTGCTTTGTTGTGAGGATCTGGGGAGGCAAGAAGGAGCACTTTCAGCTTTTGATTGAATGGAAGGTCAATCTAGATGGGTTAAAGTACTTGGGCCAGCAGGTAATGTGAAAATGGTTTCCTCTCAACTTTTTATTCTAGGAAATAAAACATCTGCATGACCAAATACATAGTACGCTAAGAGAGGAAATGCACTTGAAGGGTGTATTTTCAAGTTTGATTGCAGAGATACATGTTAGCTTACTTCAGCACTTTAAGTCTTGACTAGTTGAATATTTTAACTCTGTCAACTGTTGTTGACTGAGCCTCTTAAATGATACTTTGAGAACTCTGCTCTAAATTGTAATGCCTTTATTCGAGGACACAGCTATATGATTGTAAGTATAGTTAAATGAACATAGATTATAATGTTTGTATGGTAGTTTTAATCTATTCTTATAGTAATGACACTTCATCAAAGCTCTTCAGTCCGAGAAGAGGTGAAAGAGGTTCTCTCTAATGTGGAGCTTAGAGTAAATAAGTTATTAAAAAAGGAACCCATATTGCAAGAGTGAGAAAAAACTCCTAGGGTGAGATAAAGACACCTTAATACTTGAAAGTAAAAAGGGGAGATGGGGAACAAAAATACATAAGTGATGCCAAGGTGGTCCTGGGGCAACAGCTGCCTTGCAAAGACTGACCCCTAGTTTTTACTGCTAACCTGCTATAATCCCTTTGGCCAAATCATAGAATTATAGAATGATTTAGGTTGGAAGGGACCTTAAAGATCATCTAATTTCCACCCCCACCTGCTGCCATGGGTAGGGACACCTCTCACTAGACCAGGCTGCTCAAGGCCCCATCCAGCCTGGCCTTGAACACTTGCAGGTAGGGGGACATCCACAAGTTCCCCGGGCAGCCTGTTCCAGTGTCTTGCCCCCCTCAGCATGAAGGATTTCTTTCTAAGGTCTAGTCTAAATCTTCCCCTTCCAATTTAAAGGCACCCCGCCTTGTTCTGTCATTATGTGCCCTTGTAAAAAGTCCCTCCCCAGCTTTCTTGTAGGAGTAGAGGGACAGAATCACCTCTCTTGACCTGCTAACTATGCTTCTTTTGATGGAGCTCAGGATACAGTTTGCCTTCTGGACTGCTAATGTGCATTGCCAGCTCACGTTGAGCTTCTCACAAACAAGCACCCCCAAGTCCTTCTCCACAGGGNTCTGGGTGACATCTCATCCTTCTGGAGTGACAACTGCACCACTCGACTTGGTGTCATCTACAAACTTGCTGAAGGTGCACTTAATCTCGCCATATGTATCATTGATGAAAAGATTAAACAGCACTGGTCCCAGTACAGACCCCTGAGTGACACTACTTGTCAAGGATCTGCATCTGGACATCGGGCTGTTGACCATTTCAGGTCAGCTGTCCCAGCTGTGTCTGCTCTCATGCTTTTGTGCATCCCCAGCCCAATTCGCTGCGGGGCAAAGTGAGATAGAGAAACACCTGAGGCCTTGATGCGGTCCAAGTGCTGTTCAGCAACAGATAAAATACATTGATGTGTTACCAACACTGTTTTAATCACAGGTCTGAAACAAAGTACCGTATGGACTGCTACGAAGAAAGTTAACTCTATCACTGCTAGACCCTTCAGAGTGTAGGTTTCAATTTGTTTTTACTGGACAGAAGAAATGGCTTCTTAAGGACTATTCTGTAGTGCATGATTTTACCTGAAGTAATGTTCTTTACATTAATAGCAGGTTATTAGCTATAGCACTGAACACTAATTTTGTGTCTAGTATGACCACAAAAGCCTAATATTGCGTAATGTTTAGAGAATAATCACGTGAAAGCTGTTTACTCTTGAGACTTATCTCTTTGATTAGTTTGTGGCTGTCTTAGTTACTTTTGTCAACTGGAAATGCAACAATACGAAAGATGCTCTGCCCACTTTTTCAGATTTTGAGGCGAAGTGGCTGAACATACTCAGTGGCTGTTGTAAAAGCTGTGAAACAAATGCATTATCTGTAGTTAAATTCAGTTTTCTCAACTTTCATGTGCTAGAATTACAGGTGCTGAAAAACTGCATTTGACCATCATTTGACCATCAGAGCAATATATGCTCATTTGCAGTGTAAAGTCGTAGTAAGTTGACTGTAAAATTACATGTTTTCTCTTTTTGCAGATACATGCAAGAAACCCAAATGAGATTATTTTTGGTCTAAATGATGGTTATTATGGAGCTTCATTTGAACAGAAGGTAAAGATATTTGATATTTGTTCTGGCTTGTTAGTGCTGTGACAAGCTGAAAATGAACTTCTAAACTTGAATTTTCACATTTGGATGCTCAGAACATTTAAAATGCTTAATTTTGAGAAGAAATACTTTTTTGACATGACTGATAAGAGCTGTTACCTCACCTGTGTTGCATGGACATGTGAGCTGTTTTGGGAAGACTTTGAGTTCATTTTAGGTCCCAAAACCCCCTAGTTACTGCAGAAAAGCCTTGACTTTATTCTTTGAGGCAGACATCACATTCAACTGTAGAATGCTTTGAAAATCATGTGGCTGTTAAGGCTTATTTTCATGACAAATATAAAAGGACATTGAGTTCTGGTTATCACTCTTAAAACCAGAGTTTGCTGCTTTTAAATGGGAAGCTATTTTATCTGGGTTGCAGATAGTTTGCTACACAGTTCAGACTCTGCTTCCTGGTGCTGTGAGCTCAGTTTTCCTGAAGCAGGATGCAATTCTGTTTTTTCACAATTTTGGTATTAATAATCTGGGCCTAAAATCAGTGATGGCAACACTGTTCTCTTCCTTTATTATTTGTTGTCAGGACTTGCTCCTTGGCTCATAAAGTTTAAAAGTACATAAGTACATCTTGCTATTGGCTTTCATACGTGCTCTAGCTCAGTTGAAGATGCAGTTGTAGCCTACGTAGAGTGCAAATAGTCTCCTGTGTCCTTCCCTACAATTTATTCAGTTCTTTCTGGCTGCAAGGCCTAGAAATTTGTCACCCTGCTCTGTAGTTTGTTTGCTTCATTTGTTAATCCTTTTACCTAAATCTTTACTTTTATAGTACATACCTCCTGTATTTAAGTGACTTGTTTGTTGTTCAAGCCAAACTAGTTGGCAGAAGCAAATTCTTCCTGTAACCTTCTGAAGCTGTATGTGCCTAAGGCATATGTCTGATCATAGTTGGTCGTAACTTTATAAAGTTCATTTCAATGCTGTGTATTCTAAATATTATACAGCCCCACTTTGATGGTTTTACTAAACTTTACTTATGGAGCACTACCTGAAACCTTCTGTAGGAAGGGAATTTTGGTGTCAGATTTCTGATCTCCTGTGGTGGGTTTTTTTTTTTTATGGTGGTCACAGTGACCTCTGATACTGCAAGATGTCTTAGTCACAAGCCTGAATTTTTGAGATCGTACATGGATGGAATAGCAGTTTTTGTTTCTTTGCACTGGCACGTATAAAAACCTTGTGCACAAAGGTACATCAGTCAGTCTTGAAGGTGTCCATTGTTTTTGCCCATCTCAGTATGGACAAAGTGTTAAAGCATAGGACTTCCCCCCCCCCTTGCTTGAAGTAACCCTTGTTATTTCAATAATTCTTTGGACTACTAATTAAATTGCCGGAGAAGATTTACGGATACTTACATTAACTAAGGCCATTTATGAGCCAAAATAAGAAAATTTTCTTATAAGTGGACTAAAACATTCTGGCAGTGTTTTATGAACTCAGAGTTTCAAAATGCACTGTGGTTATACTTTTGAGCATTGCTTGATCCATCTGAAACTAAATGCAAATTCCCACTTTTCTACCCTGTAAATGTACCTGTAATAAGAGAGGTGGGAGCCTGAAAGCAATTGTAGCAGAATAAACTGAAGCAGAGCAGAGACATTAGGCATTGTCACAGCTGCTTATTGATGAAAGTTGTGGATTTGTGATCAAATAGATATTTCTGTGGTGATCAAACAGTGAGAGCAACATATCTGTATGGAAATATTGTAATTGCTACATGTTCAGTATAAAACTGAAGCACTGGAAGCTAACAGCTTCACTAGGTAATGTACTTTAGCTGCTACTTTAGACCCTTCAAGCCCACTTACATATAAGGTAACCTTCAAAAGGCAGGTTTGTGTCCAAAATATTTGCTTTTTAGGAAGTTCCTGTCACAAAAATGAGCAAAGTAGAAAACGCTAGCAGCAACACCGCTGGAGAAATACTAGTCAAGCAAGGCAATTATAGTATAATGCTTACTGCCTTACCAGAATAAAAGAACCATATCCAGGGCCTCAGACTTGTTAATGACTCTTCACTTTTTTTTTCCTACTGAATGTGAGAAAGCTTTTAAATTCTGTATGCTCAGTGATAATTAGGTATCTGGAATTTTATCTTTCTTCTGTCTCTTCTGTCTAGCAGCGGCTTGGCTGTTGCTGATAAGAATGGAAAAAAATGAGATTTTTCTTTGGGTAGTATTCTTATTCAAGTTGTGGTTTGCTTGCTGCAATGGATGAGCAGCTCATGGCAAGAAAAACATTGGGAAATAAGTGTTCAAAAGCCTTTTGTATCTTCTGAATGCCAAAGGGTATTGGTTCTTTACTGTAGGTGTCTGATAGTGCTCATGTAACTCATTTTCTAGCATTTACAGCTTTTCTTCTCAATGTAAATACAAATGTGCACTACAAATAATAGCTGATTTGTTCTTAACCACACTTGACTTTCACACAATTGTTCAAGTATTTTTAATTATTATTTTTGTAGCAAGTTATACAGCAATTTTGCTAGAAGGTTTCAGCAGAATTCTACTTCTGTCACAACTGTGCCCACCTTTTCCTGTTTCCTTTTGGGCATGGAACCACTGAAGCACTTCTTCCTCTCCTAGTTTCATCGCTTCTGATAATTATGTACTAAAACTCTATTTCGAACTGCTTGAACTGGACAAATGTTTGAGTAAAATAGATGTGAGCTTCAGGGTTTTTCTTTGAAACTGTCATCCTGGACTTGAAGTATTCCTAATCCATTAGCTACTTTTTGAATCTGCTTTGTTTTGTCTGACACTACATGCTTGTGTTTAAAGCCACTTTATTCAACAGAATCACTTCTGGATGCTATACTGGCTTTCTGAAAACCAGTCTGCTGCTTCTTTTGCTTCTTCAATGCCTTCTTAATGTTCAAATTCTCTTTCAACCATTTTATGCTTACTGCTAGTGACTGATAAGACTTGCTTTGGTCTTGCAGGCATGTCTTCTCAGGAAGCACATTTAGGGAAGCAAGTGTACCTTTCAGTTCATGACTACCTTTCTGTTGTCTCCTTAAAGAAATAAAACCAGTTCTGCCTCTTGTGCAGGATCTACACTTTGGTCACCTTACAATTACATACTTTTGTTGTAACTTCCAGAAGCTTGTTTGCATCATTCAAAAGTAAGATTGCTTTGATCTTTAAGTGTACTACAGGATAGATAAAGAATAGAGCTTTATCTTGTGGTGATGTGCATCTCTGTCACATTACTGAATAGGCTCTGGGATATGAAGCTGAAGACTGGCAGTACTGTAAATTGTATCCTTCAGAGTTTCTGGGCATAAAATCTGTGGTAATGGATTATAAATTCAATAAAACGCACTCCATGTCTAGAATCCAAATAAAGGAATAGGTCCTTAATATTTTCATAGGTAAGTGCTGTTGCAGGCCAGACTTGAACTTCGTGTTACTGCTGCCCTAAATTGTTTCCACCTACTGTACATAAAACTGTATGAAGACAGAAAACTGAAGTACATTAAATGTGAGATCATTTGTTCTCCTATCAAAAGTGCATGCTTTTAGTCAAGATGGAAAAAAAAATGTGATTCTTAAATTAACATTCTTTCTTTGCCTTAAGGATCACTCAGGTACCCTGAAGAATAGTCTTCTCCAGGTGGATCAGAACTCTGTTCGTAACTCTTATGATGTCTTCTCTTTGCTTAGGTAAGGCTTTTGAGAATACTCTGTGTAGTTATTGTAATTTCTTTAGTGTATGTGGAAGGAGCCTTTCCAATTATAAAAAGGCTTTCTGGACTGGAATGTGCCAAGGCGATATCTAAGGTGGTGCTGATTTACTACTGGTAACAGGGACATGGGCTTCTGGTGTATGCATGTTTCTTTGTGGTTTCTAGGCTTCTGCCATGGCAGTGCTTGAACAGTCTGGACTAGAGTTGGCTGTGGAGTTAGCCCATGGACTTGCCTTGTGAATGTTGAGATTGTGGAGCTTCCGTGGAAAGCCCCTACTCTGTTCTCCTTAACAAAATTTGTATTTATTTAAATAAATTAGAACAATGGAAATAAAGCAACTTGCCAAAGTTTAACTTGGTGGAGTGATGCTGTAGTTGGAACAAAACAGCTACACGTCTAAGTGCCTGTGTGTGGAGGGGGTTGTGGTGTGTTTTGTGCTGAACCACTGAATTGAACATAGCTTTTGCGTAACTCTTCGCTGTAATCCAGAAAAGAGGCACTTTGGGTGGTTACTTAGGTGTCTCTGGTGTGAAAAACAAAATGCTAATCTGAAGGTGAAAAAGAAGGCTTTTTTTTTAGATCTGCTTTAATTATAATAATTCAGGAATGTTAACTGAGAGTGATATAAAAGAGGTTTTAAATACTTAGTAGGTTAGCTTTGAGTAATTTTTATTTAAAAGGCTTTTTACAAGGCAGGTTGATAACTTCAGTTCTGCATTAATAACAATAGAAATGCTACAAAGGAAACCCTTGAGAAGGAAATGTTTAGTATGCTTTCAAAAGCCTTTGGAAAAATGCATTTTCTTTTTTACCAGCTGTAAAAGTTGAATGCATTTAATATTGTTAACAGTAGGTGTCACTGTTGCCTGCAAGAAGCGTTAGCTCTGCTCTGTAGTGAAGAAAGCGGGAAAATTTAACTCTGGGTTCCTTATTCAGAATTCGTTATTTGATAAGCTGTCTTAAAATTTAAATATACTGCTTCTTGATTTCATAAGGCGTATTTAAACTAAAGGATGCTGTATAAATTTCTGTCTTGTTTTTAGTGGAAAACAGTTGAGAGTGTGTTATGAAGTTCTGCTTAGTTGTGGCGCAGTCCGTTAGAAGACAACTCTTATGCTACCTAACATTAAGTCTTCATTAAATAGAAAGAAGAGAGTGTGTACTGGTCATCCTGATTGCTTTGTTCATGCATTTTTTTCACATTTCCTTTGCACTTCTTTGTAGTATGAAGCATGCTCCAGAAAAACACTACTATACCAGCTGGTCATGGACTTGACCAACTGGAACCCTGCTGCCTAACCTGTCCAATTCTGAAACTGTCTGACTTTCTGTCATAAGTCTGACAAGAAGTGAAGATATCAACTTTGATAAAGCTCTTCTTGCTGGATTATCACCAGTGCTGTTTTGAAACCTGATTACAGGAGTAATGCATTTTGCTCAGTCTTGGGAAGGTGAGAGTCCAGGCACTGTCTCATAGTTTCTAGGCATGCTGTTGGATTTAAATCCTGTTTAGCCCTGCCTCTGAGCTAAGACATCTTCCATTCTTTTTGCTTTGTACTAAAAAGAACATTTTATTCCTGTCTTCAGCACCAGACCTGCTGTGGATTCTATTTCAGTGGATTCTACCTACCTTATCAAGGAACCTAGTTCCACGGCATTGTCTAGTTTCAGAAAAAGTTAGAAATTATAATTTGTGTCTATACCTAGGTGTTATTTTTGCCTGTTATCTTCCTAGCTTGGAAAGCTCCTTGGGAACCGGGGCAAAGTTGTTTGTGTAGTCCTGAATTCTTTCTACTCCTTCTGACATTAACTCTGCTTGTTTACAGGTACGCTTTCTCTACTGCTGCTGACCTTTGATATCTAGCTGAAAAGACTGATGATAGTGTTTGTTTCTTTTTCTAGTCTTTTTTTGTCAGGTGTGCTTTTTCTGCTACCAAGCAGTCTGGTTTGCCACCTCTTCCAGGAGTCCAGACTCGAGTAACTATCCTGTGAATTCTTTCCAAGGGTAGTTTTGGTGAGAGCATATTCCACTTACAGCCAGGACAGAGCTGGGCATAACTTGAGTTGTTATCCATTTGACAGGCCATGTACTTTGGGAGGAAATAAATTGCTGTCTGCCTGCTTCTGTCCATTGGCTATAAAGAGAGTAGGAAGGTGTCTACACTCTGAAGGTTTGAATCTGTGTACATAAATCTGACATTTTGAAGACTTTCTTATCATTTGATATTTGTCTGTAGTAAAAATTCACCATGTGGTTTCCTAATAGGTTCAGATATGAGTATGAAAAACAGCTTGTAATGGCTTTGTTTAAACTTCTGGAAAAAAAAAAAAGTCCTGGTGATGGTGGTATCTGTGTCCCAGTTATTCTGTTGGTACGGTGGTACCAGGTGTGGAATAGCCACTGTGATCAGGTGTACATTGTGAAAATCTATTGAGAGCACATGTTTTTAGCTTTTGGAAACCTGAAAATTGAGAACTTAGGTGGTTGGTCTCTGTCTGCTATCAAAAATGTGTTTTCAGGGAGAAATGGTTTCTTTTTTTTTTTCACTTCTTGGAACACGTGAATAACTAAAACTTACAAAGCTTGTGAATAGACCTTAAAGAAAAGCACATGCTTGGCTCCAATTTTATTGATTAAAAAAATAATTAGAAACGCCAGAGTGTGTGAACAGTAGAAAATGTTTTGAGTGTTGGATTAATATAGTGCCTGTGTGCTCAGATGCTTAATTACGTGGATTTACAAGTTAATTATGCAGGAGGAAAAGTTTAAGTACCCAAAGAACTTAGCTTTACACAAAGAAGTTCTCAGCACCTCTGTAGCTAGTGAACCTTCTTGTTTTGGGGCAGGTACAAGATCCTCAGGCAAATGTAGTGGTGCTAATAAGTTATTCATGCCATATGGAGATGACAAATGTTCTTCCAGCCGTTCGTTTTAAAAAGGCTAACTAACAAAAATTAACCACCCCAACTGGAAAGCTAAAATTCTGAGTGTTTTGTCCCTTGGCCATATTGTCAGATTTCCTGAAAAAAGGTCACTTAGAGGCTTTCTAAATATTTTGTAGCTGGTAGTAATAGGTTATATAGTAACACGTTTCACCTTTCACATAACACTCGGAATGGGCCAAATACATCTGAGGTCATGTTCTGGACATGTCTCCATAATCAAGCTCTCGGCACGTTTGCCGCACTAATGGGAATAGTATTGGGAATTGGGAATGTTTAGTATTCTCTTAGTTTTCGATCCTTTCTTTTCTTTAAACCTTGGAAGATAGACCTTTCAGAATTAAATAGTGTTGGGAAGATGAGATATGCTGGCAGTCACTAAAGAAAGAGCTTAAAATTCTATATATTAAAATTTACTTCAGTTCCAAGATACAAAACCTAACGTCTTGTTTTCTACAACAGCTTTTCATGGTATTGTGACACTTGGAGCAATTGGTCTGCTAACAGTTCTTGTGCCTCCAAACATGGAAGTGCCTGAAATTTTCCCCGATTCTGCCTGGATGCAAAAAGTGCCCTAAGAACTAATGAAACATGCTGCTTTGAAGTTTTGCTTCCTGTATTTTTCTCTCTCCAGTCAAAACCACTTTCTGTATGGTTTAACTATATTCCTTCAGCAGATGGGATGGCATGTTTGTGTTATTTAGCCAGAGAGTTAGTGTAAATTAAAACATTTTGGTTATATTGTTGTTCTAAAAAATACTGCTTTTTAACAACAACAGCAAAATCTGACACTGGTACTATTTGAGTGCTGGAGATAAAGAAAAAACCATCTCTAGGCAAATGCTGTAATATTGCTAATATCTAAGCTGGCTAAAGTTGACTTAAATAAAACTTCTAGGTGGTAAAGGGCTTTCTCTGCTACTGCTGCATGTTCACCGGATCTAGTAGATTAAATCTTGAAAAACAGAACAACTCTAGAGACCTCACAGGCTGTGTCTTCATTTGATTCTGGTGATCAGCAAATAAATCTGGTTGCAGTGCCCTGGACAGCTAAACATGACTTTTCAAATCAGGTCATAAAACTAAGTGAACGATTTCCGTGTTTCACATCACAGCAATGATGGCCCAGGTTCAGTGACTTAAAATGGCCCCAGATTGCCAGTGACAAGACACTACTTTGAGGAGGACCAGAGCTCAACTTCTGAGCTAGCAACTAGTGAGTGACTGCTTTCTAGGTTAGGGGCTTGAAGAAACTTGCAGTGCGCTGTTGAACATGGGGCATATCGATTCATGACAAGTAGAAATATAAATTACTATAAATTGTTATAAGTCTCAATGCCTTAAGTGTGCCCATCATCTTTTGATTTAATAATCTGTCAATGACCAGGGCTGTGCTTGAAGTCTCGGGTTTTGTTTCTAGATTTGCCATTTTTAATATCGCTATTTGTTTAAAGAAGAGTGTGTATCTTATCACTGAAGAGATATTATTTAAGAATACAAATGTAGGTGGTGGTTGTCTGCAGTCTGAAACTATGAGATGGTGGCAAAATCAACTGTCTTAAGTGACTTAAGACTGAAATATGGGGACACAGTACAAAATTGGCTTTTGTTTAGCTCTACCTATCTTGGGCATTTTTATTAGCAGTCTTACTGAATGAACAGTATTTACACAAGTTGATCTCTGAAACTAGAAACAGAGACAAAAATATACAGTCAACATAAATGGTTGTAGTCTTGAAAACCTCATTAGTAGTTCAGAGTAGTTTCTCTGAGACTAGCGAGTCAATGGAATGTGCCAAATATAGAACTGCCTTTGGGTAGCTATTTTTAATGCATGGAAAATATGCTAAACTTGAAGCTGCTTTTCATAAGCTCTTTGAGTGGGGAATGGTGGAGTGAGCAAGGTCTTAATGGTCTTAAAATGCTATATGCTAAGGTGTATCTGGGGGTGCATTGGCCTGTGTACAGCTAAGGAGAAGCACACGTCTTGAACAATGCCAAGGTGTTGGTGCCTTGACAGGCAGTAGCTCAGTCAGACTTTGCTATTGTATAGTTGCTGTAAGCAACAATTCCAAACTTTTAGGCTTCCAAACTTTTGGTGGGCTGAAAAGGAGGGAAAGCAGGAAGAAAACCTGCTGTCCCCATTGTGCAGCATTTGAGAACAAACCTGGAGGTAAGCCACATAAATCTGTGCTTCCCTTAAGTTCCTCTCCTTCCACCCTAATCTCCATGAAAGAAGTTAACTGAATGGAACTGTGCAGTAGGTAGGATTCAGCCTCTAGCCTCTGCAGTTCTGACTGCATGGAAATATAGGTGTCTCTTTGTTACCCTGTTCCCTCTGGGGAGTGCTGGTATTGGATACATAGTTAGAAATAAGAGGAGGTGGGAATTACTTTTCCTATTTTAAAAGTATGCACTGGCAGTTCAGTCTTGTTTCTAGCTTTTTTCCTTCCCTGTTCTTTGCTTGGAGAAGCATCCCAACTCAGAGCTGTGACCAAAGCCTTTCTACAGGTTGTAGTTATGGATGTTCACACAGTAGGAACAGTGCCACATCCTGTGAAGGCGGTGTGTGTGTGACTGGAAAAGGCTGCCACTAATAGCCAGGTGCTCTTCCAGTGCCTTGTTCTAGCTTTTCCTGTGAGTAATCTGAGCAATCAAATTGCTGGCTCACATTGCAGGTTCTCAGACTTCAATGTTGCTACTGCTGCTGCCATCGCCCCCTCTCAGCAGATGTCTCAAGTGTGGAATGGGTAGTAGGATTCCTCTTAGCTTGATTTATGCTTTTAAAGCAGTTAGTTCCTCTACTAAAACTTCCCTTTGCTAATGATAAGCATGATTGTTTTTTCTGTGATGGTCAGGCTTGATGTTTCTGACAGGAAAGATTTCCACCTGGAAGGCTTGGCTCTCCATACAACATAGGCAGCCAAGACAGGGCAGGCATCCCCTTGGCTGTGGACATGAAAACCCAGGTGGCCTAAGGCCAGCATAAATAAATACAAACTGTAATCGGACCTCTCAAGTGCCTCTGTATGCTTTATTAAGCAGTACTGAAATGGATGAACAATATGAGAAGTGTCATCTGTCTTGGCCTAAAAACCGTGTGGGTTAGAATTGTGGGGTGGTGTCTTCCTGGGAAGTAGTGGTGGAGATGGAAACTGGGATCTGAATATTTTCGAGAGATTCCTTAGAGGTTTTCATTTGTGCAGTTAAAACTTTTGGACAAATCCGTTCCCAAGCATTTTACTTGTATGGTGCTAAACTGTATGGAAACTGAGTCTAATCAGTCATCAGAAGAATCAGTTTACAAGTCTGGCTTTCGCCAAAATCTATAGAAGAGAGCAATGTTGGTCATAACAAGTTGAAGCAGTCCATGAAGCATGAGAGGTGGGGGTTTTCTGTGTTTTAACTTAACTGCAGAATAAGTAGTCAGCTGCTATTGCTACTCTTCAGCTTTTCTAATATAGCACAAGGAATAAAACACCCATACAGTGGCAGATTTGTAGTGCAACTGTGTTAGCTCTCAATCAAATTCAGTTTCAGAGCACTGTTTAGGGGAGAGATTACACAGAGCTGAGCAGAAATTCCAAAATAGCATTATTCTTTTATTTGTTACAGAACCTATTAATGAAGCAATGTTGAATTAGATTAGAAGTCAAAACCCTGTCCTTTTTTTTCTGGCTTTATTGGAGTGGATGAGAAACAGGTCATGTTACTTAATTTTCTAACAGATACCTTGATGTGTTTAAGGCAGAGGATCTGGTGAAAAATGGTATAGGGGCTCTTCTTAATTTTTGTTACAACTTTGTCCTGGTTATGGTGATAAGAATGGGACAGCTAATTGCTTTATCTTTCTGCCTGGACAAGGGTTTCAGTGGATGCAGTCATGTCTCCAGAAAGCTCAGGAATATTTAACCACATCAGAGAAGTCAGTACTGCATTTTGACTGAGAACAAATACAATGGATTAAATTATCTTTTCGATAATTAAAAAAAGGGCACAGTGGGGAATGTACCTATGACCGAGAAGCTGCAGAAGGCTCCTGTGAGTGTAAATTACCTTCCTGTTGTCCGGTGGAGATTTCCCTTCTCTGCTTCAGCTGCAGAATTCTACTTGCCTTGAAGTAAAAGTTTACTCCATTTTGGGGATTGCTTCCAGGAAAAAAGTGCAACAGTCTGCAGCTTCAAAAAAAAGAGTCACCTGAATATTGGCCAGTGTTGCTCCTTTTCCCACCAGTGGGTAAGGCCTGTGCTCATTTGTCACAAACACCTTATCAGTTGTGTGGAATGCAACTGGAAGAGCACAGTTGATTGAAGAGCAACCATTTCCCTTTTTGGGTGGAGCCTGTAACCCATTCAACCTGAATTTCTGCATCTTCCTTTTCAATTGTGCAGTGAACTCTAGTCTTGATAACTGTCTCAGACATAGGCTTGAATCTTGTACTAAGAAATGTTGACAGGTGATATGGCAGCAAAAGGCTGTTGAATTATACCAGTGTCATAGTCATTCTGGTGGGACTTGTCTTTGCAGTATTTTATTCAGAAATTTGTATTTGCATATAGTTTACCTTTCTGCTATGTCTACAACATCTTTAATGTAATTCTGTCTGTTGCCCTTGCAACTGATAAGCATGGGCATAAAGGAAAATTCCCATATTTGTCACAAATGCATTTATTTTTTAATAAAGCAAGTCAAGCTGTAAACCATTCCAATGTTGGACCGAAGTCTATGAATTGGAATAAGAGGACAGAGCCATCTCTGGTTTTGTGACTCTAAATTTAAGGAAGAAATTGTTTGTGCTTTGTGTTAAGACTCTTCCATCTATTCCTAATGTGTATTGAAGATGATCTACATACTAGCTAGGTCATCTAAATGTTCCTCACACTAGAATCCAGCACCTCCCCTGCTGGCTGTCTGATAAGCAGTGGTTTTTTCCTTTCCTTCTCCATTTATAAATAGCTCAAAACATCTGGTGTTGTAGTGTCTACGTGGACTTGATCATTCAGAAACTGAATTTGAGTCTTTCATGTGTAAGTCAGTTCAAAACTGAAAGAATGATGGAAAATATCTGTGCTCAAACCGTACTGTTTTCACAGAATCAGTAGGTTGGAAAAGATCCACAGGATCATCGCGTCCAACTATTCCTATCAACCACTATACTATGTCCTCCAGTACCTCATCTACCTGTATTTTAAATACCTCCAGGAATGGCGACTCAACGACCTCCCTGGGCAGCCTATTCCAATGACCCATTCTGTGAAAATTTTTTTTCTGATGTCCGGCCTGAACCTCCCCTGGTGGAGCTTGAGGCCATTCCCTCTCATCCTGTTACCTGGGAGAAGAGACCAGCTCCTTCTTCTCTACAACCTCCTTTCAGGTAGTTGTAGAGAGCAATAAGGTCTCCCCTCAGCCTCCTCTTCTTCGGGCTAAACAACCCCAGCTCTCTCAACCGCTTCTTGTAAAACTTATTCTCCAGCCCCTTCACCAGCTTCATTGCTCTTCCCTGGACACGCTGTAGCAGTGAGGGGCCCAGAACTGAACGCAGTATTCTATGTGTAGTCACACCAGTGCTGATTTGAGAGGGAGAATAACCTCCCTGGACCTGCTGGTCATGCCGTTTCTGATACAAACCAAGATGCCATTGGCCTTCTTGGCCACCTGGGCACACTGCTGGCTTACGTTCAGTCACTGTCAGCCAGTACCCCCAGGTCCTTCTCCTCGAGGCAGCTTTCTAGCCAGTCTTCTCCTAGTCTGTAGCAGTGCATAGGGTTGTTGTGCCCCAAGTGCAGGACTCGGCATTTGGCTTTGTCCTCATCCTTTGTCACAGTTGTTCCCTTTGCATCCAGTAGGGACTGAATGTTCTCCCTGGTCCTCCTTTTTTTTGTTAATGTATTTATAGAATGATTTTTTTCTTGTTTGAGTTTCTTACAGCACTGGCTCTTGTAGAGGTTTAATGCCATAAATGAACAAGTCAGACCTGTATCTTGCTGTCTTTTTACTCCCTACTGTCTCCTCTTGCCCTATACCTGCCTTTGACAAATTGTAGATATAGTTTTCTGAGGAAATTGGGAGAGGGGAGTATGTGCATATAAATTAGAAGAATTTTTCTTGTGGGAAAGCAGATGTAACAAATTATGGTTTAAAGGTCTATGTAAAATATATATTATAGCTGGCTGGTACTCTCCATAATATAATTTCTGGACTGATATAAAGTAGTGTGCATTCCAATTTTTTGGTATTTAATGGGAAAATCTTGGATTATTATTTTTTTTTTTTAATAAGAGGTTTGGGTATTCTACTTCCAGGATCCTGTATCTTACTTGTTGCCAGAAGTGTTCTGTTCTATTTTCTAAGTCCCTGGTAGTAATTCTCAGTTTAAATTTAGTGTCATTGCAAACTAAGGTTGTTCTGGCAAATAAGACCATAAGCATTTATTTCTCTTGAGGAGTAGCTGAATTATATGACTGCTGTAATTAATTGATTTATTTATGGCTTAAAGTACTGTACATAAAAAATCCACGTGTCTGATACATGCCAAGTATCTGTTTGCTTCTATGATAGAACTACAAAATCATGTATCAAATGTCTAATAAAGCTGAGACTCTTTTGTTAATGTAAATACAAGCATATGTTAGCTTAATAGGCACAACTCCTCACTACACTCCAGCTTTCAGATTATTAAAGATTGCAGCCAGAAATGACCTTGCTGTATAAACTAGTAAATCACTAGACTAATTCATTACCAAGAAGCATATCACAGTTGCAGGATACTGCAGTGTGTCTTAAAGGTGCTTCAGCTGAACCTTCAAACATTGCCGCAGACTTACTGCAAGCTGAAAGAGCAAATATGTTGTTACAGGGCATTCCCAAGTTGTAAAGTCAAGTTATATCGGACTGCTGCCTTGTGCAGTCTTTAGGAAGTCAGGAAAACTTCTTGATCTTGCAGACAAGACAAGGATGTTATTATAAAATATGTAACGGTGAACTAGTAAAAAACTTGGCAACCTTTTTATTTTTCTCCCCCTCCAAGTCTATACTGAGCTTGAATTGATCAGCAGAATGTTGTATGCTAGAATTGTTTCAAATCTTACAGCCAAGGTAGAAAGTAAAGATTTTGGGAAGGAGAGGAGGAGGAGGAAGCAGTTTTATATTGGACTAGAAAAACCTTGGAGGAATACCTCGAGCAGCCTATATTTCAGCAACTCAGGAGCTATCTAGTGAAGAAGAGAGATGTTGAAATTTTTTCTGATGATTCTTTGTAGATTGATTGGAGATGTGGCTTTTGGTGGTCTTAGCTTAAAGTACATGGCAGATGTTTTTGTGTCTATCCCACTTCTTTTTTTTCCCAAAGGAAGGGAGGGTAGTTTCCTTAGTCTTCCCATCTCACAAAGCAGGTGATATAAGAGTGGAAGTAGAACAGGAGCTTCATGGATCTCCACCTCCAAACTATATTAGATTGGTAAGGAATTTTAGCGTCTGCTTTGCTTTTCAGTTCTTTCCCAGGCAGCAGCACGCAGCTCACCTGGTGCTGGACAATTGCACAGCAGCTCGCAGGGCACCAAGCAACAGCAGTAAATCTGTCACACTTAATGTTTGTATTACTCTGCTGCTGGCTGACAATGGCTGTGAGCTGCTGCAGAGACACCAGAACAGCTTGCAGACACAGGATGACGACACTGTTGGCTAAGCTATCTCTTTAAAAAGGCTTGAGTTTCTGCTGTAACTGGCTTGGCTTTCCTGACTGCCAAAGGAAATTTGGTAGCAGGCCAATGGCCTCTTGAAGCCCTGAATTAGCTCTTAAAGTGCTGTGGAAGTGCTAATTTTAATATATAATAATAAAAACCCTTGAACAATGTGGGAAGAATCCTGCATTGGCTGATAGTGTATATGTTTTGCCATCGGTTGCCTCATTCTTGTCAATTACTAAACCAGGCCAAATTGTACTCAAAGCACAAATTGTGCTAACTTTAGGCGGTGGAGTTGGACTTGAATCCAAACTAGAATTGGAAACCATATACAGACAATTAGTGTTGAAGTTTCTCTCCAGTCATTAAAGATAAATATTAATTTCTGGTCTCTATTCATTGGTGTAATTATAATTGCTTCCACCTAAGTCAGACTTGTGCACACAGAAATGGACAGAATTTCCATGCTGATATTCTTATGGCTTAGTTTGTATTCCTGTTTCTGGATGACCAAAGATTTCCATGTGATTGCAGTAAAGGCTTTTTTGGCTGGTGAAGGGAGATATCTGTTGGTAGTTGCTTCTTCTGTGACATGAAGTTCCTAAAATTTTAATCCTTGAAGACTTAACTTCAGATGTGTTTGTGATCTTACTGTTACTATATTAAAGTTATTGAAACAACAGTGAACATACTGGGATTGCAAGAAAGAAAACCTACTGGTACTGGTTGACCCAATGTAAATAGTGCTATTTGTCATCAAGGCAGCTGTGTTTAACTGTAGGGGTTTTTTTATATTGCAAGACATGACTGGATGATGTTTGGCTTAAAAGAACTCCCAGTTTCTTATTAAAACAGATTTGATTGCTGAATTAGTTTGTATAACAGGCTTTGCAGGTTAGGAATATACTTTTTACATATAGATTAACCAAACTGAAATATGCTAGTGTATTTATGAATAATTGTTCCTTATATACTTGAGCATGGACAGAAGATCTTAGAGCTGTTATAAAATTCGTAGTTTGTTAGCTGAGTATCACGATGAGGAACTTGTGTGGCAAATGACCCTTCTAACAATCAGTTTCATAAATAATTTTTTGAAGATTAAACCACTTTTTTCAGCAGTCAGATTTTGCTGCATACATGGTATGATATGAAGACTTGTAGGATTGAAAGGGAGAGAAAGGAAAAGGGAAACGTTCATATCCTTCCTGTAAGCTTTAGTTTTGATAGGGCTTTCTTATGCCTGGAAGGAAAATGTTCCATGCTTTTGGAAAGGGACAGGCTGGAAACTGTTGAAGTAAAGAACTTGGATGCTGCTGTATGATGTGACAGCAGAGCTTTGAATGAGGTACAGGATGGACAGCAAACCTTGGCTTGGACCTGTTTAAGCATATGTTTTGTAGTCAACAGCCTCAAGATGCATTTGAGAAGGTGGGGAGGTATAAGTAGTAGTTCACAGAAGGGACTAAGTATTTCCAGTAGGTCTTAGTACTCAATTAGTAGCGTGAGCCTGCACCCTTGAGTAAGGCAGTGCTGTTTGCCTCAGCAACCTTTTTCCAGCTGGCAAAGCCATGCTGCTTGATGTATAATTTAGATGAGATACAGCTATCCCTAAATAGCTCTTGGGCTGCCTGTACTATGAGTAGTCTGAGAAGCTCTAGAGAAACCAAAGGGATCGCTTAGTAAATTTGAAACAAAACCCAGGACGAGCAATAGCATGAAGGAACTAAAGGTGTCCGACTTACATATTGTAACTCTAAGCGAATGCATTTAAAAGTCTTAAATTGCAATGACTTTATTTAATATTACTAGCAGTGATTGTTCTCTGTTGTATGTATGTAATCTCTCTGTGGCTAGGTGGTTTAGGCACTGTCCTCACACTTATTAACCAATATATAACATGTGCGGTTGAATTGAGATGAGATGGTGTGGGAGGGATTTATGCTTTGTGGTTACTCATACCAGAAGCATGTAGCCTGGTTGTTTTGGTCTTGCTGCATACAGACCATTAAAAACCGTTAGCAAAAAACTTTAAATAGCGTGTCTGAATTGCCTGTAAATCTGGAGGAGATTAGAGAATGTAGAAGGAAGGAGCTTAGGTCCTTGACTCCCAGCGTGTAGCCTTCCTTTAGTAAAATTAAGCATTCCTGTGAAGAGGCAGAGATTTTTAATTTTGGTCAAGTGGAGATGATTGTTAAAGCATGTATTGAAACAGGCTTGACCTTCTCATTATTTTTGCCTGACAAAGCATTAATGTCATGCAGTAGGTTATCTGACCACATTTTTGCTGTTGAGACCAGACCTTAGTTAAACGCTTATCCCAGCAGCAAGGCTGCCTGAAAATTATCCTTACAAAAGGAGAAGCCATTGGTAGTGAAACTAGGCATGCCTTAAAAGACATAGTTGATGTCTTCAGGCCAACTCTTGTTTGTTCCAATGAATAGGATAATTTCTACTCTATGTTGAATTTAAGAAAGATGTTAGTGCTTCTCTAAACCTGTTTTGTCATTGCTTTCTTCTGCCTCTGTTTTTGGATTTTCTTTTTACCATCTTCAGTAAATATGGCATATAGTAATTTTTTCTCCTGCACTGTGAAGCTAGGACTAATAATCAGAAACCCATAATCATCTTTTCACATATCACAGAATCACCGGGTTGGAAGAGACCCACTGGATCATCGAGTCCAACCACTCCCACAAAACACTAAACCATGTCCCTCAGGACCTCGTCCACCCGTAACTTAAACACCTCCAGGGAAGGCGAATCAACCACCTCCCTGGGCAGTATGTTCCAGTGCCTAATGACAATCAAATATGATTCAATTAAGAAACCCATGTTTTTGTTACAAAAGGGCACATAGCATATTTGAAAATACTAAGGGATAGTTTGTGCTCTTGGCCTGGGTAGCTGTGTGTTATCTAAAGAATACTTGCACTTTTTACTACAGTTACCATGAGCACTGTTTGTGTGTGTCTGCTTGATGTTAACAGTATTGTAACTTGATTGTTACATGAGATCCCTTCATGAGACCTGTTCTCTCATCTACAGTTTTGCCTTATCAGCATCTATTGATTTTAAGAAATCAAAAGGATGTTTGGTACTTAATTAAATTTAGAGATTTCCTGGTTTGCTTTGGATACTTATTTATAAATTGTGCAAGTTATGATTCCTCTTTTAATGTTTTATTTTAAAATAGAAGCTGACAATCTAAATTCGTATTACTGCTGCTGGTTTTGAAGTGACTGGCGCATTCATCATTAGGAGACGTGGGGAGCCTTCAATACAGCTGTAGTGTCTCCTCTTACAGGCTTCACAGAGCCCAGTGTGCAATTAAACAGACTCAGGTAACTGTCCAGAAGATAGGAAGGGAGATTGAAGAAAAGCTGAGATGTACATCTACAAGCAACGAACTGGTAAGTTTAATTATTTAAAGCCAGACTTGCTGAAGAATCTGGCAGTTGTTGTGGCCATAAGCTTAATTTTCTTTTAGCATTTGAACTTGAAATCTTTATTTAAACTTGCCATTTCAAATGGGAACTTACCAGACAGGTGTAATGTAATGGATTTTAGATTTGTGTGTGTTACTTGGATGGATGAATAGATTGCTTGTTCTGTTTCTACCTTTATTTTGTATAATTGCTTTTTATGCTATGAAAGTGTTAACATTACACCGTGCATAAGAGGCTTATCAGGAAAACCAGACTTTAAATGATGTAGGTAAATCTTAACAAGAAAATGTGGTGAATTTATTGAGACAAGTCTGCTGGCTATATCTTAGAATCATAGAATAGAACCACAGAATCATTTAGGTTGGAAAAGACCTTTAAGATCATTGGGTCCAACTGTAAACCTAATACTGCCAAGTCCACCACTAAACGATGTCCCTAAGCGCCATGTCTACACTACTTTTAAATACCTCCAGGGATGGTGACTTAACCACTTCTCTGGGCAGCCTGTTCCAGTGCTTGACAACCCTTTCAGTGAAGTAACATTTACTAATATTCAATTTAAGCCTCCCTTGGTGCAACTTGAGTCCATTTCCTCTTGTGCTATCACTTGTTGCTTGGGAGAAGAGACCAACCCCTACCTTGCTATGATCTCCTTTTAGATATTTGTAAACAGCGATAAGGTCTCCCCACAGCCTCCTTTTTTTCTAGGTTAAACAACCATCTTCTTGCATTTGGGTGAACTGAGTTAATGCCAAATCTGTCACTCAAGTGATATGTTCATTTTAAGCAGGAATTGTATTAGATCTTGTAACAGGAAAAGTGTACTGGCACTACAGGTTCTACTTTCTGCCCAGAAAGACTAAGCTCAGTTGATAGAACAAGAGTTGCTTGTGGTGACCTCATTATATTGGTAGGCACTGGCATGTGTCTGGTGCCTTGTATAGGAAAGGGCAAACCTGTGATGTGAAGTTACTTTATTGCTTTAAGGTGGATTCTGGTTTGACAGAACTCAGCTAATTTCCAAAAGCATCAAACTGCTTTAAAAGTTTGAGAAAATGGAAAAATTGGAGTTTTTTTTACTCGCTCCTAATTACAGGATTGCATTACACACAAAACAGCAAAAAGTCAACCTCCTTAAGGGACAATATAACATCTTCTCTGAGTGACTCCAACTCAGAGTTTCTTTGCCTTCTGCCTACATCTTCAATGTCAAAATGTTTTTAAATGTGTTTTTTTCAGTTACAGATATTTTTGTTCTTTCATGCAAAGGCTTTTCCTTTATGTGTGAGCAAAACTATGGCAATGATTGTACACGTGATGCAACTTTTTAGCAGCCGTGGTCTATGGTATAAGGCAACAATTCCCCATTTTTTTCCCCCCTTTGTTTAATGGTGGAAACTCATGTTGGGTACACATTCCACTTTAGAAACTTGTGAACTATACTTTTCATTCCTTAAATATTGAGTCATGTTTTCTGCTAGAGTCTTGAACCAGGAAGGTGAGCATACATTGAAGCAAATATGAAGTGGAGGGAAGAGTTAAGCCAGAGCTGACTTTTTTTTTCAGGCAGCTAGTGAAGTAATGTTATCTCTATCAACTGCTTGAAAAAAATGAAAGCTGGCAAAGTTATACAAAGTGAGTGTTTCATAGTACTTACACAGGACTTGCTCACAAGAATGTCTGATTGCCCCTTTAGGTTTTGAACTCTGTCATGGGTGTGATTGGACTGAAGAGATATAACTTCTCTCTTCCTTCTTAAAACTGTTTCCCGTTATTCTGAACAAGTATATATTAAACAGGGTACATATTCCTTCCTAGGAAAAAAAACTCCACAAAACACTCCCCTGCCTTCCCTCTGAAACAATAACAAAAATCATCGCTTGTAATAGAAAATGCTGCTTCACTAAGCACATGGCAGGACAGTTTCTTAGTGAAGACAGTGCACCAAAGGAAAAACAAATTCTTTCTAAACATAGGAACAGATTTAGAGTAGGCACAGGGCAAATCCTAAACTTTTAAAGATGGAATCTTTCAAATATAATTGTGTGCAGGGATGTAATCTACTCCTGCTACATGTTTTTCCCTTTTTATCCCTTTTTTTTCTTATCACCCTAAAGCTGGGAATTGGATCTAATAATGCAGCTAAGACATTTCCAACATTTTTCTAGCCCTCCCGCCTCAATTTATTATAGACTGCATTGCTCATCTTGTCCTTTTGTTACTGGACCCTTTGCCAGGGAATGAATGCTTGTTGTACTGCTGGTGTTCCGCTGTTAGTCTCTATGTACTTGTCCTCAGAAGCTTCCCCCTGCCTCTCCGTCCTCTCTTAATTTCTGCCTTTGGCGCCATTGCATTACTGAACAGAGGAGAGGAGGTGCATTTTAAAGGAGGAACAAGCACTGTGGGGCAGAGCTCAATTTCTCTCCTTTCAAAGCAGCAAAGTGATTAGGCTCTTTGGTAATCTATTGCCTGTGGTAATCTAGGAGTTCAACCTTTGGTCTGGCAGAGGATAGTCTTGTCCTGTTTTTCCCTTCCTTTCTATTACCCATTTTATGGAACAGTTTGTGTGCAGAGAAACATTATTATTATTATTATTATTGTTAAAAAATATGTTTTTCTTCCAATAGAAAAAGGAGAGTGAATGTTTACAGTTGAAGATCCTAGTTCTACGTAATGAATTGGAGAGGCAGAAGAAGGCCCTTGGTCAAGAAGTAGCCTTGTTGCATAAGGAAAAAAATACTTTGCACGACAGAGGCAAGCATAGAAATGTTACTGTTTCTATTGCAGATATTTATAATGTGCTGATTGGAAGAGTAGTAGCCCAGCTTAAGATCATGGTGATGAAAATGAAGGTGCTGGGGTCTTTTTGTATTTTTTTTTTGAATCTGGCTCTAATGTGTCTGTGTTTTATTTTTATCTGAAGTATGCAGCCAGATATAATCTCTTCATCATCTGTGTTAAACTGGATTCTGGACAGACATTTCTGGTATCCTGTCTCGATATAACTTTTTAATGTGACACTGCTCTAAAGCAATCTTTAATCTGTGTTTAATTAAAATTGTATGAGAAGATCAGAAGAGCTGTACTGTAATGCAGTAAACAGTTGCCTGATGCAGGCGCATTTTAATGTCACGAGGGATGTTACTGTGGTCAGAATTCCATTCTAACTGTTAGAAGACAAAAATCCCTTGTAATGGCTTATTACATAAGTGAAAGGTGAAATGCTTGGTCTTCTTGGCATTTTGCTGTACTTAAAAAGTGTCTTATAGTGAAAATGCTACATCACTGTCTCTGGAGCTCACTGGAGACTCAGCTACATGGATATTTGAACTTGTTGTGGGTGTCTTGAGTTTTAGTGTGGGTGTTTTTCTAATGCTTGCTTGAGTCTAAATTACTCACTATTAAAATTGAGGGATTTGCCATTTACTTAATTCTGGCTATGCAAGGATTGAGTTGCCGTAGCTGAGTTACTCCACTGCTGTGGACATGAGAGGAACAGGTGTTAAAGGAGAATGAGGTTTCATTGGTTGTATTCGGCTGGTGAATGGTTTATGGCACATGAAGACTTGTATTCCTTCTGTGCTCTCTTTCCTCAGTTTGGCAACATAACATGAAAAATGGGCATCTGAGAGTAAATAAAGGATTATTGCCAACATTTGCATCAGTATCTACTTCTAAAACTTCAATTAACTGCAAAAAACTTGATGCTGATTTCTTTTTTGCTTCCTCTTGTTGTTTAGAAAATGCATTTCAGACTGAATACCAGAAACTTCAAGAACATAATGAATCCCTGCATGAATTAAGAAAAGAATGCACTGCTAAGAGGTAAAAGGACCTATGTTCTTCTGCAGTTGTAAAGGAAACATAGGCTTGAGAGTAGGACATTTGAAGTGGGACTTGTGGCACTCAATTCCTCATAGTGTCCCTCCAACTTGATGTCTAAAGTGAAAACAAATGGTGGCAAGTCTAGAAAAGTAGAAGACAGATGCTTGATCACGTGTGTAGACTGTGATAGCACTTTTAGGTCTGTTTGGGTGAAACATAACTTTGTAATACTAAATTGTCATAGTCCAAATATGCCTATAATATGAAGTACAACCGAAAATGAAAAGTTAGCTTTGTCTTCTGTGGTTATCTTTGTAAATTACCTAGCTTTTTGGGGAATGAGAGGTGATATTTGTGAAGATGCAGAAGGGTTACAAGGTCTTGATACCTTTATTTAAAGTTTTTGAAGAAACTAATTTTTTTTTGATCTCTTTTTCCTCAAAGAGAACTGTTTTTGAAGACAAATGCCCAGCAGACTATCCGATGCAAACAGTTGCTGTCAGAACTATCCTATATCTACCCTATTGATCTGGTATGTTTCTAGTGTTCTAAAAATGTGCTTGATGTGAAATGAACTTCCCGCTTGTTACACTTTGAGCAAAAACGGTGTTTTATTTGTGATGAAACTTGCTCTTCACTCATGCTATTCTTTTCAGCTTTCTTGGATTTGGTCCTCAGATTTCAAACCTCGTGGGGGGAGGAATTATGCCAACATCTCTCAGATAGTCTCACTATAGAAGTAGAATAGCTCTAGCTGTAATTTAATGTATACTTTCAATTTTGTTTACAATTATGGAAAGTAAACCTGACATTAGGCTAGCTGAACTTATGTGAACAGAATGCACATAAACGGATGTCAAAATATTGAACTCCAAAATCTTTTCTGTAATGAGTTGATTAAGATTAAGCTCCTTTTTTTAAAAGTTACATTTATTGCTGAATTATGTGGAGCGTCAACTAAAACAATATGTCAAAATCACTCAGGTTCATTGGATGTGTAGCTTTTTCTTTGCAAAAATGCTTTGTTGTTATCAGATTTTGTGCAGGTTTGTTTTCTGGATTTTATTGTCCTATTCTCACTTTCCATTGTTGATTTTAAACTTACAGAATGATCAAAAGGATTACTTTGTTTGTGGAGTCAAGCTTCCTAATTCTGAAGACTTTCAAGGTAGCTGGATGTTCTTAATTTAGTTGTTACAGTTGAACCTGCCTCTAAACTTCATAAAACTAAATGAACTGTTAGCAGTGACTTGGGATCCAAATTTCTGTCTGGAAAGGTCTAAACTTGAAGCAAATTTACACATTGTTTATTTCTACTTCCTAGGTAGTACAAAGGAAATTACTGTTGACTCTTATAAAAGTACCTCTGTGTTCTAAGAAAATACTGAAATAAGTGGAACAGGTCACCCAGAGAGGCTGTGGAGTCTTCATCCTTGGAGATACTCAAAACCCAACTGAATGGAGACAACCTGGTGTAGCTGACCTTGCTCTTCTAGGTCACTTAATGATTCTGAAAAATATTTCATATAATAGAACCAGTAGGTTGGAAAAGACCTTTGAGATTCCTGAGTCCAACTGTACTTGTCCATTACTAAATCATATCCCTAAGCACTTCATCTACTAGTCTTTTAAATGCCTCAGGGATGGTGACTCAGTCGCCTCCCTGGACAGCCTGTTCCTGTGCCTGATAACCCTTTCAGTGAAGGAATTCTTCCTAATAACCAATATGAATCTTCCCTGGTGCAACTTGAGGCCATTTCCTCTTGTTCTATCCTTTGTTACTTGGAAGAGAAGAGGCCAACACCCACCTCCCTACAACCTCCTTTCAGGTAATTGTAGACAGTGATAAGGTCTCCCCTCAGCCTCTTTTTCTCCAGGTTTCCTTAGCCGCTTCTCCTAAGGCTTATTCTACAACCACTTTATCAGCTTTGTTCCTGTTCTCTGGACACAATGTAGGACCTCAATGTCTTTCTTGTAATGAGGGACCTAAAACTGAACACAGGCTTTGAGGTGTGGCCTCACCAGTGCTGAGTACAGGGGCACAAGCACTTCCCTTGTGCTGCTGGCCACAGTGTTTCTGATACAGGTCAAGATACCATTGGCCAGCTGGGCACACTGCTGTCTTGTATTTAGTTGGCTGTCAACCAACACTCCCAGGTCCTTCTCTGCCAGGCAGCTTTCTAGCCATTCTTCCCCAAGCCATTTGTCTGACCTAAATTTCCATTGTGACTACTTTTAGTCCATGTACTTTGATGGGACGATGTGCACAAAATCCCCATTCCATTTGTTGTAGTTCCCCGTTGATTTACCAGATAAATATTTTACATAAGTAATACTTTAAAGCTACCTGACAGCACAGGGTATTTTACAAATGAGCTTCCACTATGTCTACAGTCATCGTTTTGCAGAAGCATATGTATAATATACCTGTCTTTGTAGCAGTTTTACAGGTAACTGTGTGCATTCATCTGCAAATGTTTGATGTGAATTGGAATTTTATTAAAATCCCTCTAAGAATTTCTTGCTCACATTACCTGCCAACTTTGCAAGACATGTTTTTTTGGGTAAAAGCCTCAATCAGTTGTCCAGCTCTTTAAAGCCATCCTGTAGGTATTAACTCATGCTAACAACATGTGTATTGAATGCTAGAATAATGGAGAAATAAACTTTATAACAAATCAGTTTGTCAATATGATAAAAATCAGTCTATTGCTTTGTTTTCCTCATTGCACTAAATGTGGCAATGAACTCAGTTTGGTTATGCTTGAGAAATCAGTGCTCCCGTTTTCAGTATACTGGTATTAATTCCTTGCAAAAGAACTACTAATGCTTTATCAAAGTCTATAGAAATATGGTATTTTAAGGAAGAAGTACTAAGCATTCAATTTGGTCAAATATGCAGTTAAACTTAAAAACCAGCTGACATGTATCTTATTTCAGACTCTTTACTAAATAATAATATTTATTAAGAAATTATTTCCTAAAATGCCAGTTTTACTGCAAATGTTGATGACTTTTTACAAAATCGTTTTTGAAAGGAATGTAACTTCAAAATCCATGTATTGTTTTGTTCTAATATAACTCTGTATGATTTCATAGTCATTGTTGTACATCACTAGAAGCTTTTTTAGGTCCTTTGTTTAGGTGACTTTCCAGGAGACTCTTGTGCCTCAGAAGGGATGACTATGTATTGTTGTGTTCACTTCAAAGAATTAAAATAGAGCAGAACAGAAAGAAAAAGCCCTTACATGGCTAAAGGATGTAATTTGACTTGCAAGACCTGTGTATATTCCTGAAAGGTGAGGCTTTAAGGTTGAAACCTTAAAAGTCAAATAGAAAACAATGCTTTAAAACAATGATTTAATCTAAGTTCTTCCAGTTATTGGCAGAGAACAGTTTCCACCCTGGGGTCAGCATCTCTCCAACTGATCTCACTAGTGAATAAAGTTAGGGAGGAATGCAGCTTTTCCCTGACCTCGGTCATACGTGTCAGCTACATCTAGAAAAATGCAGAAAGTTTCAAGACTTAGATTTTTGTCTTGGGAGTTTTGTTTCACTTTTCCCATCTCTACTTTTACCCTCTTCCACCTAGGCAAATGTTGAGTAACTTTTAGCTTTGAAAGCGTGAAATTGGAAGGAGAACAAGTTATCACCCATTTTACGTTGTCCTTTAGTGAAAGAGGCAAATAGTGAACTGCAAACAATTGTAAAGCAGTCTAAATTTGTTTCAGACTTGCATCTGTTGTTAAGTTATAACTTCTGATAGCTTCATTAATTATATAATTCTCTAAGCAATAAGGATGAACTTGTGTTGATCCTGCAGTGCAACCTAATTGATAAGATAATGGAATCTTTTTGTTGCTGACAGCAAAAGATGATGGAAGCATTGCTGTTGCCCTGGGCTACACTGCTCACCTGGTTTCAATGATATCCTACTTCTTACAAGTGCCACTCAGGTATCCTATAATTCACAAGGGCTCCCGGTCTACAATCAAAGATAATATCAATGACAAACTGACGGAGAAAGAGCGAGAGTAAGTATGTCATAAATAGGCTTATGTACTTTATTCAAAACAACAAAAAACCACCCTCAAGTAATTTTGGGTAGTCTGAAATTACTGAGTTTGAAGTTATTTGTTGTCGTGATGGGATTCTGTGATCTAACAGAGTAACTAGTCCAGCTTTCTCATTCTGAGCCTGTTGGCAGGCATAAACCATTTATTAGGCTTCTAATAATGACAGAAGATTTAAAGTGTGTCTTATAGGTAAGTTCTGCCTCTTGATTGGAAAACCTTGTTTTGTGTTTTGCTTCTGGCTATGAGAATAAGCTGCAGATAACAGGTGTAATTCACTGAGGAGTTACTGTCAGTACTGGAGAAGTGGTTGATTAAACATGAGAAAATAAATAGCTTTCTTTAATGCAGAGGATTTTAACTAATTGAAAAAGTGCACTGTAAATGGTTGTCTGTTATAAATCAACTTAATATGTAATGAAGAGTTTTTCATCTGGTCTCTAATCACTGTCTTTTAACATGTAGCTATGCAGTTGTTATTGTTCTGCCAAAACTATTCTACTGTCCTTAAATCCACTTTCTGAATACCTTCCCCTGCGTTTTCCCTATTTTCCCACTGTCTTTGCACCTGTGTGTTCTTACATGAATATAGTGGCAATTACTAGTAAAGCTTCACTTAGTAGCCTGCAATGACAGAACTCAAAGGAGTGCAACACTGACCAACTTGAGGAAGCCAGCTGCTCTGCTCCGCTCCTTATGTGTATGGATGGCTGCAGTCAGACCTGCAGCACCAGTAACTGTTTTGCATATGTAGGGTTTGAAAAGGGAACAAAGGAAATGGCTGACGGCAAATGAATTTGTGCAAGGTATTGCTCTATTGACAGGAAGCCTGTAAAAAAACTTCTTTGGAAGTCTGCAACTTGTAATGTTTTAACACTAATTCCTAATAGTCCAAGTCAAGATGGAAGGGGTGTATTGGGTGTAGTTGACCGGATTGAGTTGCTTGGGGTGTCTGATTTCTCTTTGAAGCTCAGTGACTTTTGGCTAGGCAGCAGAGGTAACTTGCCTTTAAAGTTAAATTCACCGAGGTCTTCCCGTCTTGACACAATAAAATATGCCTATATAATTACATCTTGCAAATTAATTTTGATACCATTTTAATAATTTATCTAAACACTTCCTGGGTAACTTAATAGGAGGTTAATCTGTTTTGCTTTAGTTTAGTTCTCTAAGCATGGGATCATACTCCTTCCTGTACATCACTTTCAGAAGGATGGCAGCCTAGGACATTTGTGTCTGGAAAACATATTTCTGAGAAGCAGAGCTGCATGTGTGTGGGTGTATAAAGATTAAACCAATTTCCTGTTGTCTGAGACAGATTGGAAGGTTTAATCCTTCAGGCTGTAGCCTCCCAAACCCTCATGACTTAATGCTTTATTTCACAATAGATTTCTGAAAAGGAGAAAGTTTAGCTAAGTGTATGAATCCCTATTGGGCCATTTACCTGTGTTCTGCAAGATTTTTTCAGGATTAACTCCTGCCCAAGATCTTCACTTCCCAGCTATTGGAGAGTCGTTCTTACCAGCTCTCAATGGACTTCAGTTGCTATAGAAAAGCTTAAATGTTTTAACTTGCAGTTTTCATTCTAAGCTAATAGCTCATGTTCTCACCTGCTCCTTACCTAATTGAACATAGCAATTAACAGGCATTATTAAATTTCTTTATTTGAATAATCTGTCCTTTAGCAGTTTTTTGAATTCCAGTGTAAACTGTTGAGTAGTTACAGTGAGGATTTTTTCTATACTCAATCTTTACTGTAACACATAGCATCATGTTTATTGACTAGGTTAAAAGTTTTGCTTGGCTTCACGTAGATTTTTAGACTGCAGAGATCCAAAAAGAGCTCCTAAAAATCATGCATTGGGGGAATAGTTAATGTTTTCACCCCAAAGCAATTTCATAAGTACATGTGTTTGTTTTTAGTGTCATACAGTATAAATGCTTTACTTCACTTTCAAGTTCCTATGTCAGCTTTTTAAAGGCTCTATTATAAGCTGCTTAAATATTTTGAGAGCTTTCAGAATGTAAATTGTGTTTGGGAAATACTTTATCTTCTTCAGATTTGTTTACTTGGATGATCCTTACAGGTCACTTACATCTCAAAGTTCTTGTAGAAAGTATTCAGTTACGTCTGCTGCAATTGCTGTTACGCTGGAACTTAAAAATGTACAAAAGAAGTAGGAGTGTGAGATGAGAACTTGGCACTTGTGTCTAGCCATATCACTGAAGACAGAATGAGGTGTAGAATACCTGCCAGTATCATACAATATATGGTCAGCTTTGTACTTGCAGAGATATTAGTGTTTCTAAGCTATTCAATAACTGTTCCCATCTTGTATTCCATAAAATAGTTTTGGTGCTACTAAAAGGCTATAAGTTTCCTCCCATAAATTTACTTTTATGACAGTCTAAACCACCAAGGCAAGAATATGATTTCACTAAATGATTTTCACTAAATGTCTCATTAATGTGCTTCTTCAGTGGTCCATTTTGACATCTCCTGAGTACAGGAGATATGAACGTAGAAAGAGTACTGTTCCTCAGAAGTTCTGGAGTCTGAAAGATTTCAAAGCAAATAATGGATATATAACTCCTAAATTTAGCTACTTAGAACAGCAACATGTTCATCACTCCAGTGGGGAGCATGCTTGCTGAATAAACCACCTAAATTCCTTGGCGCTTTTCTTGTGGTACTGAAACCTAGCACTTCATCACATTCTTATAAACATAGTAAGAATGCTGAGATTAAACTATTTATGATATCTTCTGGCAGTGTCTGTCAAGATCTGCATTTAATGCTTCTATTAGTCTGCTCCCAGATTTTTAAATAAAGAACAGCTTCCAAAAGCAAAATAAGGATTGTTATGTCTGGAGTGAGATATACTTTGTGAAGTTGCCTGTGGTGTTGTTGCTGCTGTTGTCCTGGTTTTTTATATAGGCTTTCCTTCAGTTTTATTCTTTTAGTACTGACACAGGCTGAACATCTCGCAAAGTAAATGCTTGCGTTTTCCTGTCTGGAAGCTGACTGAATCTTTTGAAACAGTATCAGCCTCATTGTTAATTTTTAAACGAATGCAGTAAAGCACACTTGTGCCATCTTTTTAGGAGTCTTTTGGCATCTCTGACCCAAAACTATGCTCGATTGCTGCTCTTTAGAATTGAAGCTTCGTGTGACGCTTCTACAACCTGTATTTTTTCATTCTCATTCATATTGTGTCTACTGTGCCTTTTAAAACATTTTCAGGTACTTGCTTCCCTGCTAGGCAGTTTGGAAAAGAGAATGGTTTCAAGAAATAGTTTTGCTAATGTTTTTTCTCTATGGTAATAATAAAGAGAAACCAAATGCTGTATATTGTCTTCTCTGGGTCATACTACACCTTCTTCCCACCAACATGCGTTTAGGTAGGATTAGAAAATTATCAGTAGCAACAAAGTAACCATCCCAAAGTTGTAATTTGGGTTAAGGAATTAAAAAATGATGGGGTAGAATACATGATTTAGAAAAGTTTTGTATTTAAAAGTAAAAAAGAACACCATAGCTTCCAAGTTCAGCTACAGGAGGACATACAGGCATTTCAGAGTTGTCTAATGATAAAGAGGGGCTGCTTTTTTGGTTGGTGTTGTATGTTTAAATGTTGAACTTGTTGCCACCTAATGTTATAAAGGTCAAAAATACATATGAAGTTTAAAAATAAAATAAAATAGTAAAAAAAAAGAAATGGGCCCTAGGCAGTCATGGAAGAAGCCTGATCTAGTCTGGTGTGTTTTTTTCAGGAATATTTGGCATTAACTGACCCAAGATAACAGTTAACTACTGCAAAGATTTTCTTGGCATTTTATAATTTATGGAACAATTTAAGGTCTTTTCTTCCAATCTACTTGACAAATTCAGCTACCAACAGGCAAAAGGATACACAAGCAGCTGTGATGCAGTCTTAGACATCTGCATTCAAAGGCATCAGGACTCTTTGTGGTTATGTTTTATAATTTGGCTTTTTTTGTACCTGAGGAATCCGACGGTTGTCAAATGGCATAAGCAGGAGTGAGTCTGAGCTTGCTGCCATTTACTTGTGGCTTAGCTATTGGAAACACTTGAAGAATTGGGCTAGACAGCTTTCATTACCAGAGCTCGGTCTTGTGACTGAAATCAAGTTTCAGAAGAACTAAATATTGAGTACAATTTTTATTTTTCTGGACAAATAGCCTTGGCTGTTTGAATTTATGTATAAAGTAACAATATTGAACAACAGTTGAAGTCCTTGTTCGCTTGCACAGATTTGTTTCAAAATTATTTGTTATTCATTTTTGAAGAAACACCTCTATGGTGTAAGAGTGGGAATGTCATTAGTAGCGACAGTAGGTAGTTTCATGATTGGTTCCCTGAGTTGTCTAGCTGGAATGACTTTTGTTCTGTTCGGTTTTGTTGGCACTAGATATCTTTAAGGTTCCAAACCATTCTATGATTCTTGTCCTGCCTGGATACCTTCTGTTGTTACTTTCCAGAAACTGTTTCTGTGATGAAGTTATACCTCAAAATTGTCTTTTTCTGGAACTCAACCTCATCGTTATTGCAAACTTTAAGTATGCCAGAAGATTGTAATTATTAGTAATTTTTTTGTCTTGATGTATAATTTCAGTAGGCTTTCTGGAAATAGCTGTTCTGAGCTAAGGCTATGAAGATTTACTGGCATCAAACTTGATCTGTAGGCAAAGTCCAAGTGCATCCAACCTCTCATATAATAGAGGCACTGCAGCACTCAAAACTAGCTGTAATTCTGTGGGTGTCAGTACCTTAAAGGCCAGTTTCATTCGTTGCCATAGCCCACGTGGCAAGTGCCAAGGTATGAATAGTAAAAACCATCATCTTTCTCTGGGATGAGGCAGTCTTGTAGCAACTGAAGAGCATATCAAGCATGAAACATAGCTACCCTTGTTGGATCTTCAGACTTGTTCTGGATTCCTTAAGGACGTAAAGCTATGAGTGAGTGTATTCTAATACAGCTTTGGTATAGATAAAACCATGCAAGGCTGGGCTGAAGGGCTGCAACGCTGTCTGTGGTGAATATTAATGTGTCTGAATGGCTTGCTGATTGAGCCTGCAATTCACACCAGCATGTTGGTTTACTCTAATTTGGATTGCTTTTAATTTGTTTAGGGGGCCAAATTCCAGTGAAGTGAAAAAGAGTAGTCAGGCCAGATGTACTCCTAATCTGTGTATGTCCAAGCAGTTTACTCAATACATTAGTGTTGCATTTTAGACATACTCATTTGTACCAAGAAAGAGAGCTTCCATTATGTATTATGTGATTCACAGTGTTGCCATGCACTCTGAGTTACTGGTAGCGTAAGTTCTGATGTAAAAAGCTTCACTTCTCAGGTCTGCGAGCAAAGGTTTTATCAAAGCCAGTTCTACTACAGCACTGCTTCCAAATTACCTTTCTCGATGAACTGTGTTGTCTTTCGCTTCTTATAAATGTGACAAGCTGGATTTGCAAAGAGGAGGAGATAAGTGTTGGTGAAGAGGCAATTTTGGAGCATTTAGAAACCACTTGTTGAATAAGCACAGTGTAAAATTGTCATTCACTACTACAGCCTTGCTCCTGTTTGAAAGAAGGGAGAAAATTTCAGCTGTAGTAGTCTTGCTGCAACTGCTGACTGTTACTCCTTTGTTCCTGGTCACAGATAAGTCACTTGCAACAAAGCAGTCTGAAAAATCGTGACACAACCAAGTGAATAATTAAGTTTCCACTGACATTAACATCTTCCAACTCAATAGAGAAGTCTTTAATCACATTTGATACTTGGTCTGAGATAATAAAATGGCAGCTTCGTGAAGAAATCTTGGCAAACTTTAATCAGATAGAGGGAGATGGTTTGTTGAGAAATCTAATAACTGTCGAAGCAAAGTTGATTCTTTGTGGTAGATTGAGTGTGTGTTGAGTGTTCAGCTATATTGCTTAAAGAATGCTTTTTGCCATGAACTTATCTTGAACTGTATTTTTGTGTTTCACGTTCTTGAGAATATTTAGCTAGAATCAAGAGTTATTTTATTCTTGGTCACTGAAATAATACTTTTGCTTTCTTTGTCAGCAAATATTACTGTGCGTAGATTAAGAATCAGATCAGGTGTTCTTTAATAAATTTAGGGTTCTGTTAATACTATTTCTGGGAACTAGGAGCTTTTACATGTTCCTGGCCAGCCTAAGAAAGCAGATTTGTTTACTGCATTAGATGAGAGCACTAACCCCAGACGTGTACAGCTGAGAAATGTTTCTGTGAAGACATACTAGTCTTAATTTACTCCCATAGGAACATGATACTCCTGATGAGATTATTTTTCAAAACATTACTTCATTTTTCAATAAGCAGGGACTTGACCTGTATAAAGTGTCCTCTAGTTATAAATGATCCCTCAGTGGCTGGGAGATATAAAGTTCTGGTAGCAAGGTTCTTTGCTCTGTCTTTACAGATAGCCTTTGTGTTGCAGTATCCATCATAGCGTGTATATAGCAAACCTTGAATTCAAGCTGAAGTTTGTTGTGGAAGTGCACGATCTACAAAATCCATCAGTGTTGCTCATTCTGGGGGTTGGTAGCTTGTTTCTGAGGTGTTTGAAGGTGTTATTTGCTAAGCTAGTAGAATGATACCGCCTTGTATACGTTGGTGAATACCTTATCAAGAACGGCATGACTTTCATAATCTGGGTCTTTGCTTGCTTTTCCTGTGTACAGCCTGTACATATTAAACTATTGTACATTTTCTAAGAACGAAGTCACAGCAGTTACACTTCTCAATAGAAAGATGGCAGTGGTTCTGCTTTCGATTATCTTCTTATTGAGCTATTCAGATAGGCATTTTGAAAATACATTATGTAAAGCTAAACTGCCAATTTGTTTTCCTTTCCCAGTAAACTAATTATCTTTGTATTTTGTAAAGCTTGACTGACACTGTGCTTTTTTCACTTAGCAATCTGTATTTTTGTCATCAAGTTTGTTTTACAAGTATAGCTCTTTCTCGTAAGTAGAAACTAAAAACCATAATCACATCTGAATTCACTTGTGATTTGAGATTAATATTCATGTCTTAATCGCATCTCTAACAAAGCAAAGTGCACACTTTTAATCTTTTTCTCAGCCTTTTCATTTTATGTCAGCATTTCTCACTAGGTAGGGATCTTCTTTTGTTTTAAAAATTTTACAATCATACTGATTGTTGACAGACTACTTAGCCATTAGTAAGCTAGTAGTCACTTAAGGTCAGTTTGTGGCTTCCAGCATCAACTGGTAGCTTGATCTAAAAAGGATCCAAAGTGCTCTGTGTTGCATCTCTGTTTTTGAGAAGTCTGATGAAGAAGGTGTTTTCATACTACTGTGTTTTAGTTGTGTTTCTTTCAACAAGTGCTCAGCTGCCCGGTTATGCTACTTAAGTAAGTGCCAGGCTCTGTTCTGAAGCTGATATAACCACAGTGCATCTTATGTGAGAAGGAGGCAGATTTTTAAGTTTCTTATGCCTTGGTTTTCTGGTGGAGCACCAAGAGGTTGGAAGCATTGGATATTTTGGTGCTGGTGGCTATTTAGCAGCCCCTACTTTTTCCTAATACTTGATGGGAGGTGTCCTGGGGGATAGTGGTTTCAAGTAAACTGGCTGGATAATGGTAGTCCTCATTTTAAGAGGCTTTCAAGGTTTCCTTTATTCTGGTTGAGAAAAGTCACAGTGCTTTTAAATAGCACAAGCTTTCTCTTCTCGATACAACATTCCTTTACAATGAGCAAACGGGATGTGGTTAGGTTGGAGGGAAAACACTAGCTCCTTCCTCCCCTGCCTGTCCCCTTTACAGCCCCCAAAAAGAGGGTGAGGTTGAAATAACTCAAACTTCAGTAAATATTTAAACCTTGTTCTGGTACACTCCTCATACTTTAGTCATATCAAGCAAGAACTTGTGTCTTCTTCAGGTCATTATTTTATCTAGATTGGGCTATTTAGTTCTGTCCTTGTACACTGTGTCCTATCTGTAGACTTAAGCTTGAAATTCATCATTTTCTAAACTGCCTTACTTTTTGCTGGTGCTGTGTGAGGCATAGTCGTTTCCCACATCTGATGGATAACTCTGCTATCACATCTGTGACTGTTACAGTCACAGAAATTAAATCAGTTCTTTATCTGTATATTAGTGAATAAATTGGGTTTCATCTACATTCTGCCAAGTCTGCTTTACAACTGCCTCCCTGCAGCCATTCTGCTTACTGTCCTTGAAAATCAGAAGTGAAGGAATAAACCACGTCTATTTTGTTGTCTTACAAATGCAGTGGATGCAGCTGGGCAGGAAGCAGTCTAGGATACAACAAATATGGTGATGTCAAAATACAGTAGTATTACCTTCATTTCATAGGATCATAGAATAGTTTGGGTTGGAAGGCACCTTTAAAGGTCATCTGGTTGAACTCCTCTGCCACGACCAAGGACATCTTCAACTAGGTCAGGTTGCTCAGACCTTGAGTATTTCCAGGGATGGAGCATCTACTACCTTTTTGGGCAACAAGTACCAGTGTTTCACCATGCCCTCATCATAAAAAATGTCTTCCTAATATCTAGTCTGAATCTCCTCTGCTTTGGTTTAAAACTGTTAAACCTTGTTCTACCTGTTCCAGCTAATAAAGACACCCCCATCCCCCAAGGAGATGCAATACTGGACCTTATGGTCACCAGTACAAGTGAACTCCTCAGTGATATTGGGATCGGAGGCAGCCGGTGCTGCAGTGATCACACCCTGGTGGAGTTCAAGGTCCAGAGGGATACGGGACAGGTGAGGAGTATAGTCAGGACACTAAATTTCAGGAAAGCAAACTTCCAGCTCTTCAAGGAATTACTCAGTATGATCCCCTGGGACATGGTCCTCTGAGACAAGGGGGTGGAACAGAGCTGGAAAATATTCAAGGATACTTTTCATGAAGCATAATGGTGCTCAGTCCCTATATGTAGAAAATCAGGCAGTGAAGGGAAGAGACCAGTGTGGCTGAGTGGAGACCTGCTGGTTAAACCACAGATGAAGAGGGAACTGCACAGGCAGTGCAAACAGGGATGAGTAACCTGGGACGTATGTAGGGACACTGCTGGGTTGTGTAGTGATGAAGTCAAGAAGGCCAAGGTGCAGCTGGATCTAAACTTGGTAAGGGAAGTAAAGACTAACAAGAAGGGTTTCTACAGGTATGTCAATCAAAAGGGGAAGGTCAAAGAGAACATACATACTCTCACTGATGTTTGGAAATGGTGATCACGTACCAACAGATGAAGAGAAGGCTGAGGTACTCAACAACTTTTTTTTGCCTCAGTCTTCACTGTACTCCTAGTACATGGAAAAGAGCCTACAAGAAAGCTGGAGAGGAGGGACTATTTGTAAGGGCTTGTGGTGACAGGACAAGGAGGAACAGCTATAAACTGGAGGAGGGCAGATTTAGACTAGGCATTAGGAAGAAATTTTTAACCATGAGAGTGGTGAGACGCTGGGACAGGTTGCCAGGGAAGTTGTGGATGCCTCATCCCTGGAGATGTTCAAGGCCAGGTTGGATGGGGCCTTGGGTAACCTGATCTAATGGGATGTCCCTGCACGTGGCAGGAGGGTTGGAACTACATGATCTTTAAGGTCCCTTCCAACCCTACCTGTTCTGTGATTCTATGATTCTGTAGCAACAGGCCCTTTTAAAAAGTCTGTCTCCACCTTTCTGTAGGTACTGAAAGGCTTCAATAAGGTCTCCCAGGAGCCCCTTCTTCTCCAGGCTGAACAACCCCAGCTCTCTCAGCCTTTCCCCTTAGGAGAGGTGTTCCAGCCCTCTGACCATTTTTGTGGCCTCCTCTGGACCTGCTCCAACAGGTCCATGTCTGTCTTGTGCTGAGGAAACAAAGCTGGATGCAGTACTCCTGGTGGGGTCTCACCAGAGTGGAGTCAAGGGGCAGAATCACCTTCCTCGACCTGCTAAGTTTCTGATCTTTGGTTAACTATTGGATAATGAAGTGTTCTGAAAACATTAATGTCCTTGCTGTTAATTTAGCTTGCAAAGCTACAGATACTAACAGTTTTTGAACTTTTGCATCATTTTGAAATTCAGGGTTATCTAAAACTATTTCAAACTAGATTTGGAATTTTATTTATATTTGCTAAATGGAATGCAATATGCTATTTAAGTTGTACCACACTTCAACCTGTGGAATACAGTTAGATGTGATGTGTAAAAATCATTATTTTACTAACTTCTTCCCTGAAGAGCTTTCTGAAGTAGAGATTAAACTATGAGACTTTAATATAATTTGGGATATGGCAGAAGTCTGAACAGAAAACAGAATGAAAGATCTAAAACATATGGTGTAATACCAAAGTAGAAACAGGTGAAAGCAGTTAAAAATGAAGCAATTTCTTAGGCTTTAAAAATAGTTTGTATTAAAGACAGGAGGTGATAGACAATAAAAATTGGCCACCAATATATTGGTACATGTGATTTTTCTGGATAGAGAGGGAGTTCATAAATCATAGTACACAACAGTAAATGTATTTGGACTAGAATTCATAAGAGATATTTGAGGTCTGAAATAAATGTATGGAATAAGAATTCTTTCAGCTTTTCCTAACAGTTACCATCTGACTGAACTGAGTCCTGTGGTGATTTACTGCATGGTCTTCAAACACTGAAGTTAACTATGTTAAAAGCTAAAGATTAGCTGAGGATATAAAATTGAATGAGTTCTTGATGGCTGATAAGTACTCGTCTCAGTCGAGAAATGAAGGACAGTGAAGAGAAGTTATTAGTAGTTCAAGAAGAATTAATCAGGACACTTTATTTATGAGTTGTAAGAGGGCTGGTCCTAATGCTTAAAATGCTGAAATTAGACTAATCACATCTTTAGCTTTGAAACAGACCTCTGGTTTTCCAGAACCAATATCTGTGGGCAATCATAAGCAATCTTTAAAAGACCTTTTTTTTTTCCTGTAGTCACTTTTCTGATTACTAATTATATCACTATTGGTGAGTAGCTCTGATTGGATACAGTGTAGTAGCAAATTTCTGCCCACGCTTCTTGTCAAAACCAGTTGTTTAGTCCAGATATTCAAAAGTCAGAAAGAAATAGATGAAACCCCTTTCTTTTACTGAGAAGTAACTAATACTTTTTATAAGGAAAAATTCCCGCCACAGCTGATTGATTGAAACTGCAGGCATCTTGCCTTAAGCAAATACGAAAAAATGACCTTTGAAAGAGGCTTTTTACTACTGTCTATACCATAAATTTTTGAGTTACTTTTAGCAGCACGTAAACATAGTATCCCCCACTATGCCTTTAATCGTAGAAGATAAGAGTGCAGTAATTACTGGAGAGCTATTTAGAGTCTTCCTACCCTAAAGAGGGATGAAGTTTATTTAGAGGGAAGGGTTACCATAGCTGAGATGCAAGGTGATTAGAACTTGCCTTAGAAATGACACCTCAGACTTCTTTGTGCCTGTAGCTTTATGGTTATATGATGATCTACTTCTGTCTGGACGAACAGATAGTTTCAGCAACACAGAGTGATGGCTGGTAGTCTCACAGGGCACACTGCAGCTTCTGGATCAGGTTGCTGCAGAGATGATGTGGAGGCACAGAGCCTCTTTCCAGCAGTAATGTCTTCAGGTCCCTGAGCAGGTGCAGCTGGCAAAGGCATTTGTTGAAACTCATGTCTGCTCATCCTATGTACACGACTGACAGACCACACATGTTTTTAGACATGTTCAAGGGTGCATCTTAAACTAAGAGTTGAAATTTGGTTTGGTTTAGCACTGATATTTCTGTTTAGCTATTTGCATCTTAATGATTCAGCTGGAGTGGAAATGATGGCAATCAGCCGCCATTAGTTTTCAGTATTGACTGGAAATGCATATATTGAGTTTCTTTTTTTTATTTCACAGGTAGACTTTTAAACCAGAGTTGACAGTCTGCTTCCTTGTCTACATTCTTTGTAACCTTAAAGCTTGATTTACTGTAATAAGATTATACTTCTCTTTTTAGTTTTAGTGGTATATATGTGTTATATCTAAGATTTCTTCCACTTGACTTAATACTGCATTAGCAAAAAAAAATCTCATTAAATACTACCTCCAAAGTAATGGCTCCTTAAGAGTCCTATTGATGGTGTAGTTGAGTGCCTGTAAGCTTGATACCCATTAGAATGGTATTTCTCATACAAGTGTTCAGACTATTTATTTTAAAACTTATCATTTGTGATACAGGGTCCTTGAAGAAGAACTCAAAATTTCATTCTATTGTTCATGGTTGGGTGCTGGTTCTGTAATCTCAGCTTGTAGAAGAGGTAGACTTTCGGCCCTGTGGGTTTTTTGTTTGTGTTGGTTTTTTGTTTTTAAGATTTTATTAAAAAGGCTAACTTGGAGTTACTTTCATCATCAGGGTAACTTGTGAACCAAGCACATAACCTTTGCCTTGCTTTTTTCCTTTTCACAAATCTTTTGGGAGAGTTTAATGAGGGTTAGTACTGTAGAAACTTTCATGCAGAGTCTACAGAGTAAAATAATACCAATGTTGACACTTCACTTAACCACTTATTTTAGCTGGGAATTCTTCCTTTTCCACCCGTGTTTGCCTGGACACTTTACGAGGAAATTAGAAATTCTTCCTCTTAGGTTTGCACTAATCTGTATTCACTTGAGTGCATGCTTAGATTTGTTGGTCTCTCTTTTGTGCAGGTAGATATATTTGGTTATGTAGATCAGCCATACCCTAAACCTTGACCTGCTTATAGTTGTTTGCTTATCTATTGCCTATCAGCAAAACCTTCTTATGTAAATAGACTGAAACTAAGTTGCTCTGTGCACTCCAACAATCCAGTTCTTAGAAGTGCTCAGTGGTTAGTGGTATCCTGTTGTGTTAAACTACAAGATTTCAGTGCTAAGAATAGTATCCATTTTGACTATTAAGTGCCTTGAATGGAAGAGTTACTTGACTAGCTGTTAGTGATGTCCTTCCTTCTGACTTCCATGCTGTTTTTTTCTTGGACTAGGTTTAAGCTGAAGGGTTCTTTATCCAGCCGTTGACATCTGCTTAGGAAGTGTGGCAGTAATTGATAGGGGATAGGATGAAATAAACCAGTTGATGTTGACTTTTTGGAATTAAGATTGCAGGTGGAGAGGAGATGATGCTTCTCAGGAACGCTCCAAGCAGGACAGGTATGAGATTACATCTCTGTGATGTGGAGGCACATCAGCTACCATCTCTATTCTAAGCCCTGCTAAAAATGAAATTAGGTAGATGTGGTTAAAAGTGCCTTGTAACTCCTTCTATGGTTTTGGTTCTTTTCCCACTGTCAGCCATGAGAAGTGGCAATTGCAACCTCTTCTGTTGAAACTAGGAAAGCTTGGGTCTTGAATGTATAGTGTTACTATAAGCTTTGTGTGTGCTTTGAGGCTAGTTCACCATGGAAGAAACTCTTGTCATTGGGGTGTTGTGTGTAGAAGAATACAACTCCTGTCTTGAGCAACATGCCGTGAAAAGGAAGTTAAGCAATGCGTCTAAAAATGTAATGCATGTGTATGTTTTGCACTTTGTTTTGAATTAATAATATCTCAAATAAATTAATGGAAACTTTGCATTTGTCAGTCCTTCAGTATTAAGTAAGCAAAACATAAAGCTTCCAAAACAAATGAAAGTTTTTAAGATTGAGAAAATCCTCTTTATATTGTCTTAGATCTTAAAGGCACATACTTGCCATCTCTTTAAAACCAGTCTGGCATGCAGTTTGAATCACTTTTCTAGAGTGTTCTCCACCTTCAGAGGTGGAGAGTTCGGAATATAGAATGAGTTGTACAATTTCAGCATCTTTGGCACAATTGTCATAGGCACTAAGACTGCCTTTCCACCAGCCTGGTAGCTTGTTATTCCCTTTAGCACTGTACTTTTCCCCAGCACAGGCTCTTATCATTGCTGGCACTTGAATGTCTTAAGTGAAACAATAATAGCCTTGAGTACAGTACAAAAAAAGATTCAAATGGGGTTAACCTGTTACGAATTTATACGTTGTGGGTTTTGTCTGCATCAAGTTAATGTTCTCTGAGCACATCAGGGTATATTAGCTCTGTATGTCAACAAGTCTACACACTAGTGAAAAGTAATATTCCATAGTCATAAGATAAACATGAACTTATCCTCACAAGGGCACACTTTGAACCTCACTGAGCAGAAGCTGTTTTGTTGGTAATTACTGCCTGCTAGCATGATGTTTGGTTTCATTACAGCGTATAAGTGCACTGCTCTGAGGAGGACCAGAGCTCAATTTCTTCAGAACAAATTTCCTTCAAAGTAGCTTTCCTTAGATCATCTCTTCTGGTGACTACACAGCAGACATTTGTACCTTGGTTTTTTTTTTTTCTTTCCAGTAAACATCACACTTATTTCTTTGAATTTGTCATCTAGAATAAGTAGCCGTGTTCCACTTCAAAGCAGCTTAATGATTTTTTTCTCAAACATATCACCAAGAATGGAAACAAGGAAGGTACATGTTGGAATAGAATGGGCAAGCAGATGTCACTTTGCATTTTACTGAGTGCTTTGTGATTACAAAAATACCGAAATAGTACTTTTCAGACATATTTTTGAGCACATATAAGTAAAACCTTATACAGCACATTTAACTTTTTGCAGCATGCCATAGTGAGAGCTTAACTTACAGTCGTGCTTTTCTAAGGAGCGAGCAAGAAGAATGTCATGTTGGGAGCCAGCAGTTAAAGTTATGTTCAATTATACTCATTGAAGCACTATATAAAATGTCATGGTTCCTCTCCCTTAAGTTTATTGCGTGTGACCAGGCTTAATGGGCAAACGAGATAACACATAAAGAGACATAAAAGTCAGTAGTATTTTTCTCCGAGTCAAATGTGCAAACACAAAGACATCCACTGACGTTTTTCAAGTCTTTCATGTAAATTGATTGTGTTATGAAAGCTGACACGAGTTTATGTAGTTTAGAGTCTTTCAAAATTAATTAGTGGAAGTTAGAAGACAGAAATGTGAATATTGGCAAAGAAGCAGGATCAATGTGATAAACAGAAAATCTTAATCTTTACAACTTAAAAGAAACTGTGTGTGGGAGATGGTAGTGAGCGCTGTCAAAGAGTTTTTATCTTTACTGAATGTATTGAAGAGCTCTGTGCCTTATAATAAAATATATGGTTCCCATTACTAGTGACTTAACGAAATACTATCTTCCAGCAAAGCGTGACCTGTGTTCCTAATGGTGCTTTTATTGCCAAGCTTTGAGTGAGTTTTGTATTGTTAATTGTAAAGGTATCCTTCAAATCTAAACCCTGCTCTATTTGGGTAGTGTAGTTGTACATGTTGAAATGAATTTGTATTTTACACTTAGGATAATGCACTGTGGAATTTTTTAGCACATGTTCACTTTGAAAGGTTTTATTTTCTTGCGTGGGGAACTAGTTGGATTTATAGATCTGTTGAGCAAGGTGAGCTAGGTATATAACATTCATGGTGGTTTTTATATTCCGCAACTTGAAGTGACCTAGTGAGTTTAAAAGTAGCATAAAACTTGAAGCTGATGTCTTAGTATTTGATGTGCTGCGATCATGACCTGTTAACCTTTAGCTTTAATGGTGCTATATAATTCTCCTTAGAAATTACAAATGTACTCTAATGTGGGGCTGATTGATGATAAAATATACTTTGCTTAATCACCTTTCTAGAATGTGTATTGTTTCTAGTAGATACTGATCACCTGTGTTTGTTACCTTATATTTGAGAGACTGGTTTCTGATGTAACGTGGATATTGTGCAGATAGTCATAATGCATGAATCAGCATCTTGATTAGGAGCTACAGAAAGTATGGTTATTGAAAAGGCAGAAGCTTGTCAAAAGACAGTTGTAAGAAATGGAATGTACAAATATTATAACTTTTTGAGAACTTTTCCGCTTAGGTAAGAATCCTAGAACTTATGCATAAAATTATATTCTTTGCAGACTGTCAGTTTCAGTACTTCAGGGAATAAATGTTTGCTTCTCTGATCTCTGCAGTAAAGGCAGAAATAAGCTGTGCTGCTTACATTTGCTACATCTAGGTATTTAAAATTTTGAAAAGTGCTTTATTTATTACCTAGGAGAAATAAACATTAGGAATACAGGCTTTGCAAGGGCTGTAGTGACCCATGATGCTGTAATTGGCTTGAGCTGTTGGTGCATGTGTGAAGCTTGTTGAAAGGAAGGTTTCTCAAGTCATCTTCTGGTGTATTGGTAAATGAAACAGCAGATCTCTTCTGTGTGTGAAGAGAACTTCTGCTCTTTCAATGGCAAGGTAACAACTGCAAGAGAATGCCTTTCTTAAGAGTATTTCTATTTGTAAATGAGTTCACCAGATGCAAATGACTGAATACACAAGCATAAGATAGGATCTGGTATTTTGCTGCATGCTTCTTGAAACATGCCTCACTTGGCAAAAGGGTTGTTGTTGCACTTGAAGAGCCATAAAACTTCTTTAAAAACTTAAAATAAAGCATAATATTATATATGACTATTAATTACATGCTAGTTATGTAAAATTTATGATAAACATACATTATATAGTAACATTATATTAATGATAAATAATATACAATAAGCAATCACTTATATAATATGTTATTATATATTCTAAAATATACATAATGAATAATTATATATTTATTATAGTACTTAGAACTTACACTGTACAATTATATATTAATATAGTATAAATACATTAATATTTTGATGCATCATATATTAATATGCTAGCAACATACGGTATATTAATACACATATAGTATATGTGATATAATATATTAAAATTATACAATACACTGCCCTTATATAACTTAATGTATATTCTATAGCATGTATTAATACTAATATATTTCAATAGCATATATTAATATTATATGATATGATATCAACATATATTAATACTGATAATAAACAACATTCATATATGATAACATAGTATATTGATATGTTACCAAATACATACTCTAGAATGTAGATTATATACTATATATTATATTGTAGTTAGTTATGCTATATATTTTAATGTATTTTAGTTTTTTAAAAGATGCTTTATATATTATAATATATACAATATAATTAATTAGCTGAATTTTGACATCAGGTTTTTTAACTCTGACTGGAGTTGGAGAGGGTTCTGAAGTACATCCTATGGAGGGGGATCCTGGGAGAAGTTATCAAGCAAGGCTTTTTAGATCTTTATTTTCTCAGAAAGGCAGTCTGTGGCTTTTTGAAGTTAGCTTAAGCATCTGAATAATTTCACCTTAAATACTTTTTTCTTTTTTTTTGCCTATCAGATTTCCTTTATATCCAAAAGGAGGGGAGAAGCTTCAGTTTGAATACGGAGTATATCTTCTCAACAAAAATATAGCACAGGTGGGTACAGCGAGATTTTTTTTTTCTGAGTATCTACAATCTGTTTAGTGTCTGTATGATGTGAATGTGCATCTGCTGTCTTGTAATGCTGTTCTCTATGGCAAACATCTGTGAAACAGTGGAAGCATTCTTAAGATCTTGTATACACACCTTGCTGTTCTGTGCTTGTGACTTTCTCATGTGTTGCTTGGAGGAGGGCTTGCTGGCTAATAATGAATCTTCTTTTCAAATAAGTAAATGCTGTGAGTCTGTACACACTGTTTTGAAAATTGTAAATGTTTTCTTTTTTTTATTCTGCCATATTTGAAGATCCATTTGTGTCATTCTCATTGCTGCTTTAATTTTGCTGTGTTATTTTAACTAGTATTCTGCCTCTATACTTATGATAAGAAAACACAACAGGTTTGAAAACCTTAAGTTTTGCTAGTGCATGACTTTATATTAAAAACAAAATGTCCAATAATAATAGTTACTTGCTTGCTCTTAATATGTTTTAAAAATCATCCTTTACTTGGGCAAATGGTGTGAGATTTACAAGTTTACAAACCAGTACCTTCTGCAAACTCATTTGGTGTGGAATTCAGAAAATGTTCAAAAAGCTGATCTGAAAAGGACCAGAGGAGGCCACTTAGACTGTTGCCTAATCCTAGGATGGGGTCAGCTGCTCTTATGCTGTCCCTGGTAGATGTTTGTATAAATTTATCTGAAGGAAAACCTGTGATATAAGTAGTATTTTCCAGTGATTAGCTGTCCTGGCCATTAAAATGTTTTCTGACATCTAATCCAAATCTGATTTGCCTTTGTTTTAACTGAAGAGCACTTATTATAATAATCTGTTCATTCTCCTTCTCTTTGCAAACTTTCATGTGTTGAAAGACAACTTCTCTTATCTAAAGTGTTATCTCATGGGTCACGTCTCTTCATTTCTGAGCATTCTTGTTGTCTCTTACTGTCTTTCTGAATGCACATTTTCTTGATGTGCAGTGACCAAAACTGGATACACTGTGCAGCTGTTGCCGTCAAAACAGTGAGTAGGATGGGAGAAATGTTTCACAGGTCTTGTCTTTTTTTTTTTTTTTCCATTTCTGATAGGTCTGTACTCTTAACAGCCTCAACAAGTAAATTTTGTGATTCGGTGCAGTTTGCAACCCCAAATCGCTTCTGCACAGCAACAAAATAGTCCATTCTGAATTTGTGCAGGTGACTTGTGTTTCACATGGTGTACTTTGAATGTATCCTTAAAGATGCACTTTTTGTTCTGAATCAGTGTCTCTGATTTAGTGACAAAACTCTAGAAGGAAGGAGTGGGGGAAAGGTAGGTTGAGAACTCTGTCTCAGCTTTGTGCTATCTGCATGTGAGCCTCTCCAGGTCATGTAATAAAAATATTGGATAGAACTGGGGTAAAGTCTACACCCAGGTAGAGCCCTGCTTCATGATCACTTCCATTTTTAACAGTGAACCCTTGTTTAACTACACCCAAAGAGCACTTACTTCCTCTGTATTCATTCATACTTCATCAATATCCCATTTCCCCAGCATGCTTGTGAGCATGTTACACCATGAAGTGCCAAGAAATTTATTTAAATTCCAACAGAAATATGACATTTCAGTTTCTATTCTGTTTGTGAGGCTTGAAATTAGATTAGTCTGACAGTGTTATGCTTGAAAAATCTGGTCCTTTTTATACTTAGTTTCTAGTTTGTTTTTTTTTTTCTTTTTCCAGTTCTCTATTCCACCACCGTTTTCCCCCTTGCCTGCCCCAAACTCATGTAAAGGTTCTGGAATTCTTTGTGTTGTTTGTTTTTTAAGCTTGGATTGCATTTACCATTTTCCAGGCTTCTGGTATCTTGCCCATGCTTAGTGTATTTTGGAAGATAACCTTCAATGGCTCTAAAATTACTTAATGGTTAAAATATCATAAGATGAAATTAATCAAGTCCTGCTAATCTTGGAAATTCACTTAACCAAGCTGTTAATATAACTTAGACTGTGGCTCTTTGTTGTTGGTATTAATAATGGCAGCCAGCTGTTCACACTTGACTTCCATAGGGAAGACTAGTGAGAGAAAGGGATTAAATACTCCCTTTCCTTCAAATGCTTTGATGGCTTTCTGTCTCCATTACTATCAAATCAATGCTTTCCTTAATCTCTACTCCTGTGTAAATACATTAGTTCATTCTGTAAGTTGTGAGTAGTGATGCTGATTGTTTTGTGTTTCAGCCTTTGCTATTTTGGAGTTTGCCATTCAGTTTTGTGCTGCAAGTTCTCTGTGCTGCTTTCTTAATTTATATTATGAAATCCTGACTGAGCTGAAGTTGGTAGCCTTTCCGTTTTTTCCTGTAGTCTGGGCCAGTTGGCCCTTGTGCCTGTTTTGTCTCTCTTTATAGTAACTGTCACTTATTCACTTGTTTTCCTCGTTTTATCTTTGATTTGTCTCTGAGATATTACCACTGTTAGACCTACTGAAATCTCTCATTCTGGTTTTGTTCTTCTCTTATTTCTAAATTACTGTGGACAGTTGAACCCATGGTCATTCACTCATGTTGTCTTCCAAGTCCTTGCAGTTGATTTTTGAAATCACCGACATGTGTTTAAACTCATAAAAGTAAATGAAGACTTTAAATACGTATTTGTATTTAAAAGTTTCCAAATTTGCATGAGGTCACTGGTGCTGGTACAAGATAGAGCAGTCAGTGGTCAGACTTTGAAGTGGTTTGTACAATCTCAGTGGTTCATGTGTTAATGCTTGAGATTGTATGCAGTCATATATAAAACCGTAATAAAAGTAAATCAGACTTTTGGGGCAGCTTCTACCACTTACTTAATCAGCAAAGTGTTACTGAAGTCCATATAAACTGTTGTAGTCACCTTTGCTTTGATATCCTTGGTCAAATATTGAAGCTTTTTATAGTTCTGCCAAGGGGAAAATTCCATTGTGAAGGCATTGTGAAAGCAGAACAGGTAGATAACATGCAGAAATATATCACAAAAGTGCTGTATTCAGTGGCTGACTTGATCTAAATCGCGAGATTATTTGAATCCTCTGTGTGTTCCTTTAGAGGATGGAACTGTTGAATTTAAGTAGCTTGTAGAAGATCTTAAGGCTGCTTCAAGAAAACCTTCCAGATGTACTTAGTTCATGTGATTGTGTGAAAATAATTTAAGTTTGGATGGAGAGTGAGCAGCTGCCTCTTATGTCTAGACTCTCACTACCTAGGCCTTTAAAGGATTCCCTCACAAAGTTGTTGGCCTTAATTCAAGGAACCAGTTCTGCAAATTATTATATTGTGAACAAATGCGGATCAATTGCTTAATTTCCACTAGCTGTTGTGGGAAGATTGGAGGTGTCGAAAAAGAACAGTGCTGACTCTGCTGGAGCATTAAGAGAAAGGCTTGGGTCTCCGTCACCTTGCTTGAATCATTTATGCAATTCTTGATCACTGTGGGAGAGAAAAAGTCCAGAAAAACTTGTATCAATTTGAAGAAATAGTTAAAAGGGTTTGTAGAACTAAATATATTTTTTCATTTCACAATTACCTCAAGTTCTGATGACAAGAAAAAACAGGAGTGGAGAAGAAGTGAGAGTGGGTAGATGCTAAGTAATGTAATTGAAATAAAAACTCTTCTAGAGAGAAAGTGGTACTGTTTTGTAAAACAGCAGGATAATAACAATGAAAACCACATCTTGCACTTGGGAGAATTCAGCTGGAATTAGAAGCAGCTCAGTGCTAGCTTGGTAGAGCGTTTATTTGGAGAAACTTGCTTTGCTGTTACATTCCGAAGTCAAAACAATGTGTGTTAATTCTGAGAGATCATAATAACTTCCATCTGTACATGAGCACAAATTGTTTCAATCCCCATATTTTCTATTTGTAAAATTGAATCCCTCACAAAGTTCACAGAGTAGCTTTTTTTAATGTTGGATAATATTAGGTAAGACCATAAATTTACAGTTAAGGTTTTAGCTCTTCGACTCTAATGAACATACAAATGTGTTATTTTTTTATAAAAGGAAATGAGTCATTTATATCTAATAATATAAAGAAAAAAACAATCGGTGTCATTACAGTGCATGATCAAAAGTGAAGCAGAATACAGTTGCTAAAAGTAGGAATGAACTGCACCACTCTCAAAAGTATTAAGCATTGGGAGATCATTCAGTAGGTAGCTGACCCTACAAACTGCAGCTGTGAAGCTGTGGGTGTGTGTGGAATATCTGAGGAAGATAAAGCTTCAGGAGGAGAATGAAATGAACTCTTGCATTGGTTTTCACAGTAGAGGAGTTGAGATTGCACCATGAAAACCTCCTGTGATAGTGGATGAATATTGAGAAATCACAGAAGTGTTGTGAGATTTCTTGTGGGTGGTAAACACAGAGCATGTGTAAGCTAGAATCTGAGAAACATTGTGCATGTGGTACACAACTGAGCTAAGCCATAGATGTGGGCCCTGCTAAACTGAGCTCTCACAAATCCTTGAGTGATCTTGGTGCTCCAGGTTTTTTCCTCTTGGTTCTATATTTATTTATTTTTTAACTTCAAGACTGTGATGGGGTGAGTGTGTAGTGGCTTTGAGTTTCAAATCTCAAGTCTGTAAAAAGAAAGAAATTATCTTACTGCTTTGCTGGCTCTTTTGCTACACCTTTTCCTGCATTCCCAGAGCCTTGATTGCTTGGGCCTGACTTAAGTGTACGTTCTTAATTATGTATGAAGAAATGATCTTATTAACCACAATTTGTTATAGAGAGGAGGGAGCTGGCCTCTTCTCCCAGGTGTCAGGGGACAGGACAAGGGGGAATGGCCTCAAGCTCTGCCAGGGGAGGTTTAGGTTAGAGATTAGGAGGAAGTTTTTTACGGAAAGGGTCATTAGGCACTGGAATATGCTGCCCAGGGAGGTGGTTGATTCGCCTTCCCTGGAGGTGTTTAAGTTACGGGTGGATGAGGTCCTGAGGGAAATGGTTTAGTGTTTTGTGGGATTGGTTGGACTCGATGATTCGATGGGTCTCTTCCAACCCGGTGATTCTGTGAATTTCAGTGATCATCTTTCTTTAGGCAAGTCCTTAAAATGAGCACGTAGGTTGTCACTCCTGGAGAATATCTGGCCTAAAGTTGTATAAAAGATAACACGACATACTTTTGTTCCTCTATTGGTCATTATTTCTAACCCGTATGTAGAAGAGGTATAGCCACTGAAGAGAGCATAACCATCTTGTTCTTGAATCTTCCAGTTCCTTTAGTTATTCAAGAGACTGTTTATTGCATGCTACTTGATAGTCATCGTTCCTTTCTTCTGGTCCCAGTCAGAAAGGGATTTACTACAGCTATTTTCTTGTCCCCAGGACTATCAACTTATTTGCAGCTTTGAGTATTAAATGCTGGTTTGCTATTTCTGTCACAGCCATGGAATGGAATGGAGAGGAGTAAAGTTAATTTGTCTTTTGATCTTCTGTTTTTCTTGTTCTGAGTCTCAGCCCAGTTTCTTTATAGAACCATAGGCCTCAGCACTGATCAGCCCCAAACTCTTTTGGGTCTTGTAGCTGCTGTGACCTTGGCCACTACCTGCTTTGGTGGACGTGGCTTCAGAAATGGTGGTGTTCTGTCCTTGTCTAAATTACTGGTTGTTGGAAGGAGAATTGCAAAACAGGGTATGAATTAAGTTTGGACTGCTCCACAGCTCTTATTTTCTAGAGACAAGCTAAGAGGTGAGTGTGTCTAGTCTTACCCCAGTTCATTGTAGGTGTTCATCTGGGAGGCTCTGCAGTTGATGGCAATCAGAGCATGCTTTCCCAGATGTCACTTCCAGGTTTTGAGAAATCTTTTTGATTTGTTACACTGTGTGAACTAAGGTTGTTTTTTCTGTTCATGTTCAGTGTGTGCTTATGATCACCTCACAAGGCAAGGCTTCTTGTGTAATCCAGACTTGGTTTGTTTTGGTAGACAACTGTTCAGTGATGTTAGTCTGATATTCCTACTCACATTGGTATTATTTACTCAGCTCTGGCCAAAGAATAGTTCTGTTTTCATGTTACAGTCATTAGCAACTGATGAACTTTGCTATTTGACATATCCCCCAAGAATCTCTAGTACAGTGGTGTGAAAACAGAGATCCAAACAGGACCTTTTTGTTTGTCCCTCCTTTCACGTGTCCAAAGTCACTGTGTCCACATGGTGGCAGACAACAGTTACCTGCTTTGTGTAACCTGTTAGCAATGTTGATCAGCCAGTGCTGTTCTCATGGGTATGGCACTTTTTGTTTCAGTCACTTTTCTGATGCACGAGATAACTTAACATTCACAGAAGCATAGAAGAAAAGCAAAATACTTCTTGATGTATTTGAGTTACAGTCAAACTGATTTCTTTCTAATAGCTGCATGGAATAAAAGTTCAGTGCTTAAGTACTAGTGCCATATGTAAGAAACTGAACTGAAATTCAGCTCTTAAACATGAAATGAGGCAAGATGTCCAGTTCCTGGCTCCGTTTGACTATCTAACATGTGAGAAAATCAACTTTATAATAGAAACTATTAAACTTTTCCATGGGAAGTTGAACAGCAGAGATGTTAGGACTAGAAATTTGTTTTGGCAATAAACACTACTGAGCAGAAGTGTCTTTAAGAGTTCTGCGGGTATCAGTGTGGATGCAGTGGTTATGACCCTTTGAGTATAGGATACTGTGACTTGCACACTACATCTTTTATGAGGCCCCTAAACTTAGGTCATAAAATGTACAGTTCAGAAAGAATGCACTGTCTGAATTTGTGGCCAATTTAAGTGCATAGGGAAAAGTGTTATTGAAAGAGCACAGGTTGAAGCCAGAGCCGAGTCCTCATCTTGTAAAGTGCCAAGCATTCATTTTAATGTTAAGAGGAAAGGACTGCACCTGAAAAACCACAAAGTACCTTCTCCAGCTGCACAGAGCCAAAAGCTTTTAGGAGAGGTTTCATTCCTGAAAGTCTCCTAGGGTAGCAATGGGCTGATACCTAGCCAGATCATTTAGAATTGGGGAATTTACATACTTTTTTTGCAAACTTGTTGGAAAACTTTCTTTTTTTTCTTTCCTGTCACCCATGCCAAGATAAAATAGGTTGAAATGAGGCTGGATTAGCTGTAACAACAGTCACCCTTTCATTCAGATGAAAGCCTGCCTATCCTTGCCCATAGGCAATTTGTACTGATCAGCAAAGGCCAGTGTTAACTTGGGGAGGAGCAGATCTTGGCTCTCCACTCTATGCTGATCACTGCACCTGCAGCCTGAGCCCAGGGAGTGCTGGAGGTTGTGCTTCTTGCTCTGGTTGCAGAGAAGTACTGAGCAGACAAAGTGAGGTGAACAACATGGTTGTGTGGAATAGGAGAGGTGGCATCAACTGGCTGTGTCTAGAATCACTTCTAAATAATTTTGGGGACCACGTAATGTAAGCATGCTCTCTGTGTTAGATCACTTGTGTACTATGTAGCTGTCATTGTCTCTGTTAACTCTTCAGACCACAGTGTTGAGCTTTTTTTAAAAAAAAAGTTAATGTTTAAAATAGAATCAGAATTTATTAATCAGAAGGAAAATGGATTCCTGATATAGCTAAGCTGACATAAACACATGTGATTTGCCAAGTTAAACCGCTTCATAGTATATATAAGCACTGCATTTTGAAATTGAAAAGATAGGAAAGTGGGAAGTCTTGTTATTGAGCCATGGCACAATGTGTTAGTGTAGGAAAAAGATGTGGTGTATAATTTTTTCCTAATGAATAGGGTGTGTGCTCTGGATACAAAGCCTGACTTTCAGATATAAAGTACTAACACCTGTGGAATTCGCAGACCTTGTATTGTGGGCCTGTCTCTTTCTTCAGGAACCTTCTCACTTTCTGCCATATTGCCATCTCTTATTGGGAAAAAATAATCTGAAAATTCATACAATTTCCTGAAACCTTCAGAAAATCACAGAATCATTTGGTTGCAAAAGATCTTTTAGGTCACAGAGTCCAACCATACCTGTCCACTACTAAATTGTATCCCTGAGCACCTCATCTACCCATCTCCCTGGGCTGCCTGTGCCAGTGCCCGATAACCCTTTTTGTGAAGAAATTTTTCTTAACATCCAATCTGAACCTCACCTGGCACAACTTGAGGCCATTCCGTCTCATCTTATCACTTGGCAGAAGAGACCAACACTACAGCCTCCTTTCAGGTAGTTGTAAATGGTGATAAGGTCCCCCCACAGCCTCCTCTTTTGTAGGCTAAACAACCCCAGTTCCCTTCTCATAAAGCTTGTTCTCCAGCTTTGTTGCACTTCTCTGGACATGCTCCAGCACCTCATTGTTCTTGTAGTGAGGGGCCTAACACTGAACACAGTATTTGAGGTCCAGCCTCACTAGTGCTGGGGCAGAATCACTTCTCTGGTTCTACTGACCATGCTGTTTCTGATACAAACCAAGATGCCATCGGCCTTCTTGGCCACCTGGGCACACTGCTGGCTCATGTTCAGCTGGTTGTCAACCAACACCCCCAAGTCCTTCTCTGTGGAGTAGCTTTCCAGCCACTCTTTATCAAGCCTGTAGTACTGCATGGTTTAGTTATTGTGTCCCAAGTGCAGGACCATTTCATACCATTGGTGTCAGCCCATTGATCCAGCCTGTCCAAATCCCTCTGTGGAGCCTCCTTACCCTCAAGCAGTTCAACCTTGCTTGCTTTAATGCATAAAAATTACTCCTGCCTGTCATTAGCAACCAGGTGACAAGCTGTGACTGTTTTTTTTTTTTTCTCCTGAGCTTTTGTTGTTTTCAGTTCTCCATCTGCCCATATCCTTTATTCTTTTGCTGTGTAGTTCAGTGTGTATGGGTCCTCTGTCATGAGGCAGGGTTTGTCTCCTATGCACAGTGTTTGGCATGTCAGAGCACGTATACTGTTTTGAAAGCTTTGGGTATGACAGCTGCTTAATTGTTCATAAATGCCTTTCAGGCTTATTATGTACTGTGGTTGAAGTTCAGAGCGAGTTGTTCTTCAGCAAAAGGAATAAAAATGTCTGATATGTATTGGCTCACCTACTTTTTGATTGGTCCAGAACACTTGGAAATCCAGAGTTGTAAAGTATTTTGTTTTTTCAAGAGACTGGGATTACTAAAGGGGATATTATATTTTTCTTTGCTGGCCTTGTGTGTGATTCGTGTGGATGTTTCTCAGGTTAATACAGTATAAATAGGAAAAACAAGCTCTGGTTCAGTTTAGCAAATATAAGGTTTTAGGGTTTTTTTCAGGAAGGCCATTGCTGAACAGACCATGGTTTAATGCTCTCTGACTTCAGCTTTTAAGTTTGAAATATCTTCCATCCTATGAGGAAAGGTTTCTAGTATTGGTATGTCTTAATGCCATTTGGTGTTCAGTGAATGATAATGTTAGCCTGATGGGAAGCAAGCCTTACACAGTTTAAACTATTGATTCTGTACTCCTCAAATGAAAAGCTTTCTCATTTGATTAAAAACCTAATATTTTTGAGAAGTCAATCTCCTTTGCCCGCTAAAAGTAGCAAATGGACACCCTGGGAAGCAGTTCAGCTTGGGTGAAACATGGGGCTAAGCTGAGGGTCTTCAAATCCTTCCTAGGCTCTGTAGCATGGGCCAAATCACCCGCTCTGAGTAATGCTTTTTGAAGGCCACGGGCCTTTTCACTTAAAGGAGGAGGTTTCATAAGATTTAGAAAAAGTGCTAGAAGCTCAATTTTACCCTTTTCAAACAAGGGCTTTCCCGGCATTGCATGAAAGAGCAAATAGCTGAAAGACTGAGTTTGCCTTACCTAATGGAGTGCATTGTTTATGTGCAATGTAATAATTCTGCATGTTTCTTTCCTGCAGCATCTTAAGGTACAAGGTACAGCTGGACTAATGCCCAGTGGGGAAATTGCCTGGTTTTGAAGTAGATTTATCAAAACATGACTCTAAGTAGGGACATATGCAAATTTCCAAAAATCAAGTTGGAAACTTCATTATATTGCTCTGAACCGTCATTGACAGATCATAGAATAGTTTGGGTTGGAGGGGACCTTAAGTTATCTGTTCCACCCCTTTGCAGTGAGCCTGGACATTTTCAGCCAGGTCAAGTTGCTCAGAGCCCCGTCCAACCAGATGTTGAATGTTTCTAGAGATGGGATGTCCACAACCAATCTGGGCAGCCTGTGCCAGTGTTTCACTACCCTCAGCATAAAAAACGTCTTCCTTATGTTTAATCTGAAACCTCATCACTAGCAGAGACATTCACAGGCTTGGATGTGGATGTTTGTCTGCCACCCAGTTGAGAGAATAGACACAGTACAGCCGTGCAGACCTACAGCCTGGCTGATGAGTTTGGTCTCTGAGCTGCAGTCCCTCTAATTTCCAGCCACAGTGAGTTCCCTGTACCTGCCTGTGCCCTCCTGAGACTATTACCCTGTTGGTGTCTGTAGGTAAAAAACAAGTTTCAGATGTTCTTGTGTAGCACAAAATTACACTTGGGGAACTAAACACATAAAGAAAATGTCATTTATAAAATGCAGGTTCGAAATGTTACTTGTCTTTCTCCTTCTGGCTTTTGCACATCTGACCTTTTGTTCTCTGCTTGATGTAATAATTTTTAATACAAAAGTTCTGGATGGATGAGGTCATAGGAAGTAAGTGTGCCCATGTCTTATAATCTGATAAAACATCACTTTGTGATACTGAGGCATTTTAAGAAGTTCTGACCTGAACCTGGAAAGGTTATGCTATATAGTTTCATCTCATCAAGTTATAATGCAGCAAGACTACAGCTGAATGGTAAACGTGGTTTTACTTATTTGAGTGCTTCACTGGGGAAAGGAGGAAGCTTTTCTGAGGCCAGTAATTACTCTATCTTCTAAATTGCTTTTTTAAAAATGTTCTTTCTGTAAAATGGCCGTGGTATGTGAGAGGCACCATTATAGGCAAGGGGGCCAGTATATGTTATTTTTATAGCAAGCCCACTAACCACCAGATTTTACAGGAATAGTTTACTTATGTAAGTGGCTGTTTCCCCCAGTCTGCCTTTGACAATGGTTTCCCATAGCCTTACTCTGGGACACTCAAACAGTGAAGGCTGATGTTTGAGACCTCTCTGGAGGGGTATTATGTTTACTCCAAGGATGGACTTCATGAATATGAGTGAGCGAGTCCTGGAGGAAACATGGCTTTTGGCTCATCTGAATGTTTAGTTCTACAGTGTGTTCTGCATGTACTCAAACACGTACTCCTATTTCCTTATTTTCTTGTGGTCTATCTCCAATAAACACTACTGCTGCGAAACCAAAATCCAGTATTAAATGTTGCCTATTATCACATTTCAGTTTGAAAAATTAGAAGAAAACTACTTCATAAATATTTGGCCGAATATTACAAGTTGCTCGGCATTGGTGTCCAGGATGCTTCTGAGTTTAAATAATGATCAGACTTTGTGTTTTGGTGGAGGTGGGGGGAAGAAGGATCTTAATGTAATTCAGGGGCATATCAAAGAAGGTAGAAGGGAATTTGATCTGTTATCAGAATAGAATGTAGTTTCCCTGCTCGCTCTGAATCAGTCCTGTGCTTGTATTTTGTGCGTGATTTTTCCCCTGCCTTTTAAATGGAAGTGAATTAAAATTCTTCAGGCTGAGCAGAGAGGAGGTTGTTCTTGGGGAGGAATCAGTGAGTGAGAAAAAGTTGCCATATGGATTTATCATAAAATAACCAGGTTGAGAGAGACCTGTAAGAACTGAATCAGTTAGACCTCCATGCTAACTGAATGTGTGCCAGGCACTTTACCATAGTGCAGAGACCAGCATTTCCTAACTGCAGTATTAACTGTCCAGTAACTTCACAGCGTCTCCACTGCTAGATATCACTGTTACAGATCAGAGTGAAAGAGGAGCTAAGTGTCTTTTTTGATAGCAGTCTCTACCTTGTAAATGAGGTGGAAATCAAGCTGGTTTAAACGAAGCATGTTTCAAAAATAACAGCCTTTGAAGGGGCAGCATAAAATGGAGTTATCTCCTATTACTGCTTTGATTGCTCTTTGTGTGCCTTATTTGTTATTGTTAAATCAGAATTGTGATAGGAGCCCATTAAAATAGCTTTAATGAAGGCTGTTTTAAGCACACTGGGTCAGCTTGAGGAACTTTAAAGTGTGTGCCCAGTAGATTAATGAAGGACATGGGTCTTCAAGGATGTTGATGTAACTTGTTTTTCTTGTTAGTTTAGTACTCTTAGAAGAGTTGCAAAGTAAACATCTGCTTTTCAGGGTGGACCTCTGAACAGCATTGAAATCCACTTGGGAGAGGGAGGCAGGCGTTGGCATATCAACATGTAAGTCAGCATTTCCATAAAAATAACTGTGTACTTGAGCACTTCCAGTTTGGATGAGGGCTGTCACTGCTGTGGCAATCCTCTATTTGCTCCTTCTGAGAAAATACTGAGGACTTGAAGACTTCTTATAGTCACTGTATTTGCTATATTGATTTCTTTCTCTCCTACTTACCCAGGAAGCTTTAAAAAAGTCCAAAAACCAAGCCTTGTTTACATTTACTTCTGAATTGTTATAGATGTACATTGACAGTCTTTAAAATGTGAAAAATGAAAATGGGTTTTAAGTGTTTAGTTTTGAGAGATGCTATCTAAAGAGCTAATTGATACCACAATAAGTTTAATTGATTTTGCAGCTTACAGGTTTTTCAGTATACCTGCATAGCTCTCCAGAGCTACAACAACTAGATTTAAGAAGACAAAGGCAGGCAACATGTTGTATGCAGATAATCTAAAATTTTATAATTTCCCCCAAAAGGTATAAACACACACAACTGTGTATATAGCAGCAGGCATTATTTTACTGATCCCCCAAGGTTGTTTATATAGCAACAGGCATTATAACAACACTTTCTGTTTTCATTATTGCAGTGCTTAGTCATCTGAATCCCAGCCAGTGCTCCTTCATACTCTGAAAAGTCATCCAGGATCTTGTAAAACAATTAACTATGTCATTTTATTAAAACTTGCAATTTATATTTCTGTCCCAGCATTTGACATCCTCTGAAAACCCTATGTAAATGCTTGGCATCTAACCAGTACTCAAACTTGATTGAAGGAACGCTTTTGCTTCTATTTTTATTTGTGGGTTTTCACATTTGTGGAGCAGATGTCCTTTTAAATGCTTGATGCTATCAAGAAAACCTCCTTGTTTAACTGAAAATAATTCAAAATTGCTCTTGACTGCCTTCACAGTACCTGAGGTTGCATAGTGTAGTAGTGTGTAGAGTCCACCTCTTATGTAGATACAGGTGGTGCTGCAGCATCGAAGACCAGTTGTCTGCAGTAGAGACTAAGGGAAGTACTGGAGTTTGCAAGTGTAGACTAGAGTGTTATGCATAATTTGTACTGAAGTGGCTCGTATTTTGGACTTTATTAACATAGTCTGAGCTGTAAGAGTGCTTCCACATGTCTTAGAACGAGATAGATATGGCTGGGAAACAATATGGTAAATGATGAAGAGATGAATTTAGAATTTGAGTCATTCTGTGCTCCCAAAAATAAAGGATGTTTCAGTCCAGGTACTCTGTGGTTTTTGGCTGGAAGTAAAGGTATATGCTTGTATTCCATTAGTCATTAAATACTGTTAGAGGAATTAGTATAGGAAATAGATTATTCTTGTTTGCATGTAAATGCAGGATATTGTTTTTTTATTGAAGAGTTAGCCCCGTATTGGTGAAACCCCTAATTTTGATCTTGGGTGCAATCTGATATTACCCAGATATAACTGGCTTTTTAAGCCAACTTATTTGAAAAACTTCAATATTTCTTGTACTACTTATCTCTAACTTTATAAGAAAGTAACTGAACCTTTTGCAGGTCTGTGTTTAAATATGTTAACACACGAGATAGTTGCTACACTTCTCATGATTTGGTGAATGAATGTTTTATCGTGGAATTGTTACCTTTAGGAAGATGATAAAATTTATGTTGTTTGACGTGATTTTAATTAAGTTTAACAGTCTAGTTAAAAATAGACAACATAGATTTCTTGGAGGAAGCTTGGATGACAATAGCGATTTAGAGATGCTCAGGGTGGAGCTGATTCACCCTAGAGGACAGACAGCTGCCTTCCAATAGAAGCTCAAATTGTTGCACAGAACAAAATGCAGGTAGAAACTGGAGCAACTGAATATTATTCCTTTTTTTTTTCCTTTTCCTGAAGAGTCTAAGCCAATTATGCGCAGCTTGTTACAAGTTGACCTTGATTTGTTTGTCATTCCTCACCTACAGCTAATGCTGTGGTTGTGTTAGCTGGAACAGTTTTCTTAGCCTGATGGAAATGAAGTGTTTAAATATTTAATTAGAAAGCTATTACAAATTTTAAGTGCAAATCTCTGAGAATCTGAATTCTCTCTGAGAGTCATTGTTTTAAATGCAGCTTATTTCAACATTTATTGTTTTCTGTGAAGTTGGAATAAATAGTAAGTATAATATAAAATACCCACTAGTATGATGGGTTGGTCTTTGTAGAGGTAGTTTTTACCTTAATATAAATTTAATCTCCTCTTTCTTCAGAATCTTCTGTATAGATACTTCCTGGAATTGTCTTAGAACAACCCAAAACTTAGTTTTTACAAAAGCAGTTTAGGCAGTTACCTACTGACATTTTTAAATACTGTCTATCCTTGTTTAAAAGTCTTTCAAATGCTGGAATTCTTAAGTGGATCATGCTGGGTTTGCAGTGTCAGAGGCTTGGGATACAGGTTTTCTGAGAAAGGAGTCAAACTGGATGAATCTACAGTTATTTTCTAAAATCTTGTAGAGATGTGGATATATAGGGTTTTTAAGTTACATTTGACTAGCTACTTCTTAACTGACGTCATTCCAAGTTATTTAATTAGAGATGTTAACAGAGAAGCTAAAGTTACAAAGGACAGTAAAATGTTGAAACTTCCTCTCTTTGAGATGTGTAAAAGGAATTAATCTCTGTAATTGACAGAAATTACAAAGTGAGATTTCTTCCTTTAAATATCAGTGTAATTAAGTTCTTCTGTCTTGCATAATGTTTTATGAACTGTTCATCTCATCTGCTAAATCTTGTTTCTGTGGAGTAAGTGTGGCTGGTAAACTGGTATGAGAGCAGACTTGGACTCCTGTCTGAAGTCCTTGGTGTATTTGTTTTTCAGTTAAGTAACTTTTCACACAGCATTTGGGAAAACAAAGCTGTATATAGGAGCTAGATATTAGTAAGGAAATGGCAATTAATATTTTATTGCTTGAACATCATTTATGATTTACTCACAGTCCTATAGAGAATACACGGTCATAAATGTGAACGCAAATCTGGGACACTTGTTCACTCAAATTGGAACAGGCACATTTTCTTTGGATGACTGGATCTGTAATATCCTGAAAGAACAATCTAATCTTCAAATGAAATGCTGCTTTTGTAAATGAGACTCTTTGCTCCTTTGGAAACTTAGTGTAGGGTGGCTGGAGATAGATGGTGTTTGATAGCAGGAATTGAAATGTGGACTCAATTTCTTTGGAGAATCGAGACAGCACACAGTCATCTCTTTCCACTTCTGTTTGCCTACCCAGATGTCACATTTCACTACTCTCCTTCTTGCCTTCTCTTGAAGTCTTCTATAATGCTAAGCTCTATCTTTAAGTACTTTTAGCTCTCATGGGCTAAGCAGCTATCCTCCTCTACATTTTTCTCTTTTCAAAATTTATTTTGATGCTAAAAGGTACTTGTATGTATCCTGCTGTAGCAGGTCACAGGTGATGGTTACTGTTGTTTAGTCTTACTGTTTATTTAGTGAGGTGGAGTAACTATCCCTATATGTGTAGTGTTGGCTGTTAAAAAATAATAAACTTAAGGAAAGATGCATGAGAAATACTTTCTGGTTTGGGTAAAAAAACAGTCCTTACTAATGATGCAGCATTGTCAGAGGGTAGGAGCAGGAGGAAGAAAAGCTGTGCTCTGTTTAAGTAAAACAGACATATCTTTCCCCCCTGCTCCCTCCATGCCCCTTTTTGTGTGTGCAGTGTGTTGTCTCATTTAATAGAGATAGACAAATTTTTCTTTTTGGGGGTATATGAGACTACTGCAGATCACTGAAGTAGGGGTTAGTCTTGTTGCATTTATGGGGAGGTAATTTTGGAACTAGGCTAAAGCCTCGGAAGTAACTCATGGCTCTTAAGCTTCAACTGATTTTTTTTTTTTTTTTTTTTTTTTTTTTTTTTTTTTTTTTTTTTTTTTTTTTTTTTTTTTTTTTTTTTTTTTTTTTTGCTTTTTGGTTTTTTGTTTTCTGTGAGATGAGTTTTTCAACAGCTTCTGGGTTTAACTTGTAGGTTTATTTCATGAATACATTGTCATCAGCTTGTATTGATACAGACACATAGAACTTTGGGTTTAAGCTATAACAAAGACAAAATAGAGTGCAGTTTATAAAGTTAAATCTTGTTTTTTTAAAAACTTATATCCTAACTGCTTATTGTGCCTCTTTACAATTTGCAATAAAAAAATGTGTTTTAGAAGAAACTGGTTTTGTTCATGTTTTGATACAAGTTTCACATGCATTTCTCTAATCTTTTCTGTTGGAAATAGATCCCTTAATCCAACTTTTTTCATGCTCTGAAATGGTAGAATTTAAGGATGACTATAAAAAGAGATATTCTATGAGCATTTATCCTTCTACTACAGTCAAATGTAATGGTTTTGATTTCTGGTGAGGTTTTTTTGTTTTGTAGGGTTTTTTTATTTTTATTTATTTCTTTTGCCCCAGGCTAGTTCTTTGGTTAATCAAATCCACCGTAATCCCATCAGAAGAATGTGGTGATCGTTCAGTAATTTATTTTGTATGGTTGGCCTAATCCAGGTTCTGTCACTGCAACAGAAAATATGAATCCAAGCCCACCATATGACTTGACCATGTCCATATGGAAACAATAAACTGTGTAACAAATGGCCTCCTGTTGTACAATGCAGTACTGAGGATGATTTTCTTCCAAAGCAATTTTTCTTTCTAAAACTAGGACAAACATGGAAATCATACCCAATTCCAAGAGTCCTTTTCTGTGAAAAAATGAACTGATCCGTTGTTTGGGAGGTCAGAAGTCTTTCTAACCTAGAAGATGCTTGCCTACACCCTGCTTTCATGAATTATGGAAACAGCTGTGTAGCTCTAAAAAAACCCAAATTTAACCTTGACTGGCATTGTTCCATGTCTTGGCAAGGAGCTCTACCAGTATCACATTTGTGTGGTTACTGTGTGTGCATATTGGAGTCTACCTGTGACTTCTTGAGGCTTTTAATATCCACTGAGACCTGCATATCAGCTAATACTGCTTCTTCCCAATAGTCTTAAAAGATACTAGAATTTAGGGATTGTTTTTTTGTGGGCACTTTTTTTTTTATGTTTAGCCACACATTTTCCCTGCAAAGTTTCCTGAAGTTATGAGAATATAACTTGAAAGAAAGTGTTTTTTCCTCCCATATGCTGTTTTCTTTGGAGATATTTTTATTCTGTGGGCTTCCTAAATAAGTAGTTTATAATTACCAGCAGTGACAATTATGCCATGTGTACTTCATTTGATAATCTGAGGGTAAAGCAAGTTGTGGTTTGCATGGAATCAGTGTATTGAATCTTTTCAGTTATGTTTGCACCCACATAGGAGTTAATACTTGGGTGAAAATCGATGTTGAAGCCTTTCTCTTGGCTGTATGGCACTGTATTTGAATGCTGGGTTTAACTATAATAACAGCAGCAGTTCAGTGTTGATGTAAACTGTAGAAGGAACATGGGTTTAGATCAGTTGTGTGACAGTATGTATTTTTACTAGTTGATGTTACTGTAATAATTCCACTACTGATTCCAGCATACATTGATACAGTCAGGATGACAGATGATACTTACACACAAATAAGTGTTTTGAATTGGTGAATACAGTACATTGTCTTGAAATTTGATCATTTCACTTAATGGCTGTATTTTTATTAAGCTGTGAGGCTGCTCTGCTGTTACAGATTGGAAATGGAAAAAGTGTAATGAGGTTTAACAGTCAAGATGACTGATTATTTTGTCCCTGTTCTTGGGTGGGTTTTGCTAATACAAGGTTAGGAGTATTAAATGGAACATTTCCTTAAGGGGAATAGATGTCTCTGAACTCCTTGATTAGCCTACGCTTTCTTTGAAAACCTAGTAAATTAGCTGACCCTAATGTTGTATTCATTGGAATCTGGGTTTTGGAAAGCAGTGCTAATTTTAGTTTTTCTGTTCTTGTAGCTTAGATATCAACATGGGCTGAGTACTCCAGATCTAAGGCAAACTCTTCCTAACCTGAAAAACTTCATGGAGCTTGGGCTGATGGTTAGATGGTAAGTATTATTTTGTAATTAAAAAGGAGTGGATGCCACAAAAAAAATCAGCTGTAAAAATTTTTCAGAAACATGGAGCTACTTTTCTCAAGAGCTAAGCATGCTTGGTGAAGATTGTTATTTTCCCAATATACAGGACATGTAAGATGTCCACAATATTTTACTATTTTCTTCTGCACTTATGATCCATGTGGTGGGCCCACACTTCTTGTGAAGGGGGCAGTGTTCTTCACTCAAGGGAGGTGACTTTTTATATTACAAAATTAAAGTTACTGTACGTTTATCTTGCAGTGATTATTTCAGCATGAGGCTTGACCAGTTCTCCTTAAAGCCACCGAGAGAAACTTTAGTAAATGTGGAAGGGAATTCACTAGCAAATGTATTTCTGCAGGTGATAGATGCTTTGTGTTCTCACTTTTTTAGTTTGCGGTCATTGAATTGTGCGTGCTCATGCAACTGCTTATCTTAAGCTATCATTTTGTCCTACATTCTTGTCTTCATTCTTTGGATGCCTGAATCCCACCCAGACATAGTATTGTGCCATTTTAGGATCCCTAGGTTAATTATTCACTGCCCCAGAGCTGCAGAGGTCTTGTGTGGTCCTTGTGTCATACTCACCCCCATGCAGATGCCCTGGATATGTTGTCTAGCTGGATTTCTCCAAGGCTTCCAATGTGGTTTCCTATAGCCTCCTCCTAGAGGAACTGATGCATTGCAGTCTAGACTAAGGGTCTGTGTGGTGGGTGGGGATCTAGCTGACAGCCTCACCCAGAGGGCAGCAGTAAATAGATTCTTTTCCAATTGTCAGCGTGTCCCCAGAGATTGATATTGGGCCCAACGCTGCTTAATATCTTCATAAGTGATCTGGAGGATGAGATCAAGTATAACCTCATGTATTTTGCCATTGATGCCAAACTGAGTGGAGAGTTAGATACCTCAGAAGGCAGAGCCCCACCCTGCAGGAAGACCTGAATAGACTGGACAAGCAGGCTAACAGGAACCTTATGGTATTAAGCAAGGACAAGTGTGATGTCTTTCAAATAATCCAGGAGTACTGCATAGGCTGGAATTTACCCAGCTGTGGAGCAGCCCTGTGGAAGGTGACCTGGGGATCCTGGTGGACTGGAAGTTCAATATGAATGAACAGTGTGCTGCTGCGGCAAAGAAAGCTGACGGGATGCTGAGATGCATCCACAAAGGCATCACCAGCAGAGATAAAGGAGTTATCCCACTCAGTGCTTGTTAGGCTGCATCTGGAATACTGTGTTCAGTTTTAATCCCTGCTATACCAAAAAAGATGTGGACAGGGTGAAGAGGGCCCACAGAAGAGCTACAAAGATGATCAAAGGGCTGGCAAGCCTGCCATATGAGGAAATGCTGAGGGAACTGGATTTGTTTGGCCTTGAGAAGAGATGGCTCAGGGGAGAACTTGTCACCATGTTCATTTGTATTCAAAGGGTGGATGGAGGAGGACAGAAAAAGGAGTTCCTTGGAAAATATGAGGGGTAATGGATGCAAGTTATTCCTAGGGGCATTCTAATTGAGCACGAGAGGAAAAAGTTTTCACAATGGGAACAATCAGCCATTTGAATAAACTCTTCATGGAAGCAATGGATTCCCCAATATTCGACACTTTTAGGATGTGGCTGGACAGAGTACCTGGCCATCTGTGCTTTTGCAAAGAGAGTGGCTTTTAGGGGAGACTCAAAACGAAGCGTGAAGTAGTTCTTAAATCTGATGTAAAATGACTCTGAACATTATGGCACTGCCCTTTCTTGATCACTTAAGTTAAAACTTTCTAGTGCTATTCATATTATATCTGAATTCCTTACAGTTAAAACAGAAGTAGCAAAGCTCCCATTAGTGTAAGGCAGACTAGTTCATGTTCTGAGTCAGAGGCATAGAGGCAACATTGCATAAAGGTGAATTTTTTTAGTGATGGAAATACTTCTCTGAAATTATTACAGAAAAAGGCTTGTGTGATAAATAGTTTTAGGTTGTATAACAGAAGGTAAACTCTGCTATAATTTTACTATGCCAATGGGATTCTTACTGCTGTATTTTAGTAGGGTCCTAAAACATTGCTAAGCTCAAAAAGTCTTCTCTCTGTTTTTTCTTCTGTTTTCTCTCTCTGCAATGTACAGAACATGGGAAGGACTGCACATCAGTTCTAAAGACTGCATGTGATCACACATCCTTTCATGTAAAACCAAGGTTTTAAAAGGTTTTTTTTAAAACCAAGGCTCCATTTGAAAATCATAAGAACAATCTTCAAACAGCGTTAGCCCCTCAGAGTAGCACAGCTTAAGATATCAGACCTTTGGGACAAAAGTTATACTGCAGTGGGTAAAAATGATGAAAATCTTAAGGGACACTGTCCTGCCACAGCTGTTTCCAGCCCTTATTTCTGTGTCACTCTTTTCCTTTATTGTATTTAATTCCTTGCACAGAAATGCTGATCAATGTGAATACTGAGCTAGTTTCCAAATCACTTACCTTGGGAGGAGTCTTGGCAAAGGAAAACAGGAGTGAGTACAGGAGCAGAAAAAGAAGAATCTTTGAGCAATACTGTAAAAAGTGTTACCTGATGGAAATTCATCTCAGCCAACAAAAGAGTAGGAAGTAAACAGACCACAAGAAAAGGAAGCCCAGTCCCTCGTGCAGTTTTATACTGTTGGTAATTTAAGGCATATCTGAAAAGATTCTCTGTGCTTTTTTTCTTATCCCCTGGCAAGATGCATAAAGAACTTTCTTCATCAGGGAAAATATTACTGTGAGTTTTCATAGGGTATTGTTATTGTGATATGAAAGTGCTAAGATGCCACATGGTCCCCTAACCAAACCTGAAAATGGAAGGGTCAAGATACTTAAACTCTGACTTCTGTAGCACTTGGGTGTCCTCATCAGTAGAGTGGGGGGAGTACAGGTCATAGAATCACAGAGTGGTTTGGACTGGAAAGAACTTTAAAGATCATCTTGTTATAATCCCCCTGCCAAGGTCATGGTTGTCTCCTTTTGTCTTGAATAAGCAGAGGTAGGATGACTCTGGGACATGTTAAATGGGAATTGTTTTCAAAGTGAAGGTATCTGTTCTGTTCTTTTGAGTGCCGGTTTTGAAGAACTAGTATGGAACCTTTGGTCATGCCTTAGAGGTTTTGCCATTGTACAGCCAGGAGTTCAGGTGATACACAGTCATTAGCAAGACAAAACACATTTTTGGGCTGGATAATATTTCAAAACATGTAGGAATATTAAGCATATTTCTCTGGGAGTATCACATTCCCTCCTCCCCACCCATGAATGTCTATGCCTCATTTCCTTCTCACCTTCAAAACTTGCATGAATAGTTATTCGTTTTTAACTTTTTTTTTTTAAAGCTAATGATACTAAACAATGCTTCATGGTACTTCCTAATAATATAAATGGAAATGAGGCTTTACAGGGAGTCTAGCTCAAGGGGAAAACTGGCTAGACTTTTGTAATCAGGCATTGCAGTTGAGCACACACATAGCAGAGTACAGATGCCCACTGTCTTGTGGATAATGTCTGATTGCACATATTGAAGCAAGCATAAGAGTCACCAGCTGTTAAAATGAAGATTTGGAGATAACTTGTTTTCAGGGTACAGTAGGGGATTCATCTGATGCCCTCTGCCACAGTCAGTAAAGTATTTGCAATTTATCCTTCATTTGCAGGATGAGAGCAGAAATATATAGGGCGTTGATGGGTGCTTCCTATCTACAAATTCACTTGCACTGCCTGGTTTGTTTTTGTTTGGTTTTGTTGTTGCTGGTCTTCGGTTTCCTTTCTTAGCACTGTAGCAGTGTGGTCACATAATCACACTGGTTAAAAGCAATACTTACACTGTACTAAGTTTCTCTTCAAATGGGACTGGTTTTAGCTCCTTGCCCATGCATTGTCCTGATTTTAGCTTTTACTAGATATCTGTGTTTCTCTGCAGTCTGGAACAGAATTGAATCCCCTAGATGTGCAGAGTCACTGAAATACATACTATTATGTATAGTAGAGGCTTAACCTCTTTCCCTGATAAGCATCAGTTTAGATTTGAGTACAGAATAGTTTTACTCTTTCAGATTAAAAACAAACAACACCTCCAACACCACAGTTTTTGTAGGAGAGCCCCACCTATTTCATACTTCTATCAGAGAAATCTTGTCTTTAAAGTCTCTGCTTCAGGCGCTCATGACCTCCATTGTTCTGCTTGGAACTCTGGGGCACCCCTTGCCCCTGTTGAAGGTCTGTGGAGTCTAGTGCCTTTGCATCAAGATTTAATTGCATTGCTGCCGAATCCCTCTGCCTGCTGAGGTTTGTGTTGTTTTGGTTTTGCAGGCATGACACCCAAATGATTAATACATGTTTTCACATCCCAACACACGTGATTTATTGCAGCAAGCTTGCAGGTCTACAAGCTCTGCTCCACTCTTCATATCTCTCCTGGTACCTGTATTCTGCTCTGTTTACTTTTCTTCCCCCTTACCCCTACTGCACAATACTTTTACTGTATGTAGATGAAATCAAGATAGCTCAGTTAGTTCCCATATGCTGTTATGGAGGGTACAGAACTGCAAAAGCTTGTTTTTCTGGTATCAAATCTGGATGGTACTCTTAAGATAAAAGGCGATGGGCCAAAGTTCTTGTTGATCTGGGCAGCCCCAGTTGCGGTTCGCCAGATCTTTTTCTTTTGGGAATAATTCTCTCTGTTTCCAGTTTGTTAGTCCAGGAGTCTTACTGGTTTCCAGAAAAACAGCTTATTTTTAAGTTGAGCGTTAGCTAATGTAAAAGGCCCTATGCAGTTTTTCTCTTAAATTATTTTTCTACTGAGTATGCAGTTTATTTCAGCTTTTGAAGGAGACTAAGTCTTTACTGATCTGTAGTCTGTACATTTTCAGCATTGTTTTATCCCTTTTTGCGTGCTCAGATTTATCTTTCACAAGTCAGACTCCTTAGACTGTGACTGCATTAAATCAAGAGACTCATTTTCTTTCCTATTCTTCAGCTTAATTTTATTTACTCTTAACTTTTGAGGGATGGTATTTGCGATTGTTAAAGGAAAGTAAAGAGCATACTGCAAACTTGAGGAGCCCAGTGAGGAGATTTATTTTCCTAGTGAATAGGTTAGACAATTGGCTCATCTAATGTTGGCAAATATGAGATACTCCTTTATAAAGTCTTGTCTGTAGCCAGGGAGATGTCTTTTTGAGCTTGCATTTAAAAGATTTACCCAAAAATACTTGCATGCCAAGGCTTAAATTGGTGTTTCAAAGGTATGTCTAGATTCATATACTGCTAGATTCAAGAGGAGCCTAAAACTTAATGTTTGAGTTAAGAAAACTCTGGTAGCTTAATTTATGAAGAATTTTTTTTTTTTTTTCAAAAGCATGTTGGAATTTCTTAGCTGCCAAAAGACGCAATTTCACCTTCATTATTGGCAGCCTCTCTTTGGAGTCCTGTCACTATTGTGTGTTATTTGACCAGTAATCTCTAAGAAGGTGAGAAACTATTATTGCTTTTTAGCACAGTTGACATGATATTGGCTCAGAGCTGTGCTTGGAGCTTCAAACATTTCAGATGGCTATAAACCAACTTAAACACCTTCATTTAGCGTTCTTACAGCTATGAGGTCATAGTTTGCAACAAAAAAGATCAAATGCTGTTTAAGTTATTTTTTTAAAGTATTCTCATACCAAAGAGCTGTAGCTGTGGATTTTGGCTTTTGGCCAGACAATCAAGATTTAGTATTTTGACCAGCTGTGATCCAGTAATGTTCCTCAGAGGAAACATTTTGTGGGGAGGAAAAGATACATATTTGAGCCTGTGAGTTGTATTCTGTCTCTCATAGTGCTTTACAGTTTCTGTGAGCCCTTTGTAGACAGATTAAATAATCACAAGTGAATCTAAATGAAGAAACTTCATCAAAACTGCAAACAAATTACCGCAAGAATACGTTCACTAAGATGATAACTTTAGAAATGTTTGTTTCCTGCTTCAGTCACTTCATCTCGCCTGTTTACAGCAGAGTATGTGTCTTGTGCCTTAGGTCTGTAAGAAAACCCAAATGGAGTAATTATTGACCAGTGAAAACTAATATTTTGGGATAAACCAACTAGTTTGTAGTTTTGCTGGCAGTAAAAATTACAGCTTATGTGAGACTATTATGACTTGTCTTTTGACATTTCTGTGTGCAGTTGAAACATTGAGATGGGTGATGATGTAATTCTGTTATCTATAATGTCCATTTAATCTGAGGTTTCTCTTTTTTTTAAATTTAGAAGTCTTACTTCCTGAGAGCAGTTCATCATACTCCTATGCGTAACCAGTTCTAGTCTGATCCAACTTGATGACCGAAAGTCATTAAGACCTGATGACAGTTCATCAAATTAATTTTTCTGCTCCACTAGTTGCAGACTGTTCTTTTTGGACAGGTGTCCACATTTGTTTGTTGTCTCAGGAGATTGACCAAGTAATTGTGGCTGGAAGCTGAACCAGCTCAACCCTAGTAGTTCAGGTCAAGGTTGTACCTTAGAGTAAAGGGCTATGTTCCAGAAAGTCAGACTCTTTTCACTAGTGATATCTTAGAGTGTCTTAATGTTTCTGGGCAACTTGATCTTAACTTTCTAATGTGACTTGGGTTTTTTATATATATTTTATTATTTGTTAACTGTGATAAAGCATCTTTCTGTGGACTTCACCATGATGCGATGCTATGAATTGTGGTAACAGTACAGATGTTTCCTCATGGAATATGCAGATAGAGTAGACACCAGGTGTCAGCTGCTTGTTTGCGTGAAGTTTAATAACAGCTTTGTATTTCTGAGCTTTATGTTCTCTGTAAAGATCGGTTTTGAACCAGAAACCTCAATTTGACTTGTCATTCTTATCTGGAGAGAGGTGATGGAATAAGGAAAGATCCCTTGACTTAGCTGCTTAATTCACTGTTCCTAGAGCCATTTTGGTTTAATTTTACTTGCCTGCAAGACTATGACCATTATTCTAGTTAGAAGTATAGAGAGAGTTATTAATCTTCTCATGTTTACCTTCTAGACGCTCATCACTCAGCCTGAACTAGTTGCCTAGGTTGCATCTATGGACAAGAAGAGGCATCTTAAGAGGGTGACTGTCCATTCATCTTGAATGGCTGTCAATAGACAACCTTGTCGCCAGTACTGGTTTTTTTTTTTCCAGTGACTGAGGAAGAAGCCTGGGCAATGAACTTTTAGATGGCTGATCTCCAGAGTCTTTGATTTGTATTTACTTTCATCTAAATGCCATAGATACTATTTGATAAATAGTTGAGCTATTCTGTTGACTGCATTCCTAATTTCTCAGATTTGGGTTGTTATGCCCACGTTTATTCCTGAGTGAAGCCAACTCCATTATATTAATATTTATTGACAGCAATGGACAGTTTCAGAAATCTGCCCACATATGTCTCCAGCTTAAAACCTGGTTTTGCAGCCTTAAGTAAGGTTCATTTTGTTGCATGTAACATAAGAAACCTAGCTGCAAGTTATTTTTGTTCTAATTCATTAGATGCTTATGTGATAAATGATCATTCCTGCTTTACTGCCCTATGGGGCAGCCCTTATGTACTCTATTCACTGGGAAGTTATTTTGTAGATGAGGGAGATTAGCTTTGTATTGCTGCTGTGTTTAGGCTGTTAGATCACTTAGTATAGATTATTCCACCAGTTCAGCTTATTAAGGAAGGGAACATATTTTTTGGCTACTGGACTAAAGAGGTATTGTTCAGGCATACATAACATGTCAGCTTGAATAGCCTTGTCATAACAAGTTGTTTAAAAACTCTCCTGGCCCTGCAAACTAATTAATTTCTCACCCGCTTGCCTGTAATGCTTAGTTTTACAAAGGAATTTAGACATGTTTCTTTTTAGGAGGAACTGAAATTTACATGCCCACCAGAAGGGTTTGTAAAGCTGCTTCTCTAGAGCTACTTGTGCATCACAGTTTTCATCTTGGTTTGTGCATGCACACACTTTAATTTATTCTGATGATGCATGGAAAAGTTGCTGTTGTGCCTAAACTGGCTTGATTAGTACTTGCTGATGCTAATTTGGTGTGTGCCAATTAGACAGTCTTGTGTTGTACTCAAGTCTTTGCCCTTTAAAGAGTTTGATCTAAGAGAAAGGAATTTGAGCAAATTTGAAGCACGGTCCAGCACAACAAGTAGGTAGGTATTACTCATTCAGATGGTGAAGAGGCTTTGCCTTAGGTTTAATCTCTCCAAGAACTACTTGGATTTTGCACAGTTGTGTGCCTCTGCAGCTTCAGGAGCTAGAGTTAAACCTAGGATTGCTTTCTGCTCTTTTCCTATGCATCTTCCTAATAGGAGATACCTCTTACTCTTGTGAGATCTTGTATCTTGTGCTGCAAGGCGATATATTCAGCAGGAGGACCCAGTCCTAACCTTTCTGTAGGCTGGTGTTCAGACCACTGTATAACTCATTTGGGCCCTCTTCTGACTGCTTATATTTCAGGCAAGAACTTTTATCGCTGAAATACTGTGTAAAGAGTAGATATCCTTGTGGTTGTTTTGAGAAACGGTTACCTACACTTAGAGCTGCAAGGTACAGTTTGAAATTTTCCTGGATTAGTTTTAATATCTTAAATGCCTATCTCAGGGCTGTGGACGGTGGAATAAAGTCCAGAGAGCTGACAGAATTTCCTGTAAACCCTTCTTGTCATGGTGGCTCACTCAGGAAATGGGAAGCCCCCACTCCAGTCTATACAGGGTGTTGCAGATCTGATGGTTTGTTGTCAAACTCTTCCCTGTGCAGAATAACTAATGTGATGTATCTACGCATCTGCCACCTGTTGTACATGTAGAAAAAAATTGCACTTTTTTGCCTGTACATCTTGCATTACTCTAATCTGTTCCTAGTCTTGCTTTTTATCTCAAATGTGTGAGGCTGTTTCTCTGGAAACTGCAGCCCTGCTGGGCTCCATTTCAGCAGGAATACATTTCTGTTTGACTCATCCCTGACATCTTGATAGAAACCATGAAAAATTATTTTCGTCTTCATTGTTACAGGGAATGTAATACTGGAATCAGTCTGGGAACAGCCCATTCTTTTTGGAAAGGAGCTTATATGAGAATGGTGTTCTCATACATCCCACCTTATTTTTGAACACACATGCTCACTGTTTTAAGTGATATCAGACAACTGATTTGTCAAATAGATCCAGACTTAGGAGCACATTCTAGAGCTGCAGAAAGCAAGTGTGTTGCCCTTTGGACCTTCCTTTAGCACAGCACAAACAAAACAAAGCAAACTTCAGCAACAGAGTTTTCATCCAGCCTAAAATACTAGACTGTGCACAGAACCAGTCTCTCCTCTTTGCCTGTCTCTCTTTTGAGCCTCCTACATTAACAGCCACAAGGTGAGATGGATCAGCTCAGTATACATATTCAGGCCCTTATAGCACAAAGCTCATAGCTCTCCTGTCTTGAGGTTCCCTGTTGTGCTTTTCAGGATTTATGACAGGCATAGACTTCTCCTAGCAGCAAGTCTGGTCCCAGGCTGCACTTTGGGCTCAATTTTGTGAGGAGGAGGAAGGAAAGAGGCCTTTCCTGCATCCTGCTGCATCTCTTTAGCAAGACATGCACATCACAATGTTGCATGCTGTCTCATGAGTAGGAAGGACATAATTCAGTTCAGCAGCCTCTCTCTGTCCAGAATGGGAAAGGCAGCAAAACCTTAGATGCCTTGTACTGAAAAGCACTGTCTGCTTATTTGTACAGTGTCTTATGGTTTGAACACTGATCTATAGTAATCAGTTGTCACTTGACCTTGAGGAATTAGCTCACATAAATGCAGGATAATGTGCCCTTAGACCCAGAGAAGTCTCTTGAATGCTTTGTGAACATATGCACATCTTGGACTTTGATTAATTCTAAAGCTTACAATTTAATTGTAGGATTTCCAAGAACTTGATGCAGTGCAAGATACCATGTTTTGCTGTTAAAGTGTAGTGCTCTTTTTTATTTCCTGTGCTCTTTTTTGAGGAAGAGTAAGCAAACCTAGAGGAAATGTGAGAAAGTTTCTTAGCTAAGATTTAAGGTAAACAGAATCCAGTAAAATAATTTATAACAACTATTTGTTTACTTTTTCTGAATCGAGGCTGAAAGCACTAAGCTGCGGGAAGGCAAAGGGAGAAAAGGGACCATCCTCGATGTGTCTGCACTATACATTGCCGAAGTAAGGTTCAGAAGTGTCCTGCCTCAGATTCTTGTTTGTCATATTACATCATTTTAAAAATAAATGGATGATTGTGTAGGGGTTAGTTGAAGTATTTTCAAGTCTCTGTTCAGGAAGAGACCACATATACAGCACTTAGTAGCATCTGTGGCACATACTGCTTTTTGTCTTGTCACCTTTGTTAAGAATGCTCCAAAGCTTTGCAAACAAAGCTGAAACAGTATGCAAAGTTTCCACTAAAAAGGTCTGAAACAGCAGTTGAAATCTTAGAAGTTGGTATTTTTTCTGCTAGCTACATGTGTGGCACTTATCTCTATACTTTACCGTCTGCAACTGTAAATTCTGAAAAGCAGCTTTTCCTTAAGGTAATTTGAGGTTTTTATGGAAGAGAAGGAACTCCTACATGCTTATTAAGGGGCAGCCTGGGAGGAGGTAAGATGGGAGAGGAAATTAAAGAGTAGTAGTCCTCCACACTGCCCTCCCATGGGGATGCTTATTTTTCACAGGGACTTTTTGCAATATGGCTTATCCTATTTACAAAGGGGAGGCATGAAAAGAAAAATAATATGGAAAAGGATCCACGCTAGGGACTACTCATGACTGCTGTTCCATAATTTTCACTTGCAAGACGGATCCCAAAATATATCAAGCCTTATGTAGGAGTTTCTTTTAAATGGCGTTAGTGCTGGAGACTCATACTGACAGCAGTTGAATCTTGGAGTTATGGATTCAGCATATCAATAGTAGCTGTATTTTTATTTCTTTTTAAATTTGAAGGAAGAAGAACCGGTTACTTAAGTTGATGTGCAGCATATAGAATGGTGATTATATTTGGATAAGGATTAAGGTGATAAAGGAAAATTCACGTAACACACCTCAGGTGATGTAAAGCGCATGTTCCATATTATAGACCCTGAGACAGTGCAAGTGGCCTGTGGAACTGTATTAAATAGTAAAATCAAACTCGTAAATTAAGGTTGATCAGTTCATGTTCCTGAAGAAACCAAGACTGATGCTTGTCCAAAAGGTTTTGGAACAATTGGCATAGAAAAGCAGATGGTCCTCTGCAAATAGCAAAGTTAGTGTATTTTTTCTTCTTTGGGCAGCTGTCAGGGAAGTCCACTGTTGGAAGAAGTTGGAAGAAGTCACTTTCTGAGGATTCAACCGTTATTACTCACTTTTGAAGAGTTTATGATGACTCAGTACAGGCCATAAATACATAAATATATGCTCAATGGTAATAATTCGTAAAGTACGACATGGTCCTATAAAATGGTATTAACAGCATGAATTAACATAATGTGGTGATTTCTTGGGTGATCGACTCTTCTAACCATGGAGCTTTGTAAATGTTCTTACATGATCTTACTGGTTTTCAGTAAAGTTCTCCTCTGGGGTGTCTTTTGTAGTTCATGCAGCTTTAAACACGTTTGGGGTATTAGCACTTTAGGATTCAAGTAGTTGGCCAAATAGAGCCCGCAGTTGTGATAAAATAATTGCTTCAGCCTTTGGTTAAACATCTGCATTGCTCGTGAGCACGCCTGACAGCTGTGATTTATCCTTTCCTTCTTTTATAGTGATCGACACCACACATCCAGTGCCATTCCTGTTCCAAAGAGACAGAGCTCCAGCGTTGGCAGATTGGATATTGGCTTTTCTAGTGGGCTTCCTTCTCCAGATAAAGGACTCCGAAAACGAGCCAGCACAGGAAATGAGAGACTACAACACAAAACTCCTCCTCCTAACTACAACTCTGCTTTAACACAGCCTGTTGCCATCACAGTCCATGTGGGAGAGTTAGATAAAAAACCTGGATCAATATCATCTTCCTTGGATACCTCTATGGACTCCTCAAAAGGAAATACCAAGAAAAGTGAGGACTTGTGTGCCAATTTGAACGGAGAAAATGGGAGCCTAAACAATACTCAAGACCGGCAGGAGTCTTTCCCAGGACATACTAGTGCAATAAATGGGGCATTGCTGCCTGGTGAGTGCTCTGGCACTGCAAGCAATGAGCAACCCTGTGAGTATCATCCCTCGCTCGACCCTGTCCTTTGCTGCACTGTAGAGCAAGCAGAGGAGATCATGGGGATGGAAGCAACGGGGTTCAGCACAGGGGATCAGCTAGAAGACTTTAACTCCATCCCAGTGGAGCATGCCGTGGCAGTAGAGTGTGATGAACAAGTCTTAGGGGAGTTTGAGGAATTCTCGCGAAGGATCTATGCACTGAATGAAAACATGTCCAGCTTCCGCAGACCACGTAAAAGTTCAGACAAGTGAGCTTGGACAGGGATTTGATAGCAGACATTGAGGTGAAATCAGTGATCTGGAATAGAGATGAAATTGCACTTATTCTTTATATTAATTATAAATAAAAAAAGTTAAAGCTATTCCTATGGTGTTAGACAAATGTACTTGAGCACGACAGCACAGGTTCATGGTATGTTCACAGCCCAGGTAAATTTTTATTCTGCTTCCAGTCCTCTGATGTCTGGTATTTGTAATAGGTTGGAAATTTTTTTTAGGCATTGGAATCCACTTATAAAGGCTTTCTGGAAACAACTTCTATTGCTTATCAGGCCTTTCTATGAATATTTTTTTAATTTCTTAATTATTATTTAGAGTTAAATTTTTTTTAATCTTTTCAGAAAAAAATGTTAATTTAAAAATACCATAAATTGCCATTTATGTTAAGAACTCTTACCTTCTCCCATGTGCTCCTGTGTTTTCTTGAGCAATGTAGTCAATGTTACAGAAATACCATGAATTTGTTATAATTGGACAGCTTTCTCTTGGCTGTGCTCTATAGCCTTTAAAGTTCTAGTTTGCACTGATGGGTCTTCAGTTGGTGGTGTAAACTTGCCAGAAATGAGCACCTGTGTGATATCTGCAGTTTTCAGAAATGACATTTTCCTCCTCCTTTCTTCCATACTCGTTGTATGTAGTAGAAGCCTTGAAGATTAAATTACCTCTAAGGTTTCTTATAAAAATCTCAGCCTAACTGTTCCCTGCTTCAGCTGGGCGCAGACCTTATCAGAAGAGACCTAAGGAATGAACGACCTAACAGGGGTTTGACTGTCACCCTTTGAGGTGTCTAATGGAGGCGGCGTGCAGTGAGGCACTTCGGGTGTCTTCATAAAAACCTAGACTGAAAATGCAGTCAGCGCTTTGGAATTGGGCAAATTTGTGGAATTGCTCCACCCTCTGCAGAAATGTGGCACCTAACATTATTCATCTAAATTAATATCCTTTTAACCATCTGTACTTTAAAGGAGGAAACTTCCAGCAGTTTGCTGGAGGTACTGTTTGCTGTTGGGTAGGTTACCACTGGCACATGTGTTCAGCTGCACTAATGGGAAAGCAATTTGCAGCCTGCTTTGTGATTCTTGGTATTTGTTTTGGTTTGGATTTCATTGCTTTTGCTTTCTATATTGTATACCCAAGAATTTGGGCTCGGTTTTGAGCTTTTCAATATAAAAACATATAGCAGAATAAAAAAAAAAACTTCATGCCTGGCTTTTTTTCCTCCCTGGTCTATGCTTTCTTTTGAACCAATGACCTAGTCTTTTTCTTAACTTCACTGTAAGGCTAGCCTAAATTAACTTTTTAAAACGTGGATATGTATAATCTCAACTATCTGTTGTCAAAACAAGACGTGTATGTGAGAACCAATATACATAATAGCACTGTTGTAGAATATGCATTTCTCCAGGTTACACCTTAATGATTGTATTAAAACTATACTCACATTTCTTCTGTTAGCTTTTAACGGTTGTGTCTGCAATTGAGTTGTTGGATCAAGCCTTTCCACAGCAATTCATTATCTTGGGTCTGTCCCAGTACAATGTGCTATATGGAAGTGCTTGGAAGCAGAGACCATGATTCTGTAAGTCATTGAATGTGACTCTGGGTGCAAACTTGGGCATGAAGTTGGACACATTCATAAGTGTCTTCACTCTGAATAAGTTCCTCTGTTCCAACCTCATGAAAAGCTTCCCTAAAGGAAACGCTGTAGCAGCTTAAAGCACTGCCGTTATCTTTGAGAAGAGATAGGTAGGAAATTCTCCTTTTTCTGTGGTGCCGAGAGCCAGAAATGAAGAACTGAAAGCATAGCCCGTATGATGTGAGCATAAGATACTTAGTCCTGTGGATGTGTCTTGCCATCTTCTGATAACAATATGATTTCAGGTGAAACTTGGTAATGCTGATTCAGTCATGCAGTCGATGAGATTGGATCTGGCATGCTCAAAGCAGTGCAGACCTTACGTTTGTAGACACACTTTTTCCTCTGTAACAAAAGGCATTAGCTTGTGTGTGGTGGTGACTTTTCAGAGCAACCCAAAGAGTAGTTGTGAAGTCGCTGTGTGTCACAGGCAAACACAGAGCGTCTCAGTGCAATTATGTTACACATGGAATTAGAACTGTAGAGCGTCAGTGGGAGTTTGGATATTTTTGTTGATTAATTGCACATTTTCTCAGGTTGCACCCGACCAAATGAAATCTAGTTTTCCTCCTGGATGTTGTGTTGCTGTTCCTGTTTGAGCCCTGTAATTGTTAATGTGTCAAACACAGTGGTTGATTTCTACATCTGTCACGCAAAGCTTCTTTGACAGGCTTTCTATGGATGTATCTTTAGTAAGCCTTAAATTGTCCCCATGTTTCTCATCCACTTCCATCCCTATAGAACGTGGTGTGAAGTGAGGCAGCAGTGTAGGGCAAAATAAAGTGTTGACAAACTTCTTGTTGCTGTGAGGATGGGAGATTGTACAGGCTGCAGCCACCTCATGGCTTTCTTTTTTGTGATTACTTTTTTCCCTTTCTGTAAATTACTTTGAAAATAACGTAGTGGGAGAGAAACAAATAGTAGGTTTGAAGGTGAGATGATGTATCGCAGCGTGCTTTAAACTGTCAAGAGCCTTTCAGTTCCTGCACAGCTGTGACACTGTTTAATGTCTGCAAATGTCTTCAAGTGGAGAGAACATTTCATTGCAATCTCTTCCTCTCACTAGGAATTCTTAAGATTTTTGGAGAATATTAGTTTTTGGAAGATCATATCCCACTATATTTTTCTAGCAAGCACAACAGCATTGGTTTATCCTTGCTTGACCAGGTATTTAAAATAAGCAAAACCAGAATATCCCATAGTAAATGACACATTAAAATTATGTTGGTAATTGCAGGAAAACTCATCTGTATTTATAAAATAAAACTGATTAGTATATCTCAACTTGTGTGTCTTTTCTTAATGGCTCCTGTCTGTTTGTTTTCTTTACAAGCCCGGTTTGAACCACACTGTCCTCCTCAGCCCCTCAAACTCTTTAGCTTATTGTTCATGAGACCCATACTGATCCAAATGTGTATATTTGGGCAGGAGGATTTGCTAGAAGACCTGCCTGCCTTGCTGGCTCCAAATCCTACTTCGGATGAGATGGTACTGCAGTTCTTTTTCATGCTTCTTCAAAAAAGATGGCATGCAGCTGGAAAAACAGCATATGGTGGGGCTGAGAGACAGCTGGATTTACAAAACGTTTATGGATAGTGGAAATGCTGTGTTCCCTCATCGGGGAGGCATTGCTACTCATCCAGCACCTTCTGTGATCCAAGCTAATAAGCAACATATGTCTGCCTAAAAAGCTTATGTTCCCCTTGAACAGTTGTCTGCTGCGCAAGCCTTGGGAGGGGGCTGCCCATGATACAGTCACTGGTGGGAAGCGCTGTAATGTGAAGAGCTATGGGGACTCTCCGGCGTCATCAGTGCAACAGTTGTGGGTTACTCATTATTTTTTATCCCACCCAATTTATCTGTCAGCAGAGAGTAAAATACTAAGACACCAACTGCATTGTCCTGGAGCTGAAGTGGGAAGATACAGGAGAGAATTTTGACTTTAAACTGTTTTGCAACATTGAAGAGCTTTATTGCAGTGTAGTTGTGTTGAAGTGAATAATAAAATAAGAATGGAAAATATTGAAATATAACTGGAGGTGCTACTTGAGAGCAGACTGGTTCTAGATAAGCCTTGGGCTCTTTCCTACCTTGTGTTGTCACCTTTCAGTTGGCTGCAGAGGGTATTTCCCTTGGTTTCTGGGATTTGATCTTTTTCACGTGGAAATGTTTGCACATGCTCTGTCCCCTCTGAATGGATGTGGTCTATCTGGTGTCTCTGGGCAGCCAGCAGCCCCTCCTGTCTGCAGGCTTAACCCCAGGTGAACAAAGGACTAATTTTCCAAGAAAAAAAGTAATTAAATAAGACTTCTTTTAATTGCTGATTATTTTGATATTGGCTGATACATTTATACATAGTAGAATGCAACATTGCTTTATGATTTTTTCATTAAATAATACTAAATTTTTTTTTCCATTAAGTAATTGGTTGTGAGACTTCAGCTCTGATGATGATGAAATTTGTCCTCTTGTGTTTATTGGTATTGACTAGCTTGACATTTAATCTCTTGGACTCTTCAGTCTAACTTCATGGCCTTACTTTTAATGGATTGTTTTCATAGAATCACCAGGTAGGAAAAGACCCATTGGATCATTGAGTCCAACCATTCCTATCAAACACTAAACCATGTCCCTCAGCACCTCATCCACCTGTCCCTTAAACACCTCCAGGGAAGGTGACTCAACCACCTCCCTGGGCAGTCTGTTCCAGTGCCCAATGACCCTTTCTGTGAAA